>CM031376.1:67959986-68409496 GCA_018208015.1 Medicago ruthenica | reverse complement strand
AGACATCATCTTGGTTATGTCGTTTAATATTTAAGATCATTTAGTTCAGTTTGATTCCTTCGGAGGCTTTTCAAAACGCAAGAAAGATTATTCGTTTAGTTTGATTTTCTCCGGCTTGGGTTTTATAGAAAGAAAGAAATGCAAATATCTTCACAAAATAGATGAGCGGAAACACAAAATACTATTCACCATTTGCTTGACAACATTAAGGCACAATCTTTTAGTTGGTTGAAAGCGAAACACAAAAATATTGCTTTTGATTACGATTCGTGGTGGACTAATCCTTTAAATTTATTGTAATGGTTCTTTTTATTTTCATTCCGGTGTTCCTTTCCTGTTTTATTATGATGTAACTTGATTTTTCTCTTTGCATCTCTCTAGTACACCTTGTGCAGGGCAAGTAGAAAGATTTAGTTATTGAAATTCCATTTTACCTTCTTCAAAAAATAAAATACCTTGTGATTTTAAGTATTTTTTATTGAAATTTTATTATTCAAAACAATTTTTATAGCCACCTATCTCCCAAAAAAAATATTTGAATCTTAAAAATCCATATCGTAAATGATAAAAATGATCCGACAAAAAAATAACTATGAAATAGTGTTGCGGCAATCCATAGACGGAAAGGTAAGTAAAGTTTGATTGAGAAGTTTTTTTTTTTACCAAAAAGCTATAACCACCTATCTCCCAAAAATCCCAAAAACACTTCACCATCGTGATTCTCTCGTGCGAACCAGCCACGCCGCCGTTCACCTCCGGCGGCACACTTCACCTTCGCCGTTCACACTTCTCCTCAGTTCCCGCGATTCAATTTCTTCACTGAAGAATCAAACACGGAAGAATTTGGAAAAATCGAAATCAAAATTTCAGCATCGGAAATTTTTTGAGTTAGTTCATTGTTGCAATTGTTGTGAAGAAAATGGGAGCACCGAAGAAAAGCGCCGCTAGGGTTTCAGAGGATCACGATGAGCTTGTTCGTGTTCCGTTACAAGCTATTCTGTTAGCTGATAGTTTTACTACCAAGTTTAGACCTATCACTCTTGAACGCCCCAAAGTAATTTCAATTGTTTTGTTGATTCTTGCAATATTCGTTCATAGTTAACATGAATTCGTTATTTTTTGTTTGAATTGTTGAATTGTGATGTGTTTCTTCATTGTTTTTCGTTGAATTTATGTATTGTAATTTATTTATTCATTATTTTTGGTTTGAGGTTTTGAATTGTGATATATTTATGCTATGAAGCATTGACACCGGACACTGACACCGGATACGACACATTGATACTCACATTGACACTAGAAAAATGTCATAGTTCAATTTAATCACATGGTTCATTGTCTCACTGACGCATGTTGGACACATTGCCTTGGATCAGAAATGTCACTGCTCCTGAGATTATGATGTATTTGTTAATTTATTATATAAGGTGCTACTGTCATTGGTGAATGTTGCGATGAAAAATTTCACATTTTTTGACATTTTTGTTGATTCTTGCAACATTCATTCATACATGGCATGAATTCATTGTTTTTTTGGTTGAATTTTTGAATCGTGATGTATTTATTCATTAATTGTTGTTTGATTTTTTGAATTGTGATGTATTTATTCTTTATTTTTGGTTTGAGTTTTGAATTGTGATATACTTACGCTATGAAGCACCGACACTAGACACTGACATTGATATGACACTTGCACGACACCGATAATAATTTGAAAAGAAAATCACATAATTCAATGTAATCATACGTGTCGGTGATCAAAAGTGTAGGTGCTACAAAGTTTGTGATATATTTATGTATTTGTTAATTTAAGGTGCTATTGCCATTGGTGATTGTTGCGATGATAAATTTCACATTGGTTAATTTGAACATTTGTTTAGTAAGACTAGATGGGATATGATTATAAATTTCACATTGGTTAATTTGAACATTTGTTTAGTAAGACTAGGGGCCCATTTGGATTAGCTTATTTTAGAGCTTATATAAAACATCTTATGCAAATAAATAAGTTTTTATGTATTATTTATAAGTTTTTAAGGTAGTTTATGAAAAAACAGATTATGAAGATACAATTTTCGTTAGTAAGAGCTTATAAATTAAAATAAAAGCTAATTTATTTACGTAAGCTATTTTTCATAAGTTCAAATCAAACGGGGCCTAGATGAGATATGATTAGAAATGACAATATTAGAGAGAGAGAGAGTTGGAGTAGCAACTATGTAGAAAAGGTGG
The DNA here is from genome assembly GCA_018208015.1 of Medicago ruthenica. Taxonomy (NCBI): domain Eukaryota; kingdom Viridiplantae; phylum Streptophyta; class Magnoliopsida; order Fabales; family Fabaceae; genus Medicago; species Medicago ruthenica. The sequence continues at coordinate 68,407,264 of CM031376.1, read as the reverse complement.
TTGACAATGGGCTTAGGTGGTTTGAGCATGTAGAGAGAAGACCTATATATTATGTAGTAAGGAGAGTAGATCAGATGGAGGATTGTCAGATCACTAGAGGCAGAGGAAGACCTAGAAAAATGATTAGGAAAAATTTAGAAATTAATAAGTTGGACTGAAATATCGTTTTTGCTAGAACATTATGGCGAAATTTGATGCATGTAGCCGACCTTACTTAGTGAGAAATGACTTGGTTGTTGTTGTTAATTTCAACATTCATGTATAAGAACAATTTCAACATTCATATATAAGAACATGAATTCATTATTTTTTGTTTGAATTTTTGAATATATATATATATATATGTATATATGTTTGGATTTACTTTTTGTGCGGCTGTATGGAAGAACTTATGAAAACAACTAATGACATGTTTACAAGCTGTTTTCAGCTTATTTTCATCAGTTCAACATGATACCTTATGCAGACAGTGTATAGCGTATATGAAAACAATTTAACTTTATTTTATCTTTTGATATAGAAATAGGTTATACATAAGTGGTTATCATGACAAGCGCTTATGCTATAAGCTGCAAATAAGCTGTTTATCTAAACAAGGCCTTATTTGTTTGTTAATTTAAGGTGCTTTTGCCATTGGTGAATGCTCCGATTATAAATTACTCATTAACATTAATTCATTATCTTTGTTTGAATTTTGATATATTTATTTGTTTGTTGATTTAAGGTGCTTTTGCCATTGGCGAATGTTCCAATGATAAATTACACATTGACATGGCTTGAATCAGCTGGTGTAGAAGAGGTTTTTGTTTTCTGTTGTGCTCATGCAAAGCAGGTGATTAACTGTTTGGAGAAATCTGAGTGGTTTAATCAACCTAATTTTACTGTAACAACTATTGAGTCTCAAAATTCTGTCAGTGCTGGAGATGCACTGCGTGTTATATACGAGCGCAATGTGGTATGTATTTTCTTCATTTCGTTCTTCAATTTCAAATCATGTCGGAAAATTTCTAGCTATTGTAAATATGCTACATTGGTATTCACATATATTGTAAGACTTAAAGAGCCCGTTTGGTGCGCAGGATAAGGAGGCAGGATATGATTAGAATATCCTATCCTGACTCAATCCGTTGTTTGGTGCACCAAAAGGAAAGGATAAGTTTAACCTATTTCTAATCATATCCCACTCCTCCTTTGTTGTTTTTATCCTTAGTTTTTGGTGGGTTAGCAACCTGATAGCATATAGCTATCACACGCGTATCCTATATTCACCACAACACATCCTTCGACTCCCACCACTGCTTCTATATCTTCATGTTTTGTTATTTTTTTCCCAATTTTCTTGTTCCAACATTTCAATTCCATTCAATTCCAACGATTTCTTACCACTGCTTTTGCCTTTCTTCCCAATCGATTTCAATTGGCAACACACATATCAATTCCCAATCTGATTTCAATTGATATGAACAACTTCACAACTCAAACTCTTTCATCTTCTCTGCAAATTCAAGTTCAAACAAGAAAGAAGCAATGGCTTCAGATGCAATAGCAACAACGAAGGTTTGTGGAGGTGTTTTGCCTAACATGTGACTATTGATGGAATGATGAAGAATTTGATTTCAACGAAGCAATTGATTTCAACGGAGGCATATTCAACTCGGCGACGGTGGTCAAAGACAATGAATCTGGTATGATAGAATGACGAAGGAGACGAACGATGGAGATGAATATGGTGCAGTGTTGTTAATTTTTTCTTATCAAGTCAATAACAAATGTGCACCAAACACATGATAGGATAACATAATGCTATCATTTTGCTTATCATATGTACACCAAACGCATGACAGGATAAGTGTCTATCATGTCACTATCATATCCTATCTTTATCCATTTCTTAATCCTATCATGTCTCTATCAAATCCTGCGCACCAAATGGGCTCAAAAAGTTGATATTATAATTTGAAGTTTGTATTGAACAATGGTTGTTGTGTTCTTGGTTAGAATTGGTTTTCAGTTAAGAAACCTGGATACATAGTATGATATGGGTACAATATGACACTGATTTAAGGATTACAGAGAAAATTTTGAAAATCAAGGAATCACTAAGATATGCTAACAAAAGACATTTCCATTACTTATTTGCTGCTCATTAATACATGAATATTTTAGTAGTTAATATATGTTGATCACAAGTAATTGTGGTCTCAACAATAGGCTTAGTGACATATCTTTTGCACATCTATATCAGAATATATTATTTCTACTGTGAATGTGTTGGCTCCTCTGGATAAAAAAAATCAGATTTTAGAAAGAAAGAATCATAGAAACACATGCAGGGATTTCTCTGCAAGGGAGAATTTCCCTTTTCCAACAGAATACAGTTTTTATTATGATCAATCAAAATGAATGAATCCCAAACATGTGGTAACAGTATTTGTAATCTCCTCCCTAGCTGCTACTAACTACTAATTTCCAGCTTTTCCCCGTCTAACTGCTAACTGCTGCATAAACTTAGTGGTCCCTATTCCTTCTAGAGAATTTTGGAATCTCTTGGTTCCTAACAGAATGTGTCACAAAAACATACAATTTTGTGTCTTTAGTTAGTAATATGTATTAAAGATGTATCTTATCTGGATGGCAATAATGTCTTTAGTTGATAATATGTTTCGAAGATGTATCTGAGGAGTATTGAGGGGAATATTTTTAGCAAGAATAAAAAAATTTGGATACTTTCTGGGTACATATTCTAGGTACGTATCGGACCCATATCGGTATTAAATGCATGTTAGGAAACAACAGTTTTTCATTTTTGAAGTATTTGGGCTTCCATGCTTTTAAGAAGAGGTGTCTTCTTACATGTAAAGAACCCTAGCTACCTCCTCGTCTAGATAAGGTTATGGCCTTCTTAGAATTGAGTTCTCTTTTTTGTTTTTGTAATAAACAGATTTTGGTCTTGTAAAAGATAACAAGTCATTCTTACCTCTCGTTTGTTTCATTTGTAGTAGCAGCATAGCTGTATGATGAGAATTTATGTATGCTCTGTTTTATAGGTTCTTTAAAGGAACAAGGAAATTATCAGAACCTTACATGTGGCATAGTAAATTGTTTTTATGATTTGGTACACTATTTAAAATAGTTAATACTGTTTACACATCATGCTGTTGTTGTGACTGTCTGAGTATTGATTATTGATGTAGTTTCTTTTCACGCTTTTACTAATTAATTGGGACCAAGTTTTGTGCAGTAACACTGTTGGATAATTTTCTGTTTTGAAGATACAAGGAGACTTTGTCCTTATCAGCGGAGATACTGTAAGCAACATGTCGCTTACTCAGGCACTTTTAGAACATAAAGAAAGGAAGAAGAAAGATAGTAATGCTGTAATGACCATGGTTATCAAACGGTCAAAAACTCATCCAGCTATCCATCAGTCTCGACTTGGTACCGATGAAATTTTCATGGCTATTGATCCTAATACCAAGCAACTTTTGTATTACGAGGATAAAGCAGATTTTTCAAAAGGCACTCTACATCTTGAAAATTCATTGCTTGCTGATAATCCTTCCCTCTCTCTGCACCATGACAAGCAGGTTGAGCCCCTTTTTTCATATCTTTCTGCTTTGCTTTCAGGTTAAATTCATGCTAGAGAGTAATTGGTTTGCAGCTACGTACTCGTAAAAGAATTATTATTATTGGACAAAATGCATGTATTTATTATTATTTTTTAAAATATTCATGACCATGAAAAAACCATGCAGTTTAGTTCAGGCTCAGTTAACAATACCTGTGATGTTTTCCCCTCAAAAAAAAAAAAATACCTGTGATGTTTATTGTCAGTTCAGCCTCATGATTGGGCTATGCTAAGAAATGTTCGTTTGATTCCGAAATTATTGAAAAATAGTAGGTGAATGCTTTTATGATTTATTCCTCAGCCCAAGGCTGGTTTTTATAGTGAGGATACAATTAATTCTCTCCTTGAATTAAGGAGAAAATTGTTACATTGTAAAGTAAAAGGAAATAATGGAATTCTTTAGAGTTGACTATAAAACAATAAAATAGGGAAATAAAACTTTGAGATATTTTCCAACACAAATGAATCAATGATTTATTACTATCTGAAGTTTATTGTCAGTTGGTTACAGAACTAGTTACTGTTGTTATTGATGCTACTTTGTTTGGTCACATCTCTCGCCTGATAAGCTTTATTAAACTTTCTGAGGTCATTAAGTGAATAATTTCTTTTCTGCAGGATTGTTACATTGACATCTGCTCGCCAGAAGTCCTTAGCCTATTTACAGACAATTTTGACTACCAACATCTTCGGCGTCATTTTGTCAAGGGACTGCTTCTTGATGATGTAATTTCTCTTCCACATGTTAAATTGATATGAATTATTGTTTCAGAAGTTCTTCTTAAGTCTTTTTGAATCAGCTTATCCTTTTGAGGTGCCCTGTTTGTTGAAAACATTTAAAAGATTGAATGCTCTTTTGTATTGATAAACTGTACATCAGTACTGGAACACTTCAACAGTTTATGGACGTGCATTGGACATTTAGACATAAAAACATATATTTTGTTTTTTGTACATGTCCTAAAGCTCATCATTTATGTTTCCAATATATTCTTTTGTGGCACTTATTCTTGATTTTAGCATTCTGTATGCACCTCATCAACATTACCTTATATTTCTTTCAGATAATGGGATACAAAATTTTTGTTCATGAAATCCGCGCAGATTATGCTGCAAGGATTGATAATTTCCGAAGCTATGACACTGTCAGCAAGGATATAATTCATAGATGGACATATCCACTGGTACCAGATGTTATGAATTTTGGCAACACAGCTACTAAGCTCGAAAGACAGGGAATATACCGTGGCTCAGGTATGGATGAAAGTATTAGTGTTGATTGGGTGTGTTGGTGAAAAGTTTGTAACATTAAATGATAAAATGGCAAGCCTATATTGGCTCTAGTTTCCAGTTATACGGTTGCCTGTTTGCTTAATTCATGCTGTTCATTTTATATAAACTTCATTTTTTTGAATGATTTTGTCAGCAAGTAATTATTGTATCACCCTTGTAGATTGCTGGGTCAAAACTAATTTTACCTATTGTGTTGTTTCCATTAATTGTGAATGTATGAAGTTTTGACAAATTCTTTTCTCCCCTTTCAGATATTTCGCAAGCACAATCAGCTGTTGTTGGCCCATTCTCTGTTATAGGATCTGGCACCAAAATTGGCAAGAACACGAAGATTTTAAATTCCGTTGTCGGACTAGGATGCAAAATCGGGTCAAATGTACACATAGAGGGATGCTATATATGGGACAATGTCACCATAGAAGATGGCTGTGAACTTAGGCATGCCATTGTATGTGATGGGGTGATTATGAAATCAGGATCTGCTCTGGAACCTGGTGTTGTGCTGTCTTTTAAGGTTTGATACCATTTTAGTGCCCATACTTCCATCCTTTATGTTTCTCATATGTTTGGACTGCTTTGAAATTTTTCACACTTCACTACAATAGTCAGGTGGTCACTAAATCTAAGTATCAAGATTTTTTAAGCTATATGCTTTAGTTGATGCTTGGGAATAATTGAAGCCTTTAATTTTTTGGTTTAGTATTTTAGTATTATTATAATATATTAACCATTGTTAGTGGTCTTATTTCTTATGCTGTACACATAATAATCTAGTGATTTATTTCATGTTTGATGATCCTAAGTGTATGTAAGATGTTTGTGAAATACTATGCTTGTTTATTTCTGTTTTTTTGTCATTAGATGGGAATACATATACATTTTTCCAGTTATTCTTTGTACGATGGAGATATAGGGACTTAGTTGTCTTTCATGCTTCCAGGTTGTAGTTGGGCAGGAGTTTGTTGTTCCTCCTTATTCACAAGTATCTCTACTAAAGCAGCCGGTTGAGGAAGACAGCGACGAAGAGCTTGAATATGCTGATAGTACTAGTGGTATTGCTGAATTTTCATAAAGCTTTTAACTGTGCCCTATTATTATTGAATTACATTATTAGCAATTGGAAATGAGATATTGCTGCTAGCATATGAAATATTGCCTGGCTGATAGTGAGGAAGATTTTCTTTAGGCAGCAAATATAGCCACCTATGTTTTCTTTCCTTAGAATTGAATGAATTGGTGGTATTTAATTCTTCAAATATGTATGTTGAGCTTGATTAGATATTTTAGTTTTAAAGAAGACTTGATTTGTTTAATTCTAATAATATTCAAAAGAGATACCCGGGTGCATACACTGAATCTTTTATAAATATTTTGGATTGGAATAAATTTCTTTAATGCTTGTGATAGAACCCTGAGTTCCTGTACATGTGTTGGCCTAATTATTGGGCCCAATCCACACAAGTACAGCTTCTAGAAGCCTGTAGAAGCTGTGGGAACACAAACAGTTAGAATAATTATTGGAATCAAGGCAGAATTTAAGTTATTAAACAGAGGGAATCCTAGAGGGTGAAGCAGTCAGAAAGTTTGTTAGAATTGTTTAGGAGAGAAGTTCTCTCTGGTCTAGGAGCTTAGCTCTGGTAGGAGTGCTCTGAACTCTGGTTTATCCTCTCAGTTTTCTGTTTTCATCATTGTAAGAGCTTTGAGCTCATCATTTTCCAGTTAAATAATACAGAGTTACCTTCAAATTTCTGGGTTCTATCAGCTTGCCTTAAGATTTTTTTCTTGCAAAGAATTGGATTATTGCATTAGTAAAAGTTTTGAAAAACAATTGCATTTAAGTGTTTTGATCAAACTGTTGTTGAATGAGATGTAATTGTTTAGCTAATTCTGGTAAGTCAGTATGTTTTTGAAAGTGCAATAGTCACTATTAAAACCTTTTCTAACTTTGCTGGCTTGAGTACATGGGTCAACCTCTCTTGTATGGTTTTCAAAATCCAATTTAGAGAGGCTGTGTAGATTTGAGTCCTTTTGAATGAATGGTCTCACTCAATTTTTCTTAGTCTTCCTCTTTCTCTAGTTTTTCTGAGGAAAAAGTGTTTAGATCATCAATAAGTACAAAACCTTTAAAAAAATATTTATCATTTAAAAAAAGAATGGGAATTGGAAGACATATATACCATGTATTTTGTTATTATAAATCATTTTCATTTATCAAGTTTGATATTTTTGCCTTTTCATCATTTAATTTATAAAAATATATTTTAAATTTAATAAAGTTGAGGTCCTTAATTGTAATTGGTATTTGATAAAAAAATTTAGGTCCTCAAAAAATATATTACTTGATTTTCATGCTATCCTCCATTGAGTTGTAAGTAAATTTATTTTCTTTATACTATGTGTGGATGTGGATATGTTTTTTGTCTGTGGATAGGTTAAATGCATATATATATATAGCTTTCAGTTACCATTTTCATTTATGCAGCCATCACCAGCACAGTGGATAAGTCAGATGGAGAAACTGCTTCTGAGTTATTGGATGGACATTTTAACCCTGCTTCAGAGGTTTGTTCCGGAAAACTTCTTAATTTATGTTGTTGACCATTGTTTAGCTTTACTGCTGTCATTTTGTTTCTGTTGATATTTAATATAATTGTTATTGCCAAATAACATTTTAGAGATGTAAGTTTTCTGGTTCCGTCAACCAAATTGTAGAATTTAATTTACATTTAACATTGGATAGATGTTGATCTGTTCAAATGCAAATTTTTTTTATTTATTTTTTTATTGAAATCTATTTGGTTGAGTTGTCCAGCCTGAAGATACTAAGTAACTGTTTGTGTTAGAACTGTGTTCTATTCAGTCATTGTTTTCTTTATTGATGTGAGAGGGAGACGGGCTAGTTTATGACTGTTGCAAGTTGCACTTAAACTAACAGATCTACACAGGATAGGATTGCCTCTAGCTTTAATTTCACCCTGTGCTTGTTGTAATTCAACTCTTTGTTGATTTTGTTATGTGATCCCTGTGTTTTTTTCTTTCATCATGAGTATATAGATTGAAGTTTGAAGCTGATATATGGGAGATGTCTTTCTTCTGAGCACCGACAAACTTATTCGCAATATATTATCTTATCTGATTTTTCAAGTATCGTTGGTAGTGTATAAACAAGATATCTGGAGATTGCTTGACTCCAACCTAGTAATTTGCTGATACTTTGTGTTTCTTGGTGAACATTTCAGCTGGACCATGCAAATGGTCGTAGTGGATACATGCTGTGATAGAGATGTTCTGTTTAGTTACACTAAGATTTGATTGATAGAATTTTCATTTTAAAGGGAATTCACTGTTTCTTATTTTACTTTTTTTTATTAATCAGCTAGGTTTTGGTGGGGCTGGTTATGTTTGGCCAAAATGTGAAGGAGGCCATGAGGAAGAGTGGAGGCATTCAGTGGCGCCTATTACTGAAGATAAAATTTTGGAGGCAGTGAAAGCTATGGAAGATGAACTGGAGTTAATTCATGATGGCAGTATTCTTCCAGCTTCTGGGGAGCTGATACCTAATCCTAATGATTCAGATGACGATGATAATGATGATTTAAGAGATGACTTTGACAAAGAGGTGAGTTTTTTGACATATAAACTTGCATTGGTTGCATTTTGTGGATATCCGTTTTTTAATATTCTGTCATTTGCAGGTTGAAGCAACTTTTCTGAGGGCTGTGCATGAAAACATACAAGAAAACCATTTGACTTTAGAAGTCAATTCTTTGAAGTATGTAATATACTTATGTCTATTATTTGAAATTGAGTCTATTATTTTGATTTTCATGCATCCAAATATGTGTTAGATATATATCTGGCATCCGTCTGTATTTTGGTTGTTAGACATATTTTTCAATGTGTTAAACCTTTAAAAGTAAGTTGTTTTCATATTTCTCATGCATGCATCATATACTTGTTCTAAAAAACTTGAGTTTCCTTCAGTTTTCATGTCCGAACTAATAATAACATGATAAAGCTGGCAGTGCAAGCAGCTAACAGACTTATAATAACTGTCAAAGTTTACAGTTATTCTACTAACCGACTCAACGTAGTTAGGATATCCTATAGATACATGTTAACTGCCTTAAAATAGACTAGATACAAACAGCAGAACTATGGTTCATAACAGAACAGAAACCTAGTGCACAATAACAGTAACACAAGCACTAGTCAAAGCTTATGACATACAGTCACACTTACTCTAGTCATAGACCATCCAACCTCCAACTGACCCTATCTAAATATATTAAAGAACCAATGTTCGATTTTGTCTAGAAGCTATGCCATCTTCATGGAATGTTATTATCTTTCTGGAACTGCAATTCTTTGACTCCGGTAATCTCGTCATATGTGTTGATTGTTTTTATTTGATGACACTTTGAATCTGCATTCACTAGGAACTAATTTGTAGAAACATTGTTTTTTTTCGTGTTAGGTTGTCATACAATAAGATAGCTGCTGATTGTGCTGGAGCTTTATTTTATGCAATGATGAAGTATGCTGTAGACATGCCCCATAGTTCAGCCGGTGAGCTGTCATCCATATTCCTGTTGTCACAGTCTTTTTAATCTTTCCATTAATTTTTTTATCAGGCATAGAATATGGTTGGAAAACTTGGCATCTTGGAAAGAACCGATCAGATATATTTAGTAACAAATTATGCAGAATGTTCAAGTTACATGAGTTAACTAGGAGTCTCCAGTGAGGAAAGTGTTGAATCAAATAGAAGATACTGAAATTGAAAGGGGTAGAGGGATACCTAAGAAAATATAAAGAGAAACCACTGTGAGAGTATAACTTGGCTGTAACTACTGTATTATCTATAGTTTAGTCAGTCAGCTAAGTGCTGAACTGTGTGCAACTAGCATAATAACTAATTCAGTTTTTTGCTAAATCACTTACAAAATGGGAAAAGGTTCTCTTACATCTTACCTGTATCATATTCATTTGAGGATTGAGTACAGAAAAGCATTTCCATTCTTTTCAAGTTTTATCTGATTCTGGAATCCTATGAAACCACTGTAAAAGCGCTTACTCTGTATGGTTTTGCTGAAATTATGATTTATGACGAGTACATTCCATGGAGCTGACTCCTCCTAGTGGGGTAATGCTAAGTGGTTCATGCCCATCTAATTTTACTTTCCAACACCATGTATATATGTTGGTCCTAGTTATATTTTGAATTCTTAGTGGTTGCTTGATGATTTTATTATTGCCTCTGAGATTAATTTTTCAGATAGCTTAGTTCAGAATGTGCATGTTGTACTTACAAAGTGGAAAAAGGTTCTTGCATCCTATCTGAATGATACGGACGAGCAGGTGCATCTGTTAATTCTTTCTCCTTGTTGAAGTTATCCATGTTTATTTGCGTAGTGTTCTTTAATTTGAAGAATTACCGATTGCATTATTTTTTAGTTTAGTCTGAAGCTTTTTTGAAATTATGCTACACTTTTATTGTGATTTCATCATCATGACATCATCTGATGTTCATTATAAGGCTTGGGAAAAAAAAAAAACTATCTTTGGCAAATAAACTCATACGTCCAATTTTTTCCTTCCAGATTGAAGTGATTCTAAAATTTGAAGAAATGTGTTTGGAATCTGCTAAGGAGTTTGCTCCGTTGTTCACAAAGGTATGCTTATCTTTTACTAGTTAGGTTATTGAATTGTCTTTATTCAGTTGGTAGCATGTCAGAAAGGTTATTAAAGTATGAAGTTGATGTATATCGTCTGTTACTATTAAAAATAATTTTATATCTTTCATGAATTAGGCTTCTTAATGCGTGTTATGCACCTCAGACAGAAAAACTATAACATGGACTCAACTTTAAACACTGTTATATCCTTTGGTCATAGGAAATTACTTATATGATGAATCACAACTTCAGCACTACCGTTCTGTCTAAAGCCAGTGAGTTAATGTGAAATGGATTTTAACACAATTGAAGTTCCAACAAATTTTCCCACTTGCTTAACACAATTGAAGTTCCAACAAATTTTATCGCTTGTCTTCTTGCTTTGCTGACAGCAGTAGAGTTATTTTGTTATACTGAGATCTCCCATTTTCATGCTGTCTATATACAATACTTCCTTGTAAAATGATTGGAGTCAATAGTTTCATATTCTCACACTACATTGGACTTTCTTTTCCCTCTTGTTTTGACTCCTTAACTACTTTCAGATTTTGCACTACATGTATAACGAGGATATTATTGAAGAAGATGCTATTTTGAGTTGGGAAGATGAGAAGAAAGACGCGGATGAGGCGGATAAAGTATTTGTTAACCAAGCCGAACCATTAATTCAAGTGAGTATCTTCGTCTATTTTTACACACGTACAAAACTAATATTATGTTACTTGCTTCTTCTCAACTATCCCATGAGATGCATTACTTTCTTATGTAAGTCATTTATTTGTTCTTTCTGTAGTGGCTAAAAGAGGCTCCTGAAGAAGATGATGAAGACGAAGAGTAGAAAGAATTTTGTGAGGCTAGGACATCTATATATTTGTCGAGGTGCTATCATCTTGGGAGCTTAAGAGGGATTTTTGTGCATTAATCTAACCTTTGAATTCAAGTGTGATTCTCTTTGAATTCCGTGTTCATTTCAGTTAGGATTCAAGTTAGAGAAACACCAGTTTTGGGTCATTTATTTTATTTAATAATTGCCTTAAATGAGGGGAAAAGAAAGGCTAATAGAAGAAATAGGCTTTATTATTAGTAAGAAAAAGAAAGATTAAGGTACGATTGTTTTTCACATCTCTTGATACTCCAATCCCTTTTGCTATTCAACTTTAAACGAGCCTTGTTGCCAAAGGTGACGTTTATGGTGGGAAGAGTTATTATTTTTCCCATGGTGGGAAAAGCTCAAATTTACCATTGATATATTATTAAAATATTGGATGGTTTGGATTTGAGAAAGGGTACCTTTTGAACCAATTACCTTGATATTTTTTGTTTAATTATGAATATGCCCCAACACTACTGTACCATTTTATATTTAGCATCAAATATATTTATATGCATGTAAACTTTGGAATTTAAATAATTAAGCAATTTCATCAATGTACTCTTAATGGTATTGCTTAACTTTGTTTGATTTCTTTTTAATAATAATAATAATAATATTTTTACAGAAATAATTAATAATAAACAATATAATAATTTCAAACACCATATAAAATCTTCCTACACTCATTATTACCCTTCCCCATCAACACCAATCCCCCATCCACTCATCCCAACCCAAAGATCTGAAATATTGAAACCCAGAAATCTCTCCTTTTCTCCCTTCTTTGATCAAATATATAGTGAGAATTGAGAACAACCGTAAGCTAGTGAATGGGTTTCACTAGAATCACCACTGTGATTATTTTTGTGCTTGTGTATCTCTTCTTCCCTTTTATTTTTTGAATGGGTTTTACCTTTTTTGTTACAGTAACACAAATTCAAGCTGGGTACCGCACTCTTGATGTTGGCATATGCTTATGGTTCTGGAAAAAGCATTTGAAACAATAAATCAAAAAAGGAAATAATAAAAAATGTCATATTAAACCTGAAAAAGAAATAGATGAGAAGGAGGTGGGAATGGGTAGAAAAGGAAAATTTTGGATTCAGGGTCTTATTCGTTTTTTATTTTGTTTGAGTTCAAAAGATATGGCATATATATTATAATTGGTCATTTATATTTCTTGGGGAGAAAATTTTAATCTGATTAAAACCTGATTCAACCTGCTATAGGCAGTAAAAGTAGGTTTCCCATGACGGGAACATTTATTTATAGTCTTGCTCACCATAAACGCCACTTGTTGCAAATCCTATATAGTGACTTGTAGCATTAGTTGAGAAGAAATGTTATATTCACATCAAAATTTTGATATCAAATACGTTGTCATTTGATTTTTGAGTATTTTTAAAATACATATTAAATACGTTTATTTTTCAAAGAAAAACTAATCTAAACGAAACAATTGGTTTTGAGAGATGATTCAACTCCACTTATTGTGTATCTAGTCGACAAATTATTGAGCAACCATCCTCTGTATTTCTATGTTTGGTATCATTAATACAAAACTTGTTTAAACAGTTTTGATCGACACAATTAAAATCTTAAAACAACACTTCCTCAAATGTTTTTTGCAAGAGTAGTGCTAAAAAATATATTTTAACTTCTTCAAAAAAATATGTAGTACTAAAAAGTACTTTGTTACTATATATAGAAAAAAGCTTCATTAACTATCATTGGAATTAAAAGAAGATTTTAGCGTTTTCTAATTCTCTTCCTTAGCATTGCACGTTCTAGAGTACATGTTCGATTCCGGTCATCCATCCATCACCCCCTCCATCATCCAGTTGTGGCTCTGCCTATGAACATAATTCAGCTTTGCTCCATTTACTTTGCTTTATTTGTTGTCCATTTATGAGAGAGATAGACATAAATGGTAGTTAGTGAGGTCTTTTTTAATAAGTGAACTCCACTAATGAGTCATACTAGTCTATCTCATGTGTCTATCTCTGATAAGAGGATAACAAATTGAGCAAAAATGGAACAAAGCTAGACTATAACACCCCCTACATACCTATATGGCAGTGTGTGTTGTTAATTTTCTTATAATAGAATATCATCCCCACGAGTTGAAATTCTAGAGTCATAGTATTAGTAGATATAAATATATTGCACACCACCTAGTTAATAGGTGGAACATTTAAGCATTAGCCTTAAATCCAATTTGATATGGGCAAAACCATAGAAATCTAAGTAGTATGAATATCTGGCCCTTCTTTTTCTGAGAAAATATTTGACCCTTCTTTTAAAAAAATAAGGCTATTATTTTTCTCACCCTATGCGTTTCTCACGCGCCCTATATTTTTCTTAAAATACATCTCAGATTTTAAAATCCGAAACTCAGTTCAGATTTTAAAATCTGAAAACATTCAGTTTGCACAGAACTGCAACAACATTGCATGTCTTTGTGGATTCAACAATTTTTTGCAATATATAAAATAATGTAAAGGACAATGAGGTTATATTTATACCAAAAATTCATTATATATATATATATATATATATATATATATATATATATCATTATACCAAAAAAGTTGAATTTATATCATTACACATTTCAACTAATGATATACATTTAATCTAATCCGCCCCTAGATCTATGTTATAATCAACAAGATTAAAACTTCCATCCTTTTCAGTCGTCACACCATCTTCAACCTTCTTCTCAGCAACAACAATTTCTTCAAGATCAAGATTTTCAACAATGTACAAATCTTCGTCATCTCCTACTACCTCATAACCCGCCGCCCGACATATTGCATTATACTCAACCATCCGATGGACATATCTATCAGGCCATTCTTTTGCATCATCTTGATGGTGTCGTCTCCATAGCGCAGAAGTGGGTGGAATTGGACAACCATCCTTCAAATATATCATCATAAAATGGTTGCCATTCACATGTGCCAGACACATCAATCAGTCTCTATGTGACGGTTCACCGCATAGAGGGAAAAAGGTTTCAGATCGCCTTTTCTCAATGGATAGTAGAACAACCACGTGTTTGTATCTTTGTGCAATGATTTCAAGAGATGTTGCTGATGTTAGTCAAAAGCAAGTATATTTTTATATCGATTCCACAGGGATTAGTGCGATATCATAAACCGTTCAACGTCGATTATCATTTTAAGTTAGGGTTTCATCTTTTGTTTACTAAAAACTACTCGACTTTAAAAACATTATAAATAAAACAGAGAGTAATAGGGCATAAAAAGTGTTAGGATTAAAGTGCGTCAATCAAACGTCGATTGTATTCGAATGATCATAAATATGGATTCTAGCTTTTCTTATATACTACATTATCACGTATCACTCGACAACGTCATTCATGTCCAAATGACGTCGTGAGATCGATCATATCGTTTAATCGACGATTTCTCAATCTATTAAACGATTCGAAAGCTTTACGTTCCGACACTTTGTGTGATTATCAAAACCAAATCCCATGTCTAGAATTTCTTATTTTGATAGAATATTATTCTAAACCTAGATTCAAAAGTATTTTTCAATGTCATTTAAATCAAACATAAGTGAAATTCTGGCCAGGCAAAACAAGAGAATACCAGGTTCTGAACCAGACAGGTTCTGAACAATATGTAGGGCACAATAGATCGCAAAACAGAGCACAAGTAAACACAATACAAGAGCAGCAAAATAAAGTGCAGGAAAGTAAAAGGCACAGAGGTTTGTTAACCCAGTTCGGAGTAAACACCTCCTACTCTGGGGGATACCAATCCAGGAAGGAATTCCACTATTGGAATTAATCCTTAAGACTCAGACACTGACTCCCAGTTCCTATCCCAAGCAATTAATCTCCACCTAGTCTTGAATTCTACCCAACACGTTGAGTATTAGAAAGACATCTAACTTCCTATTCAAGTAACTACAACCCAGCCACTTGAACTACCCTATGAACTTAACCAGTTCTGAAACACAACTACCCTGTTTTTGAGAAAACCTTCAAAGACAAAACTTCATTCGTACCTAAAGGCTTAGAATGAATTACAACTCTATAAAAACACTAAACCAACTCAAACAATGAGTGGTGCACAATAAAAACTCTAAGTAAAAACACAGACTCAATTTTCTGAGATATAACTCTATAAATCGTGTCTTGAATAGCAGCAGCCCTCCTCCTTATATAGCCTCCAGTCTTGCAGCATAAATAACAAACTAATCTTCTGCACATGATTTGTTACTGAAATAAGATTGGTCCAATAATGTAACAAATAAAACCGCATCCAATCTTTGAAAGATTTAAAACAGAAAATACGAATTTTCATAACTTTGAACCAAATCTTCAAAGATATCTTCTCCAATTAAACCAGCCTTCTAGAAGCAAATATACAAAGATAATTCCTTGCTAAATCTCCCAAGATACGCGCAAAAACAATCCAGCAAACTCTGCTTCTGATGTGGTCAACAGAAGTCAACGCTGGCTTCAGAACCTGATGTGGTCAACAGAAGTCAACGCTGGCTTTAGAACCTGAATCAGCTTCTGAACTGCTACAGTGCTTCTGATGCACTCAGCTTCTGATGGCATTTTCAGCTTCTGAATGGCTTCAAATGAAAAACCTTCCAACTGAAGAAATGTTCTTCATATGGAGATGCTTCTATTCAATACCTTGGTTTTGCCAAACAATGCAGCCAACACCAAAATACTCAACAATCTCCCCCTTTGGCAAATTTTTGGCTAAAACCATCCAAGTTCTTCAATCTCCCTTATAATCAACTCAGCAATGAAGAACTCCACAATAATACATCATAGCAATTAGATAAGGCAGCGGATTCAGCTATGTTAAACATCAGCTTCAGCTTCTGAATTCCTGAAGCACACAATCTCCCCCTGAAGCTTCACAAACAAACTCCCCCTTACTACTGAAAGGTATCAGAGCACACTTCAGGAGCTGAGCACAAATCTTCTTCAGGACCACTACACTTCAGGATCACTACACTCAGGATCAAAACAACCTTGTACTCCCCCTGAGACACATACTCCCCCTCAATAACATCTTGACAGCACTTGTTGCATTGGTTATGAACTCTGAGCTTCACAAATAACTTCTGAACCACACTGAGAACTGAACATCTGAAATTTGAACTTCTGAGCAGCAACACTTTGCATAAGACTTTTGGTATCAGCGCCAACACATTACATACGATTTTCTCCCCCTTTTTAGCCACAAAATTCTGACAAAACTCAGACTTCAAGTAGGGAATAAAATCAAACCAGGTAACACTGATTCTTGAAAACATATCAGATTCAGACTCAGGTTCAGGATCACACTTAGCACAGGCACAACTGGCAGGTACTCTATCTTCCTCACATCCAGTTTGCAGTAATTGCTATAACTCTTCATACAAACACACACCTAACTTGCTCCTTAAGTTTTCAAACTGTTTAGCATCCAAGGCCTTTGTGAAAATGTCAGCAACTTGTTCTTCAGTAGCTACATGTTCCAGCTGAATAATCTTGTCCTCCACAAGGTTTCTGATAAAATGGTGTCTGATATCTATGTGTTTAGTTCTGCTGTGCTAAATAGGGTTCTTAGAGATATTAATAGCACTCAGATTGTCACAGAACAATGTCATAACACCTTGTTTCAAGTTGTACTCCTCCAGCATCTGTTTCATCCAAACCAGTTGTGAACAACTATTCCCAGCAGCAATATACTCAGCTTCAGCAGTTGATAATGAAACACAGTTTTGTTTCTTGCTGAACCAAGAAATAAGATTATTTCCCAAAAAGAAACAACCTCCTGAGGTGCTCTTCCTGTCATCAGCACTTCCAGCCCAGTCAGCATCACAATATCCCATCAGTTCAGAATTTGAACTATGAGAATACATGATTCCATAGTCACTTGTGCTATTCACGTACTTCAGGATCCTTTTAACTTGTGTCAGATGACTCATCTTAGGATCAGCTTGATATCTTGCACAAACTCCAACAGCATAAGTGATATCAGGTCTGCTTGCAGTTAAATACAATAAGCTTCCTATCATGCTTCTGTACTGACTTTGGTCTACTGAAACTCCATGTTCATCCTTAGTTAACTTCAGGTGAGTAGCAGCTGGTGTCCTCTTGTGAGCAGCAGATTCCAATCCAAATTTCTTCACTATGTTCTTGGCATACTTACTTTGAGAAATGAAGATTGTATCTTCCATTTGCTTGACTTGTAATCCAAGAAAATATGTCAGCTCTCCAACCAAACTCATTTCAAACTCTGATTGCATTTGCTGAACAAACAGTTTGACCATCTTCTGAGACATTCCTCCAAACACTATATCATCCACATAAATCTGAGCAATCATCAGACTCCCATTTTCATCTTTCACAAACAAAGTTTTATCAGAACCTCCTTTTCTGTAACCTTGAGCCACAAGAAACTGAGTCAGCCTGTCATACCATGCCCTTGGTGCTTGCTTCAATCCATATAAAGCCTTCTTTAACTTGTACACATGTTCTGGAAACTTAGGATCCACAAAACCCTTAGGCTGTTCAACATATACCTCTTCTTGCAAATATCCATTCAGAAATGCACTCTTCACATCCATCTGGAATAATTTGAACTTGAGAATGCAGGATACACCTAACAGTAATCTTATGGATTCTAGTCTGGCCACAGGTGCAAAGGTCTCATCAAAATCTAATCCCTCAACTTGAGTATAACCCTGAGCAACTAACCTTGCCTTGTTTCTGACTACAGTACCATTCTCATCTGTTTTATTCTTGAATATCCACTTAGTCCCAATCATATTCAGCCCTTCTGGTCTTGGAACAAGATCCCACACTTCACTCCTTCTGAATTGATTCAACTCATCTTGCATTGCTTCAATCCAAAATTCATCAGTTAGGGCTTCTTTCACATTTTTAGGCTCAACCTTTGACACAAAGCATGAATCAGTAGCAGCAGCATCTGATCTCCTGGTTCTGACACCTTGATCTAAGCTTCCAATGATTAAGTCTTTAGGATGATCCTTCTGAACTCTAATTGATGGCCCTTTACCATTTGGAACTTGATCTGGTTGATCTTCTGCTTCTTCAGACTCTGAATGCTTTTCTGCTTCTGAGGTTTGTTCTTCTGATACTTCAGACTCTGGAACAACTTCAGGTTCACTTCTATCTTTCTCAGCAGTTAGATCATCAATTACCACATTAATGGACTCCATCACTACCTTGGTTCTGGAATTGAACACCCTATATGCTCTGCTGTTCACTGAATATCCCAGGAATATGCCCTCATCAGACTTAGGATCCAGTTTTCTTCTGTTTTTCCTGTCAGCCAAAATGTAGCATCTGCTTCCAAAAACATGGAAATATTTGATTGTAGGCTTCCTCCCTTTCCACAGTTCATACAATATAGATGTTGTTCCCTTTTTCAAAGTGACTCTATTGTGTATGTAACATGCTGTGTTCATTGCTTCAGCCCAAAACATATATGGCAGCTTCTTAGCATGCAACATAACCCTTGCACATTCTGCTAATGTCCTATTCTTCCTCTCAACTACACCATTTTGCTGAGGTGTGATAGGTGCAGAAAACTCATGCTTTATACCTTCAGAAGCACAGAATTCTGAAAAACTCTTGTTTTCAAATTCCTTGCCATGATCACTTCTGATTCTGACTATGCCACAATCTTTTTCTCTTTGTAATTGAATGCACAAGTCTTTAAATACTTCAAAAGTATCAGACTTTTCTCTAACAAAACTGATCCATGTGAATCTTAAGTAGTCATCTACCATTACAAATGCATACTTCTTCCCTCCAATACTTTCTACTTGCATAGGCCCCATTAAATCCATATGAACAAGTTCTAGTACTTTAGTAGTTACCTGATGAACTAATCTGGGATGAGACTTTCTTGTTTGTTTCCCAATTTGACAATCACCACAAACATTGTCCTCATTGATCTTCAGATTTGGTACACCTCTGATAGCTTCAGTACTTAGGATTTTTTTCATGCCTTTCAGATTCAGATGTCCCAGTTTCTGGTGCCAGAGCTTGACTTCCTCTTCTGAGCTCATAAGACAAGAAGTCAGACTTCTTTCTTCTTCAGAAACCCACAAATAACAATTGTCTTTGGATCTGCAGCCTCTCATCTGAATCTTATCTTCCTGATCAGTAACAATACACTCCAGTTTGTTGAAATTAACCTTTAAATCTTGATCACAAAGTTGGCTAATACTGATCAGATTAGAGGTTAATCCTTCCACTAGTAGCACATCATTAAGTCTGGGCAAGCCTTCTCTGTTCAAATCACCAATACCCAGAATCTGACCTTTTACACCATCTCCAAATGTCACATAACTTCTAGAGTACGATCTGATATTGCTCAGCAGCTTCTTCACACCAGTCATGTGCCTTGAACACCCACTATCAAAATACCAGTCTTCTTTTGAAGTGGCTCTCAAAGAAGTATGAGCAATCAGGCCTACATTCTGAACCTTAGGTTTCCACACCTTCTGAACACTGTGTCTGGGTGCAGCTGGTTGCACTCTTCTGTATTGGAAGTGTTCAGGGTAACCATACAATTTAAAGCAGAATGGTTTGATATGCCCTTTCTTTCCACAATGATGACAGACCCATGGATGATTCCTCCTCCTTCTGTTTCTGAAAGATTTCTGGGGTTGCTTCTGAGGTAGCATCTGAACATGCTTTTGACCTTGCATCTGGGCTTGCTTCTGAGGTCTCTTCTTTGATGTTCCAGTCATAGAATCATGAGTTTGAGTAGCAGGAACAAAATTCATCTGTTTAGGAATCTGAGTCTGATCAACAAAACCTAAACCAGTTTTTCCTTGTTGCTGATTCCCCAAAATGTCCTCCAACTTATCAGTAGCAGAGTTCAACATCTTCACTTGCTTCTTCATTTGATCAAGTTGGGACTTCAGTTGGTTCACTTCTTCTTTTAAATCTGAATTCTGCACTAATAGTTCACCTTTTTCAGCCTCCAGTTGAAGAATAGTCTCCTTCTGATCCAAAACTTGTTTGCAAACCTCAACACTTCTGGTATACAGCTTCTTGTAGTTATCAGCTAGTTCATCATATGAGGTTTTAGCAGCTTCAGACACATATGAGGCTTCAGACTCTGAGTCAGACTCTGAAAAGGTCTCAGACTCTAAAACAGGTACCTTCTTTAAGATAGCTCCTGACCTTACTACAAGACCAGTATCACACATACCAGATTCACTATCATCATCTTCTTCAGAACCATCATCAGACCATGCAACAGCTAGGCTTTTCTTCTGCTTCTTAAGAAAAGTAGGACATTCAGACTTGATATGTCCATACCCCTCACACTCATAGCACTGCACACCTTTGGCTTGGTTACTTTTCTCCTCAGACTTGGTCTTCTTCTCATCAGTTTGTTGCTTTTTGTTATTGAATCTGAAGTTCTGACCTTTGGCTTTGGCTTTTCTGTTAACATTCTTCAGAATCTTGTTGAATTGTTTTCCCAGCAACACTAGAGCTTCTGATAAGTCATCCTCCTCAGACTCTTGCTGATCATCTGCTTCAGAATTCACAGTAAAAGCTACCCCTTTTCCTTTCTTCTCAGACTGTTTGCAAAAAGCAGTCTCAAAGTTCAACAAAGAACCAATGAGCTCTTCAACCTTCATAGCAGAAATATCATGAGCCTCCTCAATTGCTGTAACCTTCATGTCAAACCTTATGGGCAGGGACCTGAGGATTTTTCTGACTAGCTTCTCATCAGACATCTTCTCCCCAAGAGAATCAAAAGAATTTGCCATGTCCAGCACATTCATGTAAAAATCCTGAATAGATTCATCTTCCTTCATCTTCAGGTTCTCAAATTTGGTGGTCAGCAGCTGCAATCTGGACATCTTCACCTTAGAAGTTCCTTCATGAGTGGTTTTCAGAATTTCCCAAGCATCCTTAGCCACAATACATTGTTTGATAAGTCTGAACATGTTCTGGTCCACACCATTAAAGATTGCATTCAAAGCTTTTGAATTTCCCAGAGACAAGTCATCTTCAGCTCTGGTCCACTCCTCTTCAGGCTTCAAAACTCCAGTTTTGTTACTATCTTTGTCCAAAACCTCAGGATGTTCCCAGCCTTTTATCACAGCTTTCCAAGTCCTGCTGTCAATAGACTTTAGAAAAGCACACATCCTTGACTTCCAATACTCATAGTTTGTGCCATCTAGTAGGGGTGGTCTATTGACATAGCCTCCTTCTCTATCCATGCTTGCCAGAAATAAACTCCTCTGGATCTCACCCAAATTACAGGCAGGGTGCCTGCTCTGATGCCAATTGAAATTCTGGCCAGGCAAAACAAGAGAATACCAGGTTCTGAACCAGACAGGTTCTGAACAATATGCAGGGCACAATAGATCGCAAAACAGAGCACAAGTAAACACAATACAAGAGCAGCAAAATAAAGTGCAGGAAAGTAAAAGGCACAGAGGTTTGTTAACCCAGTTCGGAGTAAACACCTCCTACTCTGGGGGATACCAATCCAGGAAGGAATTCCACTATTGGAATTAATCCTTAAGACTCAGACACTGACTCCCAGTTCCTATCCCAAGCAATTAATCTCCACCTAGTCTTGAATTCTACCCAACACGTTGAGTATTAGAAAGACCTCTAACTTCCAATTCAAGTAACTACAACCCAGCCACTTGAACTACCCTATGAACTTAACCAGTTCTGAAACACAACTACCCTGTTTTTGAGAAAACCTTCAAAGACAAAACTTCATTCGTACCTAAAGGCTTAGAATGAATTACAACTCTATAAAAACACTAAACCAACTCAAACAATGAGTGGTGCACAATAAAAACTCTAAGTAAAAACACATACTCAATTTTCTGAGATATAACTCTATAAATCGTGTCTTGAATAGCAGCAGCCCTCCTCCTTATATAGCCTCCAGTCTTGCAGCATAAATAACAAACTAATCTTCTGCACATGATTTGTTACTGAAATAAGATTGGTCCAATAATGTAACAAATAAAACCGCATCCAATCTTTGAAAGATTTAAAACAGAAAATACGAATTTTCATAACTTTGAACCAAATCTTCAAAGATATCTTCTCCAATTAAACCAGCCTTCTAGAAGCAAATATACAAAGATAATTCCTTGCTAAATCTCCCAAGATACGCGCAAAAACAATCCAGCAAACTCTGCTTCTGATGTGGTCAACAGAAGTCAACGCTGGCTTCAGAACCTGATGTGGTCAACAGAAGTCAACGCTGGCTTCAGAACCTGAATCAGCTTCTGAACTGCTACAGTGCTTCTGATGCACTCAGCTTCTGATGGCATTTTCAGCTTCTGAATGGCTTCAAATGAAAAACCTTCCAACTGAAGAAATGTTCTTCATATGGAGATGCTTCTATTCAATACCTTGGTTTTGCCAAACAATGCAGCCAACACCAAAATACTCAACAATAAGAATGGAAAGCAAGAATAAATTCAATGATATATAAAAGGCTAGAATCATATATTTAAAAGATCAAAAGTTTACAACTAAGAGTGATTGATTACCTAATAATCCCAACAAAGGAGATTAGTTGTTCATTCTCATGACAACAGTACAAAAGTAGAAAGGAAGATGGAGATTCAAAACTAAGACTTGATTTCTCAAAGTTGCTTAGCCAATCTACACTTTGATCACTTTTGCTCAATGAAGTATGCCTCTTTTTAGCCCTATTCTCTTTCTGGAAGTTAAAACTCTTAAGTTCTAAAAGTTCTCAAAGTAATTAATACAGAAAAAATGAGCTAAAAAGCTTTTATACAACTGATTTTTATAACGGTCGCTACAGCGATGAGCTGGTCGCTGTAGCGACGGAAGATTTCTTGGCCAGTGGTTTAGCTCCACGTCAGCAACGGGGTTCAAACCGCCCTTGGTCGCTATAGCGACCACATCCATCGCTGTAGCGATGGAACCTTCAATTTTTCCCTGCCTAAGCTCGCTTGTAGCGACCGGATCTGCGCTGTAGCGATGAAGCTTTATCAAATCTTCATGTTTCTTTGCTCATTTCCAGGTCCCAGCATGAAATTCCTGCATAATAGATGGGGTAAGACATAGGATCACAAATTTGACATTTAATCATAAAATGTGAGCTTATCCTATGATAACTTGCACAACAAGTAACATAAGTGCCTAAAAATATATCAAAAGATAACTTCTTTTTAGCACTTATCAAACTCTCCCCAACTTAGCTTTTTGGTTTGTCCTCAAACCAAAGAATCAAAAGGAAATTTTCACTGCTTTAGACAAAGTTTTGAACAATAAGCAAAAGAATCTAAAGCCCGAAGAAAACGATTATCAGATGAATGATTCAACTGTGACTGCGCAAGCTAAAGTTAAGTTTCTCATTAAACGAGATATATACTATGAATGTGACAAAAGTTCTAAACACAAAGTTCAAATCACACAATTCTTAGCAAACAACATGTTTAAATTTGAACCACACCTAACACACTTCTTTTTAAGTAAATAAACAGATTGGAATCAAGTTGTGCGGGTATTGATCACTCATCCGGCAAGTTTGCTAACATTCCGATCAAGTTATGCGTCCATCTAATTATCGTTTCTAAAAGCACAAAAGCATCGATCACAAGGTCTTTGAGGGTTGTAATTTGGCTTGGTTACAAAAGAATTGTCATATGTGGGAAATATTGAATTCAAAAGGCCAAGCATAGAGGAACATTCTTACTAATTACACAACTTCCTCCTTATTCAAAAACAACTCTTGGTGATTTACAAATTTTTCTTTGATTTTGACAACTTTTTGATTTATTGAATCTATTTTTCTCTTTTTCTTTTCTTTTTCTTGGTTTGCTTTTCTTTCTTTTTTTTCCTTTTTCTTTCTCTTTTTCTTGTTGTCAAGATCACTTACAAAATTCACCATTTACTTGATACACATTACCTCCCTTTTCTCCCCAACTTATTCACAATGATACCCTAATTGAATGTTCCTTTATCATTTGGCAAAGGACAAATAAACATGATGGATAAGGGTTCAAAATGAAAGTAAAATATCAGAATTCAATAATGATTTAACTATGAACTGGATTTTTTTACAAACTCCGGCAATTTCACTAAGCATTTGAGCTTATGAAAATTAGCAGTTCATAGTTAACGATTCTGATTCATTAGGCTCGAAGGGGTTATCAAATACTCACTTCTCACAGGGTAGGCTATTTGTGGTCAAGTGTTTCTACTCAAATTCAAAAAAATGTCTTGATCATTTCAGTGCTTTCATACAATTTAAAACAACTTTCAGATTTAACATAAAAGAATCGAGTTAGACTAAAATGCCGGTCTCCTGCATATATACATATACTTTGAGGATTCCTCACATTTTGGCTAGATCTAATTGGTTCAAACGTAAATATGTTCTTGCGTAAAACTGAATAAAATAAATTTATGTGCAAAGGACTCATTTCACATTCAAGTATATACCTAGAAAAACAAGAAACGAGTACCTTAGCTGCGCGCTTTATCACAAATTTCTATCATTATCACTCACCTGATTCTTAGCTCAATGCTTTTGCTTTCAATCAAGCACTTAGCTTTTGAATCTTTGATTTTCTTACTTTCCATTTGTTGGGTAAAATAAAAATATATAACAAGATAAAAATATAACAAAGTTTGCAAATAAACATAATATAATAGAAATTATCCAAAATACAGCAATAAAAACAAAGTTAAATAGTACAAAGCAAATTAAAATTGTTCAGATAAAAATAAAATGAAAGAAAGATGAAAAATGCTGCCAGCTTGCAAAAACTCTCAGTCTGACTCCATCTGATCAGCTGCCTCATGATCAATTCTCTGTGTGTCCTCAGAGGAGTCATCATCATCGTCATCACCACCAGCTGTACTCACTCCACCAGGTGCAGCTGCACTCGCCCCTCCGAAATAAAAAGGCATGTCCTCAGGCCATGCAATATGCTGCTGAAAATAGTCCGGGGTCCATGTAGAATAACCTGCCTCATGCATATGGCTCTGAATGGTAGTCAAAGCTCTATGGTTTGACTCATTCTGAGCCCAGGTGTAAGAGTAGGCAGCCCTATGGTGAGGGTCCCAATGCGAGAAATCTAGCGGTGGAAGGTTCGGGGCTTGGGGGACAGGAGGTGGTACAGAAGAAGAAGGTCCAGCTGAAGGGGGGGTCTTATAAGAGCAATACCTATTGATGTACCTATCATCAATAGGATTCTTAATCTCCTCGTCAACCTGTTTAGGCATGTGGATACGTGCCTTCCTACAAAGTCCCATAATTAGGCCTGGAAAAGGTAATGGGCACTTTGGCTTAGCAGGTGGCACGATTCCACTTTCAGCCACAGTCCTTATCTCATTTGAAATGATCCTCGCAACATCAACCTGCTGGTTGCTGAGGATATAATAGAGAAGGGGAGTGACATCAAGAGTGGTGGAAGAGGTATGACTTTTGGGCCGGATGTTATACAAGATAAGGGTAAGGATCACCTGAGCAGGGGTATTCATATCGTCCCTAAAGGCTCTAAACGGTTTTCCTGAGGCCTTACTCACATCATACGTCTTCCCCTCTTGGAAAATTGCATGTGTGATTGCATCATGGTCCCAATTACCCCTAGCCTGATGCTTGTGGAAGGCACACAACTCGTCCGTCTCTATTAGGTCATCGGGATCGCTAAGATCCAGCGGGTTTCCTAAATAAGAACTTATGGCATTTCTATCAAATTGAAGTGTGCGCCCTCGGACATAAGTAGTGAAGGTGAATGGATCACTAGGGTCAGCTGGGATCGCATTGGCATAAAATTCACGCACAATGTCAAAGTTGAGTTTCTTCGGAGGATTTACAAGGATGCCCCACTTGCGGTTGTTATTCTTTTGAGCAATTCCTGCATACTTCCCCTCTTTAGCAATTTTGAACTCTTTCTCTGCCCAAATTCTTCTGGTGGCAAGCTCTGCGTACCGCTCTTGGTTACACGGGCTAAGGAAGCGGTTAGAATCGTGGGGTTGGGATGATTGAGGTTTTGGCCTTGAAGATGACCCTTCCACGTTTCTTTGCCTTTTTGAAGAAGATTTTGGTGCCATTCCTGAATAAGATGAAAGTAAACAGACAAAAATAATAGGAATGCAAGTCAGAAAAGGAATGAAAAAAATAATGTTGGTTCTGGGTACGGTCGCTACAACGACGAGCTTGGTCGCTGTAGCGATGAAACCCAGATTTTGTTCATGGTTTTTGGCTACAAGCGACGTGTAGCTATGAACAACCCATTTTGAAATTTTGATTTTTTCACTATCTAAACAACTTGAGGCAAGATTAATCAAGGGTATCGCTCATAAAAATGAATCGTAATCACTAAAACTTCCTAAACATCTCATACCCATTTTTATTTTGAATTTTTACAAAATGGGTCATTTTTAAAAAAAAACGATTTTTACAGAAAAGAAGATGTTAGGAAAGTTTGTTTTTAGTGATTATATTTCATTTCTAACAGCCTAAACCAAAGATTAACATGGGTAACTTCAAATGATTAAAACCCTAATTTCTAAAGTTTAAAACCCTAACTGTAAATTTCTGAAAAAATGCATAGTACATTCATACAAATTGAAAACATCAGAAATGAAAACAGAGGGATGCGAAATTCGTACCTGATTGAGATGGATTGCAAGTTGGAAAAGGAACAGAGATGATTTGCAAAGATTATGCAAGAAAAATTAAAGCTTACAGAAATGTAATGCGAAATTTGAACTAGAAATGAAAATGGAAATGTTAATGGTTGGTTTTACTAGGGTATACACACTGAGTGGGAAGAAAAACGGATAGGGAAGATGAGTGGGTGGTTGGGGGGAGTAATGGGGTTTTAGTGGCATCGGTTATTGTACTGACAGAGTTTTCTGTCATCGCTACAGCGACCACACGTCGCTATAACGATGATGAGTCTGAACCTCCATCGCTACAGCGACCAACCGTCGCTATAGCGATCGAGAGTCTGAAGGGTCATCAGACTCTGAGGCTCGCCGCTATAGCGATGGAAATCCTCGCTATAGCGACCATTACAGATAACAGAAAAATGAAATTTTCAACAAGTGCCACTATCCCTACATGCAAAAATGGATGTTCAGAACTAAATTACAAATTAAAAAGCAACATACTTACAAAATTGGGGTGCCTCCCAATAAGCTCTTGTTTAACGTCATTAGATCGACGCCTGCTTCATGTTTGATTATGAATCAATGAGTGAAATTGTTGTCGTGTGCCGAACAACTTCACTGCCAAAGTATGGCTTCAGTCTTTGTCCATTCACTGTCCAAGTTGCTTTAGTGATAGGATCCTCTAGCTCCACTGCTCCATAAGGCTTGACTTCTTTAATCATGAAAGGGCCGAACCACTTTGATTTCAATTTACCCAGAAATAGCTTCAATCTTGCATTGAACAGCAAAACCATTTGACCGGGCCTGAATTGCCTCTTCATAATCTTCTTGTCATGATACCTCTTGACCTTTTCTTTATAGAGCTTGCTTGATTGATATGCTTGGTCACGCATTTCTTCTAGTTCATTCATTTGGAGCTTTCTCTTCTCCCCCGCTTGCTCTTGGTCAAAGTTCAGAAATTTTAGCGCCCAAAACGCTTTATGCTCCAACTCTACCGGCAAGTGGCACCCTTTCCCATACACCAACTGAAATGGTGTGAAACCCATAGGAGCTTTGTATGCGGTCCTATAGGCCCACAATGCTTCATCAAGTTTCATTGACCAATCCTTCCTCGATGATGATACGGTCTTTTCAAGGATCTTTTTGATTTCACGGTTGGATACCTCAGCTTGACCGTTGGTCTGTGGATGATATGGTGAAGCTACCTTGTGTTTGACTCCGTAGTGCTCAAGTGCTTTTGCCAATTGTGAATTTCAGAAGTGAGAACCTCCATCACTTATAAGCACTCTAGGAGTTCCAAAACGGGAAAAGATATTTTTTTTGAGAAATTTGACCACTGTTTTGCTATCAGCTTTTGGGGATGTGATTGCTTCTACCCACTTAGACACATAGTCGACAGCTACCAAAATATATTCATTGGACATGGAGGATGTAAATGGCCCAACAAAGTCAATACCCCAACAGTCAAAAACTTCAACTTCAAGGATGCTTTGCAGAGGCATCTCATTCCTTTTTGAAATTCCTCCAGTTTTCTGGCAACTCTCACAACTCTTAACATGCTCATATGCGTCTTTGAATAGAGTGGGCCAATAGAAGCCTGCTTGAAGAACCTTTGCTGCAGTTCTTTCACCATTGAAATGTCCACCATATGGCGAATTGTGACAATGCCACATGATGTCTTTGGCTTCTTCTATAGCAACACATCTCCGTAAAAGGTGGTCAGCTCCAATCTTGAAGAGATATGGGTCATCCCATACATATTGAATAGAGTCTTTCATCAACTTCTTCTTCATTTGCCATGTAAAATCTTCCGGTATGAACCCCGTTGCTTTATAATTGGCCATGTCAGCAAACCATGGTCTTTCTTGCACCATTAGCAACTTCTCATCCGGAAACTCTTCAAGAATTTCTCTCTCGTTCTTAGTCACCTCATTGTTCACCAACCTTGAAAGGTGATCAGCCACAAGGTTCTCAGTCCCCTTTTTGTCTTTAATCTCCAAATCAAACTCTTGAAGTAGCAGCATCCATCGGATGAGTCTCGGTTTGGAATCGGGTTTGGTGATTAAATACTTTATGGCTGCATGGTCAGTATATATAACAATTTTTGAACCAATGAGATAAGAACGAAATTTTTCTAATGCAAACACAATAGCAAGTAATTCTTTTTCTGTGGTAGCATAATTGATTTGAGCATCATTTAAAACTTTACTTGCATAGTGTATAGCATGAAAAATTTTGTTTTTGCGTTGACCTAACACCACTCCAACCGCATAATCACTCGCATCACACAAGAGTTCAAAATCAAAATTCCAATTTGGTGCGGTGATTATGGGTGCGGAGGTCAAACTATCTTTCAAGCATTCGAAAGCATTTATACAATCATCATCAAATTCAAAGGACTTATCCTTGTTGAGCAAATTGCTCAATGGCTTTGCGATCTTTGAGAAGTCCTTGATAAACCTCCGATAGAATCCGGCATGGCCAAGAAAACTTCGGATGCCTTTGACATTGATTGGTGGTGGAAGCTTGCCTATCACATCAACTTTTGCTTTGTCAACTTCAATACCATTGGAAGAAATCTTGTGACCAAGAACAATACCCTCGGTAACCATGAAATGACACTTCTCCCAGTTGAGTACCAAATTGGTTTCCTTGCACCGCTTCAGTACTGTGTCAAGATTCTTCAAGCATAAATCAAAGGATGAACCGAAGACAGAAAAATCATCCATAAACACTTCAATACTCTTCTCTATCAAATCAACAAAAATTGCTTGCATGCATCGTTGAAATGTTGCTGGAGCATTACATAACCCAAACGGCATGCGTCGATATGCAAAAACTCCAAATGGACATGTAAAAGTTGTCTTCTCATGATCTTCTGGATTCACCGATATTTGATTATAACCCGAATATCCATCAAGGAAACAATAATAAGCTTGACCGGACAGTCTTTCTAGCATTTGATCCATGAATGGTAGAGGAAAATGATGTTTGCTTGTAGCTTTGTTGAGTCTCCGGTAATCAATACACATCCTCCAACCGGTGACAGTTCTTGTTGGTATGAGCTCATTCTTCTCATTTGTGATTACCGCCATACCTCCCTTATTAGGAACAACTTGAACCGGGCTAACCCAAGTACTATCCGAGATCGGATAAATCATGCCGGCTTCAAGTAGTTTAACCACTTCCTTCCGGACTACTTCCTTCATATTTGGGTTTAGCCGACGTTGAGGTTGCGCTACCGGTTTGTAATCTTCCTCCATCATGATCTTATGCATACAATAAGATGGACTTATCCCTTTCAAGTCGGATAGTGTCCAGCATATTGCTTCTTTGTTAGACTTCAAAATTTCCACCAATTTGGCTTCTTCGTTGCTTGACAAGGAGCTACTTATGATAACCGGTTTGTTACCCTCTTTTTCAAGGAAAACATACTTCAAGTGCGAGGGTAGAATTTTCATCTCCGGCTTCATTTCTTGAACATTGGATTCATTCGTCAATTCCTCAATTTTTACTTTGTGAAGAGGAATTTCCTTCAACGAATCCTGCTCCTTCAAACACTCTTCAATTTCTTTCTCATCATCCTCGCCTATGATATTTAGTGCATCCGTCAAAACTCTTTCAAGAGGTGTCAAATTATGCAGCTGTTCTCTTGCATCAACAATTATTTCATCAGTTGCATCCATCTTGAAACATGCACCTTTATCACTAGGGTACTTCATAGCTTCATTGATGTTGAAATTGACTTCTTCATCGTCCACACGGACTTTCATTAAACCTTCGTCAAGATCAATCATCATTCTTGCCGGTTGCATAAATGTTCTTCCAAGAATCAGTGGCACATCATCATCCTCAGGAATATCCATCACCACAAAGTCAATGGGAAACATAAATTTGTCTACTTTCACCAAAACATCTTCAGCTATTCCCAACGGACGTGTGACAGATTTGTCGCCAATTGCAACGTCAAATTTGTTCGTTTCACAACCAAATCACCAATCCTTTTGACAACGGAAAGTGGGATTAGGTTGATACTTGAACCAAGATCGATGAGTGCTTTACCGACATTCACATTGCCTATAGATACCGGTAATGTAATTTTCCCCGGATCTTTCTCCTTTCTTGGCAATGTTCTTTGAATGATAGCACTACAATTCGCATCAAGCTGAATTGTTTCTTCATCATTGTACCTCCTTTTCATGGAAAGAATTTCCTTCATAAATTTGGCATACGTAGGCATTTGCTCCAAGGCTTCCGAGAATGGAATATTGATTTGCAATCTTTTGAAGATCTCTAGGAACCTTGCAAATTGCCTTTCTTTATCTTTTCTAGCTGGAGTAGTTGGATATGGTAGATGTTGAGCTGGTGCATTATTTACAACTTCTTGTTTCTTGCCCCTCTCCTTCACCACATCTTTCTTATATTTAAAATCATATATTTAGAATCATATATTTAAAATCATATATTTAGAATCATATATTTAAAAGATCAAAAGTTTACAACTAAGAGTGATTGATTACCTAATAATCCCAACAAAGGAGATTAGTTGTTCATTCTCATGACAACAGTACAAAAGTAGAAAGGAAGATGGAGATTCAAAACTAAGACTTGATTTCTCAAAGTTGCTTAGCCAATCTACACTTTGATCACTTTTGCTCAATGAAGTATGCCTCTTTTTAGCCCTATTCTCTTTCTGGAAGTTAAAACTCTTAAGTTCTAAAAGTTCTGAAAATAATTAATACAGAAAAAATGAGCTAAAAAGCTTTTATACAACTGATTTTTATAACGTCGCTACAACGATGAGCTGGTCGCTGTAGCGACGGAAGATTTCTTGGCCAGTGGTTTAGCTCCACGTCAGCAACGGGGTTCAAATCGCCCTTGGTCGCTATAGCGACCACATTCATCGCTGTAGCGATGGAACCTTCAATTTTTCCCTGCCTAAGCTCGCTTGTAGCGACCGGATCTGCGCTGTAGCGATGAAGCTTTATCAAATCTTCATGTTTCTTTGCTCATTTCCAGGTCCCAGCATGAAATTCCTGCATAATAGATGGGGTATGACATAGGATCACAAATTTGACATTTAATCATAAAATGTGAGCTTATCCTATGATAACTTGCACAACAAGTAACATAAGTGCCTAAAAATATATCAAAAGATAACTTTTTTTTAGCACTTATCAGTTGCATGTATGTTCTCTTACCCCTAATGGACTGCCTATACCTATGACAAGCATTATAAATATGTTTGATAGTAGTTGAAGTTCTATTGTTCCTTTTCCTTAAATTTGTAAGAATTTGCCTCGGAGGAACATTTGAGTCTGTCAACTCACGAAGGTATATGCTTTCATTTGGGTTGAGACTTCTGACGGTTTTATGACCTTTCAACACATTTTTCATCTCATGGTTGTGTCTACCGTCACCAACTTTGAGGCTCTAATCACTAGCAATCAACAAATAACCTCTCAGGCGAAACAGACACTCAAATTTAACCGAACCAGATATTTTGCGCCTCGTCAACTTCTTGTACTCGGTATATGAACCTCATCTTTCACATATCACAGTAACAAATGCATTTCTCCCATTGCCACCTTTACCTGATTTACCGATAACGGTTGAAAATCCTAGCTTCCTTGCTTCCTCTCGAACCCACTCCAACAAATCATTCCGTGTAGCAAACTTTTGTTTGGTGGTAAAATGTTCTCGATGATTAATAGAAACAACAACATCTGGAGGTACAACAACCGGAGGAGCATCCTCTACTTTCGCATTGCCGGAAGGAATGTCAACTTTCAGTGGAGGATCCTCAGCTTTGGCATTTCCGGAATCATCTATAATTTCAAGTGCAACAACCAGCAACACAATAGGTGGTACAATCTCAGGTGGCAATTCATTGGAGGCATCAACAGGAACATCCATTACTGATACAATGTGAAAGCATGGTCAGAAAATGCAAGCAGTTTCTGTACTGGTGTTATTCAGATTATACAATCTGAAACAGATTGTTGGTTTTCAGATTTTATATTCTGAAACGTGCCAGTACAGATTCATTGACGTGATCAAAAGGAAAGCGCCTAGAAATTGAATGAGGGAGGTTTTATATAAACATTACATTTGCATTCAAACGAAAATGATGTTGTAAACGCCCCTTGATGACCAGATTGCTACTCCAAATCACGTTTTCGCCCATAATGGTGTGTTTTTGGAGGTCTAGGGAGTGTTTGGTGATAAAGGTGGTGAACTTCTGCTAGATTCTGGGTGAACCTTATATATTCAAACATTTCGGAATATACAATCCGAAATATTCTGATATTTTTCCCGCTTTTTTAAAAGTGGATATTTCGGATTATACATTCCGAAATATATAAATAAATTTCGGATTGTATAATCCGAAAGTTCTTTCACCCTATTTTTGTTCAGGATGGCTCTCAGTCACGCTAGCC
Source organism: Medicago ruthenica (assembly GCA_018208015.1). Lineage (NCBI taxonomy): Eukaryota > Viridiplantae > Streptophyta > Magnoliopsida > Fabales > Fabaceae > Medicago > Medicago ruthenica. The sequence continues at coordinate 68,373,684 of CM031376.1, read as the reverse complement.
TTCAGTTGTTTGACACTTTTCGGATTTTAGAATCCAAACTTGGTTCGAATTCTAAAATCCAAACAAAGAGTATTTTCGTAAAAATTATAGGCGCACGAGAATGGCGTAGGATGGAAAAAGTAAAGCTAAAAAAAATAATGAACATTTGGCTCTTTGTGTGCCTCCAAGAGTAGTGTCCGTCTATAGGTTCTCAACTCCTGAGATACTCAGTTCAGATGACTCAAATCCTATGAGAGATGGTCTCTTTTTTACTTGGGAACTCCTTATTATAATACTATTATTAGTCTCTTCTTTTTACTTAAGAATAAGAATGCGAACTTACCACACCTAGTATGAACTTTGGCTCTTTTTAATTTGTGCTATTAGAGTCTGGTATGTCATCGACTGATGTGAAAACTTTTTTAACTATGTTGTAAATTGTATATTTTCTACTAGTGTGTGACTTTTCAACTTGTGAGATGGTCACTTTAGATTACTCAACATTTCATTTTATAGACAAATATTAGTGAGTAATTTGTCAACGGGGGAGATAGTTTGTTAGCAATAGAGACCGATACCCGAACCTATGTATAATTCTTCTTCAATGTCACTGATTAATTTTATTTTCTTTCATTAAAAAACTAAATGTTACCTCTACTAAAAATTCCTAAATAATTTTATTTATAAAGAATCAAATGTACAACAATATAAAAGATAAATTGTAGAATAATTCTTAGGCTAAATACATAGATCGATATATTTTTCATACCGTTGAAAGTAACAAATTTAAAACAATTTTAAAAATATAAAGATACATAGAGTAGAGAACAATTATAATTTAAAAATTTTGTATTGTCTCCAAATTATGTGAAAAACTACCATTAAATAATGTAACGCATGTTTGTTTTTTTTGACAAGTTTTGGATACTATTAGCTCTGGAGTTTCAAATTTATTTTTTTCGAAGGGGAGTTTCAAATTTATGAATTCATTATTTAAATGACTATTATAATATTTATTTGCATTGTTCTGTATGTTTATTGTCAATATCTTGATTTTGAAGACTTTTATGCTTTCAACAATCAACCTCTACTAGAGTAGAGGCAAATTCTAGTAACCTAAAGCATAAATAGGCTTTAATCATATCTCTTAATTAACCTTTTGGTATCTTCATAAAAAGAAAGTGATTTGGTCGCCTTACATGAGACAAAGAATTCTGTGGAAGAACATGCAAGGTTCAATGTATGAACATACAAGGTGTTTTCTTATGTACCTTAAACTAAACAAAAGTGTTATCACCACCTTTCATGAACTCCAATTGAAAAGCTAAAAACATTAAATTAATTATTTTCTCCAACTTTGAAGCGTACCATGAATGATTTTAGCAGCCCAAAAAGTGGTGATTTAGGTAAATGATAAGTGGTACTAAAAAAAATAATTTGTTTAATAATCCTCTCCTTCCTTTTGAAAGCATTACTGTTTGGAATTGTGTAGAGAACCAATTAGAAGAATGATTATTGGGTTTATTAAATATAAATTAATTAAGTTTCCTATTTAGCATAATCTTCGGTTTTTAGTGGGGTTATTAAATAAAAGTTAATTAAATTTCCTAATTTGCATAATCTTAGGTTTTTGTCTTTGTGGACCATATTAGTAAATTATTTGAGCTTGAGCATACTCTGGCCAACTCCGAAAGCTTATCCTATACACTTTCACTAATCAAGTGCTACAAATAAATAAATGAAATTAAACAACACTCTTGTTCTGACAGAAATGTTAAATGCATGATTAATTTTGAAATAAAATAATAGATTCCATTAATTTTGAAAACAAAATATATTGAAAGGCAAATCCACCATATCATAATCACAACTAGATCCTGACCCTAGAGATTAAATTAATAAACCAGTTAGAGAAAACAGATGAACCTAGAGATTAATAAAGGAGAAATCCGCCAACCTATTGCGCACTAAATTCTCACATTTCCTTATAAAATCAGAGACACATTTTTCTTTTTGTTTTCATAGGTTGCATCAACTAAAGATACTCTTATTCGAAACATCGGACACCAAGACACCTCTTTCAGTCAAGATTCAAAGCTTGGTTATGTTATGAGAGTTTAACCTCTTTCGTTAAACTAAATCATTGTTGGTAATGAATCAGACATTTTACAACACTTTATATTGTTGGTAAATACATTGTATTATATATGTAAGAACCAGAGTTTGAACCCCAAACTCTACAACTTATTCACCTTAAAGGAGAAATTCTAGCCACTGCGCTACTTGATAAAAAAATGTCTTTTAAAATCATACATATATGAGTGTTAGTGTATGAAAATTAATAGGCAAAATTACACTCTCGTCGTCTCTTAACTTAATTTCATATAACAATTTCTTTCTTTATCTTTTTTTTCACATCCTTTTCGTCCTTTTTATCAATTCGTATATGAATTTTCAACATTCAAAGCTATAATTTTATTTCAATATAAGCTAAACGATGAAAGATGAATTCATTATTTAAAATTAAGTCAAGGGAGAAGTGTAATTTCGTCAAATTAATATGACTTTTAAAACAATAGATATGAAACGGAATATAAATTTCTATAATTTAAGCACAATATCTTAATCTTAATACATATCACTTATAGTAAAAAGAACATAAGGTGAATGTCATGGTGGTGGAGAGGTGACAAAAATTTACACTTAGGTAATAGTATGCCTACTTTTGAAATTTTTGACTCGTTAAAGTAACTGTTTTTACCTACATACGTCACAAATGTGAAAGTTTGAACATAGATTTATGTCTAATTAAGCTCGTGCACAACTGTATGCTATTTCGTTTTTTTGGCTCAAGAGATTATAATTAATCTAGCTAGCTTTTTAATTGTGGATGCCACGAATGAACTTTGTTAAAAGTATTGAAACTTAGATGCAACTATTGAGGCATCAAGAACAAAACACATGACGTTTTTGATTCCCCTCTAGAAAGAGAGGTTAATGTGTCATAAAATATTATTAGAAAGAGAGGTTGAAAAGCTTTATCAATTAGAAAGAGAGGTTACTTTGATATCTCTCATAAAATAATATTTATTTAGCCTACTGTATTAATGTGTCGATCACAAGGCTTTTAAATTAAAATATTAGAATTCATTTGATCTACAAGCTACGGGTTCGAGCTCCTTTAATGATTTTGAAGAGAGATAAATATAAATTTCATCGAGAGTGTTTTCGAGCTTTACGGTTTTTCTACTTTGGACTGAAACACAAACCTTCATCCTAAATTTCTTCTTTAAAATGATAATTAGGATTCCTTTCAAATTAAAAAATTAGAACGTGTTAAACTCCCTTAGGTTGATTTGGTGATATTGGTTTGAGATCTTGAAGTGTGTTTATCTTAAGATTTTATGTTTGATTCTCGTCGTGCTAATTTTTGTACAAATATTTAAATATGTTATTTCGTTCGATAAATTCTCAAGTACTTTGAATTTTGGTTGGATACCGATAATATGTAGACAAAGCTCATTCAAAATTTTATTCGATTTCTAAATTAATTGATCCAAAAATACGACATAGTATTAAATAATTGAATAATATGTACATATCCAATCAAACTCAAGGGTACCACCGTGTTCACAATTCCTTTCCATATAGAGCTCTCATTTGCTACATTTTTTTTTTGTGAAATAATTGCTTTTCTTTAAAATAATAATCACTTCTAGAAATTTTCATTTGTTTGTTACATTTTTTTATATAAAAGTCGAGAATCTAAAATTTTTTCAAATATGAAGCTATATTGTGTAACTTCTCTTGATAATAATTTTTCTAAATGATTATTATAGGAAAAAATTATTTTCATTATGATAAATAAACAAACAAAAAATATTTTTTGAATTTTTAAAAAACATTTAAAAATAAATATGTAACTTATTAATTTTTTTTAATAATCTGTAATAAAGAGCGTGTCACATGTTGCAGATGTTAAATCGAACCACTTTTTATTTTTTGTGGACAGAGAATTTTCTTTTCCCTCTTTTTTAACATTGTATTTTTATTTGATTTGAGTTGGGCGAACATATTGGATAATTTCAAAATGAAATACAAGCAAATGGACTAGGAAAATTGCTCTTTAGACATCTTGGTTTGCGGGAGTTTTGAGGAGTTTGGTTGTCTTTTGAAGAAATGTGGGAGGTTGTTGTTCTGTTCTAAAATATAATTAGAACCCAGCAACAGTTAACTGTGGTAGACATTGAACGAACGATAGTTAACTACCTTAGTTTAAGCGAACCGTAGTTAACATCTGTTGGAGGTAAAAATGTCATTTCAGAGTATACGAGAGCAAACCCACGTAAAGAGCAATTTTCATGGACTGGGTTGCATAATATTGGGAAAATTGCTCTTCTTCCCGTCAAAATTGATCATTCCCTTGACTTTTTCCTTTCAAAATTGATAATTCCCTTGACCCAGCGGAAGTTAACTCACGCTCGACGTTTTTCAGCAGGAGTTAACTCACGCAGACATTTTTAACCCGATCTTAAAAATGTCTGCGTGAGTTAACTCCCACTGAAAAAATTCAGAACGTGAGTTAACTTCTGCTGGATCAAAGGAACGAGCAATTTCCTAATATTAGGCCTCAATAAATGCTAACTGGTACCACGGCCCAGTTAACAACCCAACTATTCCCAAAAAAAATAATACAACAAACTTAAGAAAATTGTTCTTCTCCCAAACAAAATTGTTAGTTCTCACATAAACTGCCTAAAATAACTTCAACATGACTTAAGTCACATTCGATATCATCAACGTGAGTTAACTCACGCCGAACCCGATCATGAAGTCGAGTTGTTTTATATACAACTTAGAAGTATCAAAGAAAGAATGGATCTTTATTTATTTAATTCACCTGCCACGACAGCAGCTTTTCAGCACTTAAAGAATGCTTGGTTGTTTAAAAGCGATATCAAAAACTAAAAAAAGTTTATTGAATTTTAAAAGTAAAAACACACATTTCTATCATTTTTCTTTTCTTTCGTTTTACTGAGTAGGACACTGAACCGTGGAAAAAAATTCTTAATTTATAACTTCCCAAGCAGCAGTTAAGGAAAAAAGTTTGTTTAATTTTGAATATCTCCTTGCTTTTATTTAAAAAATACTTGTCAAAGCTACCCTTGGTTGGACACAAACATAAATCTTTTGTATTTAGGCATACACTCATTGGTTAAAAAAAGTAAAAGAAAAAAATCATTAATATTATTATTATTATTAAAATAAATGAATGATGTGATAGTTAATATGTGTGTGTCTAAATACAAAATATTTGTATTTGTGACCAAGTAAGTCTTGACCGTCAAATGAGTACTATACAAAGAAAAAAATGGCAAAAACACTTGATGTTGTTGGAAAAGAGACACTCTAACTGTCTAACATAGAGTCTTATATAAATTAAATCCAAGACTATTAAATTAAATAATATATAAAGCTTGAGTGCATAGTCCAAGTAATCCAGATATTCTTGGACTTAATTAGCACCAACCAACTTGAACTAAAATACACATGAATTGGGATGCCTGATATTGGACCTCATAGATGCAAACAACATCTTTCAATCTTGGCCGTTGATTTAAAAAATATGTACATCCTATGGTTATTTTAGACTGTAGTATATACTTTTAATGCACCATTTTCTTCATATAAAGAACTAAACTCTCCTCTACTTTGGATCCTCTCTAAACGTACCAACTACCAAGACGTTGGTTGATCAAACTATCTACTTACTTCTAAGAAATTATTTTTGGACATTACGAATTTTGATGTTAAATATAGTTTTATTTTTATTTTTATGTTAAGTTTGAATAAGTTTTAGAAGATAAAAAGTGAGAGATAGTGAATTAAAGATAACACAAGTGTTATTTCTTTGCAACATGTTTGGTGCATTTTAATTACGATTGAGACAACTATTGAGTTGCATCATGATTTTTCAAAAAATTATGAACATTTTCTATAATGTGCTTTTGATAGAATAAAACCTTAGTAACATTTGAAAACCAAGAAACGAAAATATTTTTGGTTCATTTTTAAGATGCTTTTTGTGTTGTTCTTCATTAATATATTTGAAACTATCTATAACTTCTTCAAATTCATCAATATTTTTTGTTTCAAAGTTTGTGATAACACAAAAAGTATATATAAATGAAGAATAAAAAATACTCAAGGATATACGCCTAAGTTTTGTCCATTTTGACCTTTATTTTGTTGAGTTTAATGGTGATGCACAATCGGTTTACGATCCAATGAAAGTTCATCAAATCACCGTATGATCCCCCTTATTACCGTTGTTTAGACCTTTATTTAAAGGGAAATGATAACAAGTATTCTTAAGACATTTGTTAAAATTTTTAAAGAAGTACCCTTAGAGAATTGTGCATTCAACACATTGAAACAACATAAAGTAATTTTTTCTACATAAAGTTTATTAAATATTTTCATTTTTAAAGCCTTAGGTATGTGAGAAGAAAATGCAAGGTAAATTAACATTACAAAATGCAAGCATGGAAAGAACACGTTTTGAAGGTGGTAATGTGGTTATATGACAAAGAAACTCTGCAAACCAAACCAACAACGAGGAAAAAATAATTAATTAATCACAAAAAAAGATACAGAAACTTGTCCCCACCTTTTTCCTTTCACTTTTGTTCAATATTTTATCCATTCTTTTGAGTAGGTTTTAAAAAATATTTTCTGTCACATTTTGAGTGCTGAAAAACCATTGAAAAATTCAACTATACTATATGAGTTATGAAATCAGCACACAATCTCTCTCTTCAATTGCTTTTTTAAAATAAAATATGAAAAAAGAGACAGTGATAGTTGTGAGTTAGATAATGAATTAATGATAATGATGAAGATGACATATCTTATATAATATTAATTCTTGAAGGGTATTATAATCTCTAAATAAACACACACCTTAATTATTTACTTAACCACTTATTTTCCTAACAAATGGAGTATGCCTCCATGTTGAATCCATCTTAATGGCTTCCTTCTATCACCTCATAAACTTCACTATCTTTCAACTTCACATGTCTTTCATACATTAATTAACTACATAATGGATTAGAGTTATATTAACCTCAATGTCTTAAGTAAATGGCTTTTTATTCTCTTCTCTTTGTGATTTATCCATTCACCCTTTTCATCCTTTCTATTTTGTTTTTCACTTCTTGGTAAATATGGACAAACCATGAAGAAATCAAATTTTTCTGAATCTTGCCATATTCAAGCTCATCATGTGAAGTCTTCTAGGTAAGTATCTTTTGCGATGATATTGAATTATTTGAGTTCATCGAATGACACAAACACTTGTGAGACTGTTTGACGTGTCCATGGGATGTTATCATGAACATAGATTATTTTCATAAACTTATTTCCATAAACTTTTTAGGATAGCTTATGAAGATATCTTATAGCATGAAAATCGTTTCATTTTTGTTATAGAAATAGATTTAACATAAGCACTTGTATGATAAGAGTATGTTATAAGTGTTTAATGATTTTTTTTTATCCAAATAGGGTAAAAAATTAATTGAGAAATAAATTTTACCATGGTTTTAAAAAAAAGAAAGTAAGTAACCACGATTGGACTGTGACATCAAGATTTTTGATGTCTTAGATTTTAATTGTTTATTTGATTCTAATTTATTCTGTGATTATTAGTTTTCAAAGAATTGGAAATGATTGGTTAATTAGTGTCTTTAAATGTGTTTAGTCTTTTGTTACAATAATATTTGGTCAAGCCAATAAAACACTCATTCTTATGTATTCTATATCTGATTGAGTGAGACAGCAATGTTTAATTAAATCCATGAAAATGACATTAGTTTTTCATTTTTAGTTTAGGACATTTCTAACTGTCATTAATTTCTGTCACTTCATTGTTGGTAACACATAAACTGTTTTTGTTCATTATTAACTATAGGCATTGAGTATCTTATTCTTAACATCAATTTCAATCTAATTCTAGTAACTGTTGTTGCAGATAAAATTAGCAATAAGGTGTGAACTGTGAAGCCTTTTGTTCATCTAAACATTAAAAGAAAAAGAAAAAAAATTGAATAAAAATGAGTTATAGTGTGTCTAGTAAAAGATCATTACCTATGTGGAGTTTCATTGGTAGTGGAATTTACAGAAATTCACCAAATTCCTCCAATGAAAATTTGAGAATTCTACAATTGTCACTTTCTAGTGACAATGGTTCCTCCTCAGGTCAAGAACCTCAGGATGCAGATTATGTTCTACCATTACCATGTCTCAGTGATGAACTAGAGACAATGATATTGGCAAGTTTTCCAATTTCAAAACACTGGAAAATGTGTTGCCTAAACAAGAAGTATTTGAATCTAATGAAGAATGGTGAAATCTATAAGATAAGGAGAATGATAGGGTTGAAAGAACCATCAGTTTTTATGTTAGCAAGTGGTGAAAGGAATTGGTGTGTGTTTGATGGTCAATTCAAGTCATGCAGGAAACTACCTATTATTCCATCTGATTACAAATTTGAATGTGTTGTTAAAGAGGCCTTTTCTGCAGGCACACATTTATTTGTTTCAGGTATGTATCATTGCTGCAAGTGTCGAAAACGACTAGAATTGAGTAATTGGTTATTTTTGTCCTTGTATGTGTGAAGCGGTGTTACTGTAGTTCTTGAATGTATCGAAATTACAAAAGCATACAAGAATGTTTCTTTTATTAGTCAGTTTGATCTTTACATGTGTCTTTCGTCGGTTAGTTTAGTCTTCATATGCGTCTTTCGTTGGTCAGTTTAGTCTATGCATGGAAATACTAACAGAAGGCACACTCATGAATATTTTCTTTGTAATTTTGATAGATTCAGGGATTATATCGACACAAACACACACATTTAGGGAAGACAGTGACGATTAGTGTAACACCCATACTAACTTTAACTAGTATATTAGCATGTGTGTTAATCTGATATCGGATACATTAAAATTTACAATAATATATATACAAATCACTGAATGAGTACATTTTGCTCGTTTCCATAAATATCCAAATACAATATATATTACACGTTCATATACATATATAAAATCCGTCTACCTCCTGAGCTTGCCTTGTCGAGCATCTGCACTTCATCCAGCATCTTCATGAAGATATTCAACTGAAAACCACTTGCTAACCTGAAAAACCTGCACCAGAAGGATAGGGATGAGACATAATGTCTCAGTGAGCTCCTACCCTACCTACTGTTGGCAACCACAGGGAACCTAGGGTCGCCGTGCCTACCTCGGCAATCTTGGGGATACCTACGATCGCCAAGTCTTATCTTTGCTTATTTCGCGATCAAGAGGAAACCTGGATCGCTTCATGTCTCTATCTTTCTTGTACTTTCATACTCTATTCTTATCTTAGTCTTATACGTAGTGATCTTGGGGACATCCTATGATCACCTGGCGTTCACTAGGAACTAATCATCATTTCTCGTATTACATATAGAATATACGTATTCATTTCATATTCGAATCATCTTTTCATATCATTAAGTTAGAAGTTAGCGTTGAACAAACAATCATTATCTTGGTTCATTTTACGGAGTGCATCCGGGTGGAGTAACCCCGAATTACATCTCCCCTTTACCGGTGAAAATTCCTATCATATCAGGCTAACACCGGACTCCTCTTATTTTGTGTGGCTGCTCTCGCGAGCGGTAACTTCACCGTCCCAGCTGCCATTTAAGGCGGTAACTTCACGGGGACCCCCTGTATCCTAACTAACGAGCATACAGGAGACACATTAACTTTATAGACTTGGATGTGTAGCTGCCCTCACGAGCGGTAACTTCACCGTCCCGGCTGCCATTTAAGGCGGTAACTTCACAGGAACCCCTCGTATCCTAACTAGCGAGCATACGAGAGACACATCAAGCCCATCTTATAATTACTTTGTTCTTATTCTTTGTATATATATATATATATAGTCTTATAACTTACGTGTGGATAGCCCTTTCGGAGAAATCCCATCCGGCGTACCCCGGAGTCTGATGAACACGTTATCATATTCTTTATCATTAGATTCTTTCTTAAGTTCGTATACGTATCTATTACATTTCACATTCCTTGTGCATATCTAATGCATACTAGAAAGTTTAACCTACTAGAGGTTCTTAACTATAAACATAAATCATTCTTGTGCATACGCACGCTAAATTGAGTGCATCTTAGCCATGCTACCTTAGGTGCATTCTCATTCTCATAATTTCTTAACTTATGTACTTGAAAGTACGTCTAACAATTAACTATGATCCTATGCATACTTAATGCATTTCTTAAGGAACTAACCTCCCCATCTATGTCGTATGAATCTATGTTCATAGGCTTATCGTTCTCATAAGCCATCACTTAATAGTTGGAAACATTCCATAGCTTAAATAACTTCTATTCTTGCACCTCTAATGCTTGCCATCTTAGGATTGTCTATTCAATTAACCCTTATACTCCTATTGCATCACTAAACCCTTGTTCATTCATTCCTTATAAGTTATGGGCCTTCGGATATGCCACAATGGTGTTTTTCTTATAAAACAAGGTTTTTCTTTGAAAACAGTTACTAAAAAGCCTCGCCGAACACCTACACAGCACTCAGAACGAAACAGAACAGACATGTGCTGTCTGTCAATTTCGCCTAGCTAAAGGTTGGCGAGATCACTGATTTCGCCTAGCGAAAGCTTGGCGAAAGCTAGGCGAAACTGGGCAGGGAAAATTGCTGAAAATCGCCGTTTTCTCGCCCCGAGGTCGCCTGGCGAAAATGACAGTTCAAAATCTGATAAAAGTGTGATTTTTGCACCATTTTGACACATTCAAACATACCCAAGCTCCATAACAGCATAAGGAACGATTTACAACTATAAATTGAATGATTAAAGCAAGATTGAACAGGGATTTAGCAAACAAAGGGATTAGGGTACAAAATTACCAACTTTGCTCACAAGACATAAAACTCATCAAAACTCACAAAGGGGGTTCTAAAACCCCTAGGAACTCACCTTGATGCTAGCTTTACTCCTTGCCAAGCTTCTAATCACTAAACTCAAACTTGAAAACCAAAGCTCTAGCTCTTCTCTTGATACTTCTTCAATTCTCTTTGTTTCTTCTCTTGTTCTTGCTTTCCACACAAACTTACTAGCTCTTTCTCACATGAATTGGCCATGTTAAAGGATGATTATGTGAAGATTGGGAGGAGGAGGAAGGGAGGGTGGCGTGAGAGAAGAGGAAGGATGGAAGGGGAAAGAATAATGGAAAATATCTTCCCTTTCCTTTTCTTATAATCCTCCTTTTCAAATAATTACCAAATTGCCATTCCTCTTAATTACAAAAACGCCTTGCTTGTTTCATAAGTTTCTAACACTGTTAACCATCACATTTAAGCGGAATATTACTCTTGTCATATAAATAACCCTTTAACTGACAATTTACCAAATTGTCCTTTGCTTAAAACATCTCCGATACATTGTCTCAATATTAATAATTATTCGAGTCTTGGGCGGGATGTTACAATCTACCCCCCTTAAAGAAATTTCGTCCTCGAAATTTAGAATCTAATATCATACATGAATTAATCTCACATATTACTTCCTTCATAAGCCAGCACTCCAGTTCATCTTGCTTACCAGAATCCCTTAGACTTTCTATTCTATAAGTCGAATGTATTCGACAATCTCTTCGTTATCTGAAACGCTTGATGTACAATACACTTTCCTTGCGTAGCCGAATACGAGGTTATCCGAACCATCGCATCCAACTTGTTGACTATATCCTTGTTCATACACTTCTTGTAACCCAAATTAGAGTTATCCAATCCTAACACTTGTGCTGAATTCTTATAATCTCGTCATAGTCCGCGTAATCTTACCTTAACGACATTGGACTTCCTTATTATCCTCGACGATTCCATTGAATTCTTATATCCGATCTTTGCCTTATACAACGGCATCCTACATATATGATTTAACCATTCTTTAATGAGAGTAAAACTACCGCACTACTTCCATTATACGAGCACAAGAAGGAGGCACCTTGGTGTATTACTTTTCATAATCTTAATCATTGCTTCCACTACGGGATTCCTCAAGGACTCGCGAAAACTTACTGGTTACCCGCGTTCTGCTTCGATGGATTCATGTCGTTACCTATCTCAATAACTTAGAAATCATTATTCATACTAGGAGTTTGCCAATCTCCCATCGTTCTTGTCACAACTTAGTCTCGTTTTCTTGTCGTAGCATAATGTTTCTACATCGATAATTCCAACTCATAGGGGTTTAGTCTAAATAATGAGTGGCTTAAGTCGTCTCACATATCATTATACAATATATTTCATAACATAAATCTTACATATATATACGAGCACGTGTACACTATACATTACCTCATCTTTGTCCGACTAACGGGACATCATTCTTAACCTTAACATATTTGAGACACTACCACCCCAAACGGGAATCTTTTCTTACTCTTAACTCATTTCGTAACATCCGGGATTTGCCTTTCAACTGGATTGCCAGGTTTGCCCCGCCAATGTTACTCATGTTTGTTCTTAAGTATACAACAACTCACAACTTGAATTTATGGTTACATCCCATCAGCATCATAAACTTATCTCTCGTTTCTAAACATTGAGTTCAAAATCCTTGGTTTCAATGGGAGACTCTACTTGATTGCTACCAATAATAGCACACCTAGCCTTTATCCCTTTAGTTATAACATGAAATTACGTAGTCCTTTACCATGAACTACGAATAACTTTTAATCTGCGTAAAAGTTCTCCGTCCTTTAATGGTGAACATTAAGTTCAAGACTTCCGAAATCTTCGGCTAATATAGATTAACATGACATAGTCGCAACATGGAAATAAACTCATTCACCCCTGTATCGTCGTTTATGATCAAAGCCTTAATTCAAATATTTCATTCCTCATGGATTTCGAGGTCTAAAGTATCCATCAACTTAACTTCCATAACTTTCCATTAGAACTCATGATATATTCAAATCGCGTATACTTACTACTATCCCGTATAATAGGAATTAAGCACTTAACATCTTCTCATACTCTAAGCTTCAGCTTAACACTGATCATTATGTCATTCTTAGATTACCACTCCGCTGCGCCTCTCTGATTTTAACACTCGAGTTAGCATCGGAGGAAAACTTCACCATTGTCATATAAAATTCCATCGATCAATTCTTTTACTCTAACACTTTGTAATTTCTGTAACAAATTTGTCTGACATTACCATTTCTCTAGGTCAGCTCTTCATGTAGAATCATTAAACATTGCAGAAACCCGACTGAAAATATATCTGAGACAGCTTAAATTCATGTACATCCACTTGTGGCAACTTCTAAAACATTCTATGACTTCTGGGGATTCACATCTTTCGTACACTGAATTTACTGAGGGTTTGAGTCCCGTTACTAAACATTTTATCTTTATCTGTAAGGATTTTCATTCCATAATCCTTCCGAGACAACTACGGTCTCCATAACTCTATCATGTCCCTTTAGTTGCTCTTCAAGTTCCTTCGGAAACAACCCGTATAAGAACCAATTCAATCTCTCACCGTTTCTCTTGAACGCCCAACTTAGGTTGCGTGTCTTCGAGTGCCCGATTAATCGATCTTAAACTTTTGCACATTATCATGGTCTATTGGATTCCTCCAGTAACCCGTTATTGTATTTACAATTCAAGTCCATACCTCATTACTGTCCTCGGATACGTATCAACACGAGGTGATCTCTGTCTGTTCTATAAAATTTGTGGAAGGAACCTCTTCAATGGGGAGCATACAACTCCTTAGCATTAATCTCAATCCTAAACTTTCATGTTCAAGACGATCCGCCGTATATTAAAATCTCAACATAATTTCTCGGTTAAAATCCCGATCATCCTCCTACACTGGTCTACTATAACTTTGTGTTATCTTGAACTAGCCTTCTTTAACCAATCAAGGAAATTCAATACTGTTCGTCTAATCAAGAGTGTTCACTTAATTCGTCCATCAACATAATAAATTCCAGCAACTGATTATTTATTATCCGACCTTCATTAAGTAAAATTTCAGTCTAGCTTCTCTTTCTTCTAATTTTCTTATCATTTGGATACATCCGAAAATTTGATTCACGCTTTGACATGCAACGAATCTTATTGTTACCACTTATTCATCCATCTTAGTTCTTAGGCTGCATATCATCTCCTCTTCTTCTTTCACAAATCTGGTTCAGGAGACGTGGCTGATCTGATGGGGTCAAACTTACTTGTGATTCATACTCAATAACCACACTTGAGTGGTTAGTTTCATCTGTCCAAATAACTCACGTAATCCATAATTCATTCTCTTAACTGTCCGGACATTAAAATCTCATACAATTCAAGTTCGATTCTTCAACTCTATACTCAGGATTGTTACTTAGTCCACACTTCACTTTAACTTCTCAAACTACGGTTTCCGTCAAGGTTCCTCGTCACTCCTTAGAGCATTCCCTGATTCCTTAATCCTTATGTCTTCCGCAGACGAGGCATCGTCCAACGATGCGTCCATCTGGGTTGAGGCACTTCACCTCACTGTTATATATCCTTTATGTCTCTAAGACCTTGCCACTATCAGGCTTCGTCACTTTACAGTTTAATGGCCACCATTTGGCGTTGATTACTTCTTCGCTAAATCCGTCTTAGAATTCTGTCACCTTAATCTTCGCCCTTCATACACTTCATTCCTCCTTGGTCACATTCAGCTCTCAGACATTTATCCTAACTGTCATATACTAGATTGAGTTGATCAGGCTCAACTAGATATGACCTTTAGAACAATATCCGGAACCCAATGGTCCCACTACTTTTATTGAAACTTTAATGACCCAAGGCACGGTCTGAATCGACCTGCTCTGATACCAATTGTAACACCCATACTAACTTTAACTAGTATATTAGCATGTGTGTTAATCTGATATCGGATACATTAAAATTTACAATAATATATATACAAATCACTGAATGAGTACATTTTGCTCGTTTCCATAAATATCCAAATACAATATATATTACACGTTCATATACATATATAAAATCCGTCTACCTCCTGAGCTTGCCTTGTCGAGCATCTGCACTTCATCCAGCATCTTCATGAAGATATTCAACTGAAAACCACTTGCTAACCTGAAAAACCTGCACCAGAAGGATAGGGATGAGACATAATGTCTCAGTGAGCTCCTACCCTACCTACTGTTGGCAACCACAGGGAACCTAGGGTCGCCGTGCCTACCTCGGCAATCTTGGGGATACCTACGATCGCCAAGTCTTATCTTTGCTTATTTCGCGATCAAGAGGAAACCTGGATCGCTTCATGTCTCTATCTTTCTTGTACTTTCATACTCTATTCTTATCTTAGTCTTATACGTAGTGATCTTGGGGACATCCTATGATCACCTGGCGTTCACTAGGAACTAATCATCATTTCTCGTATTACATATAGAATATACGTATTCATTTCATATTCGAATCATCTTTTCATATCATTAAGTTAGAAGTTAGCGTTGAACAAACAATCATTATCTTGGTTCATTTTACGGAGTGCATCCGGGTGGAGTAACCCCGAATTACATCTCCCCTTTACCGGTGAAAATTCCTATCATATCAGGCTAACACCGGACTCCTCTTATTTTGTGTGGCTGCTCTCGCGAGCGGTAACTTCACCGTCCCAGCTGCCATTTAAGGCGGTAACTTCACGGGGACCCCCTGTATCCTAACTAACGAGCATACAGGAGACACATTAACTTTATAGACTTGGATGTGTAGCTGCCCTCACGAGCGGTAACTTCACCGTCCCGGCTGCCATTTAAGGCGGTAACTTCACAGGAACCCCTCGTATCCTAACTAGCGAGCATACGAGAGACACATCAAGCCCATCTTATAATTACTTTGTTCTTATTCTTTGTATATATATATATATATAGTCTTATAACTTACGTGTGGATAGCCCTTTCGGAGAAATCCCATCCGGCGTACCCCGGAGTCTGATGAACACGTTATCATATTCTTTATCATTAGATTCTTTCTTAAGTTCGTATACGTATCTATTACATTTCACATTCCTTGTGCATATCTAATGCATACTAGAAAGTTTAACCTACTAGAGGTTCTTAACTATAAACATAAATCATTCTTGTGCATACGCACGCTAAATTGAGTGCATCTTAGCCATGCTACCTTAGGTGCATTCTCATTCTCATAATTTCTTAACTTATGTACTTGAAAGTACGTCTAACAATTAACTATGATCCTATGCATACTTAATGCATTTCTTAAGGAACTAACCTCCCCATCTATGTCGTATGAATCTATGTTCATAGGCTTATCGTTCTCATAAGCCATCACTTAATAGTTGGAAACATTCCATAGCTTAAATAACTTCTATTCTTGCACCTCTAATGCTTGCCATCTTAGGATTGTCTATTCAATTAACCCTTATACTCCTATTGCATCACTAAACCCTTGTTCATTCATTCCTTATAAGTTATGGGCCTTCGGATATGCCACAATGGTGTTTTTCTTATAAAACAAGGTTTTTCTTTGAAAACAGTTACTAAAAAGCCTCGCCGAACACCTACACAGCACTCAGAACGAAACAGAACAGACATGTGCTGTCTGTCAATTTCGCCTAGCTAAAGGTTGGCGAGATCACTGATTTCGCCTAGCGAAAGCTTGGCGAAAGCTAGGCGAAACTGGGCAGGGAAAATTGCTGAAAATCGCCGTTTTCTCGCCCCGAGGTCGCCTGGCGAAAATGACAGTTCAAAATCTGATAAAAGTGTGATTTTTGCACCATTTTGACACATTCAAACATACCCAAGCTCCATAACAGCATAAGGAACGATTTACAACTATAAATTGAATGATTAAAGCAAGATTGAACAGGGATTTAGCAAACAAAGGGATTAGGGTACAAAATTACCAACTTTGCTCACAAGACATAAAACTCATCAAAACTCACAAAGGGGGTTCTAAAACCCCTAGGAACTCACCTTGATGCTAGCTTTACTCCTTGCCAAGCTTCTAATCACTAAACTCAAACTTGAAAACCAAAGCTCTAGCTCTTCTCTTGATACTTCTTCAATTCTCTTTGTTTCTTCTCTTGTTCTTGCTTTCCACACAAACTTACTAGCTCTTTCTCACATGAATTGGCCATGTTAAAGGATGATTATGTGAAGATTGGGAGGAGGAGGAAGGGAGGGTGGCGTGAGAGAAGAGGAAGGATGGAAGGGGAAAGAATAATGGAAAATATCTTCCCTTTCCTTTTCTTATAATCCTCCTTTTCAAATAATTACCAAATTGCCATTCCTCTTAATTACAAAAACGCCTTGCTTGTTTCATAAGTTTCTAACACTGTTAACCATCACATTTAAGCGGAATATTACTCTTGTCATATAAATAACCCTTTAACTGACAATTTACCAAATTGTCCTTTGCTTAAAACATCTCCGATACATTGTCTCAATATTAATAATTATTCGAGTCTTGGGCGGGATGTTACAATTAGTCCTTGAATGAGTGATGGTGTCACTATATATCGTCCATGAGTGTATCAAAACTATAAAAACACATCTGAATGTGTCTTCTATTAGTCATTTTTATCCTTGTATGTTTCTTTCGTTTGTTAGTTTGATACTCACGTGTGTTTTTTGTTAGATGGTTTGGTTTATGAAATTACTAGCAAAAGACATACATAGAGATGTTAGTTTGTTCCTCAAATGCATATTTTATGAGTCAGTTTGGTCCATAAAATCACTAACAAATAGACAAACTCATGAACGTTTGTTTGGTCTTCATATGTGTCTTTTGTTAGTTTGTTTGGTCTACGAGTTACTAATAAACGGCGCACTCATGAATGTTTTTGTAATTTTGATAGATTCGAGGACTATAGTGGCACCACCTCACATATTCAAGACCAAAATGACATTTTTTCACATAATATTATTCTTTCATTAAAATAATAAAAAAACATATTTATTAATTGATTTACTTTTTAACAAATCAATTAACAGGTATGGAGATTGATGGAGCAGTTATATG
This sequence comes from Medicago ruthenica, assembly GCA_018208015.1. Taxonomy (NCBI): domain Eukaryota; kingdom Viridiplantae; phylum Streptophyta; class Magnoliopsida; order Fabales; family Fabaceae; genus Medicago; species Medicago ruthenica. Next base: position 68,355,567 of record CM031376.1, on the reverse strand, counting down.
GCGTTATGAACTAACAACAAATGAATGGTTCAAAGGTCCATCAATGATAACACCAAGGCGTGCCTTTGCAAAAGCTTCATGTGACACTTTTGCTTATGTTGCTGGTGGACTTGAAACAAAAAACTGCATTGAATTGGATAACACCAAACTGCATTTACTTTTAAATTCAGCTGAAAAATACAATTCTGAAAACCAAACATGGCAAAAACTCCCAAACATGAACCAAAAGAGAGAATCATGTTCAGGTTGTTACTTGGACAACAAGTTTTATGTAATTGGAGGACGAGATGAAAACAATAATGATCTAACATGTGGCGAATTCTTCGACGAAAAGACCAACAAGTGGATTCTGATTCCTAACATGTTGAAGGATATTGTTCTTTCAAGTTCAAGATTACCACCTCTTATAGCTGTTGTTAACAATGAATTGTACACACTTGATGCTTCAACAAATGAGGTAAAGGTTTATATGAAAAGTAGTAACTTGTGGAAGAAGTTAGGATTTGTTCCTGTTAGAACTGATAACCAATTTGGTTGGGGCGTGACATTCAAATCTTTGGGAAATGAATTGCTTGTTATTTATAAAACAGTGATGAAGATTTTTAAGTGTTTTCCTCATCCTGATTTGGAGGTTTTGGAGTGGAAGCAAATTGTGTGTGGTAGTGGAAATCCTAACTCTTATATTCACAATTGTGCTGTAATGTTGACTTGAAAACTTAGAAGTATGAGTTTTATGGAATAAGTAGAGTTGGTTGGAAATGAAACTCTATTAAAATAAAGGAAGAAAAAGTTGAAGGTTAGTGTGAAGTTCTATTTGTTTTTTATTTTTATGAATAAAAGTTTAGGCAAATTTGGTCATCGAGGGCTCATCAAGGTCAAGGAAAGCCTCAAGGTTAAGAGAATGCTAACAGATGCACTTACATATGATATTACCTACCAACGAGGTCCTCATATCAGCAGTAAGATTCGAACTCAGGTCATTGTAAGATCTGAACTGATCTTCCTACCGATTGAATCAACATCTTTGACACAGTTCTCCTTTGTTACTTGAAGTTTTTGTTATTTGATTAATGGTTCTAGTAAGCCTTCATTATAAAAATGGTTCTAGTAAGCCATATGGTTTCATTTCATGGAACTACTTTATCATCATTGGCTTTGTAATCAAGTTTGTTCATGTATCTTGTTGTTTTATCCTTAATGTAAAAGTGTTCTATTTTGATCTTCCCAATTTCTTTATTTACAGGTTTATATTGGAATTGCAAATCTTTTATATCATTCAATTAGTTATATTGTAAGTATAGGTCTTTGTTCCATCAATTTTTAAATTTAATCACCAATTTAGTCTTTAAGACCGTATTCTGTAGGCGTTTGATAATTTAATACTCAGAAAATAATAAAAATTTGAAATGGTCTTTGAAATCGAGAATCATTAATTAAGAAAAGGTATCGGGTTTGAGACTTACGGATAAAAATAAATGTACTTGGGAGGGAAACTCATTAAAAGTGATTAGTCGGATTCTACAACACAAATTAATCCTTAACAAAGGGAGAAATACTTTGCATGAGTAACTTGGTTAAAAAAAAAAAACAATCTTAATTACAGTTTTAGTCCCGATGTTTTCACTCACGGAATTGGTCCTTCAATTTTAAAGTCATAATGTTTTGATTCATCTTTCAGAATTTTAAACTTAAATGGTGATATATTATATTTAAATTAAAGTTTGTAGCGGATTTTCTGATACTTTCATATTTGTTGATCATTACACATCATTTTATCATATGACACGTAATTTAAAATATGTCACTTTACCATTTTTTTAGTCAAAAAATATGAAAATTGGACCAAAACTATATGAATTTAAAATGAGGGAACCAACTACGTACGTGAGAGAAAATAAGAGGACAAAAAACTTAATTAAGCCAAAAATATAAAATCGTTAACCACATTAATCTTTTTTTTAGTTGAACAATGTAGTTTTGGAATTTGTCAAAAAAAATGTAGTTTTGAAATTGTCCGTAAAGGACTAATGTGATTGAGAATTTTAATTTTGTTAATTTCAAAAATCAAATTGTCTAAACATGCATTTTATAAGTTAAATTGGTTTCCTAAAAAAAAGTTAAATTGGTAATTTACTCTTTATTTCAATTTTTCTTGGAGAGCTAATACTTACTACTCCCTCATTATTATAAACAAATATTCTGTTTTGAAAGTATACAACAATATTCTTTTCAATATTTGTACGATATTCACCATAAAATCACTTTGGTCCAACATTGTTTTCTTTCCAAAAAGATCATTAAATGGTCAATTGATCCTTTTTTTTTATCAAAAATAACTTTTTTTGAACTTTAAATTAAAGTTGAGTCAACAAAAAACCTTTAATTAAATTAAAGAATCTCTAATAGTTTGCAAAAATTAAAATTGAAGATTACCCTAAACTCAAAATAAATTAATGAAGATTGACTTGATAAGGAGTTGATTCAACCGTAAGATTGTGGATCAACTTTTGGTGTCATTGTATGAATATGAGTGATTTAGTAAGTACCTCTGTAAATGTTCTTTGAATCTTGAGGTATGCTCTGATATTGATGAGCCCCAGATTCCACCTCATCTAATTTTTTTTACAAAAACATAAATAAAGAACAAAAAAAAAGAGTTAAATAATTTTTTGCTCCTACAAAATTTTCAAATTTCGCTTTGGTGCCTCTAAAACATTTCTTCAATTTTTGGTCCTCAAAATATTTTCCATCACAACTTTTGGTCTCTGCTTTTAAGTAAGATCATGTGTACCTTTCATATTTTTGAATGAGTTTCTCAAGTACGTTTAGAATATTATAAGAATCTATTAATTATAATAGCCTCACATTAAAAAAACATGAGAGGGCGAGTGAGAGAGAGAGGCGGCAGCCCTGGGTTCCATTCAGGGAGGCCGCGCCGGTCCTTTTCACCGGAGGAGAGGTTTACCAGGGTGGGGAGGGGTCCAGGCAGGGTGCCACAAATTGGAGGGTGATAGGGGAGATTGGCAGGACGTGTTGCCGCGACGTTGGAAAGCGCCAAGACAGGAGGATCAAGGTCAGGACAGGTTTCAGAGGTTCAAGCGACAAGGCGGTTTTGGGGTTCAGGCAAGGGCTCGCGGTTCTTCAAGGGTCACCTTTAGGGGGCGGAGAGGTGGCGATGATGCGGTGGCTGGTTTTGTGAGGCGCACTTCCCCTTCAACTAGGGTTGTGCGCGCGCGGTAGAAGTGGGGAGAGGGGCGCGATTGCTGCAGCCCCTTTGTGGCGGTCGCGCTTGGTTTCGAACAATGTTTCAGACGAATTGCAGCATTCTGGTTTTAAGAGGTTCGTCACTTTCTATTTTACGAATTTTCCAGAACAGGTACGTCATTTTAATTTGCGGAAATCTTTCGAAGTGTGTGGGATTTTGGAAAATGTGTATGTTGCAAGAAAGCGGAATGCTATGGGTTATATGTACGATTTTATGCGTTTCTCAAAGGTTAGGGATGTTTCTAAGCTGTTGCATGCTCTTAATGGTATTTGGTTTGGTCACTTACGTCTTTGGGCGAAAGTTGCAAGATTTGATAAAGAGGATGTTAGGAGGGGGGAGGGAGGTTTGCGTGGTAGGAGAGGTGAGAGGGCTGAAGATGGGCATGAGGGAGAAAAAATTACTTTTGAGGAACCGGGGGAAGTGGGTGTTCTGAGGGAGAAAACAATTGTGAGGGGGGAGTCTTTGGGAGAGGAAGGCGGCCTGAGGGAGGTGGGAACGGTGAGGGAGATGGTAGGGGAGGGTGAGGGAGTACGTGTGGGTACGGTGGATGTGAGGGTGGGGCGGTGTTGGGGAAGAAGGGGGAGGTGGTCACAAAGGGGACAGTGGGCGAGGAGGGGAGTGGTAAGATGTTGTCTAAGGATGAGAAGAGGCTGGACGGTTTTAGTGGTTTTTCGCTGCATGCTCCGGCTAGGAAGCTGGTGCGTATGTATCGGTCGTCTGAGGAAGATTTGTCGTGGGCTAGAAAAGGGGTGGTGGCAACGGTGGTTAGTGGTGAGTCTGTACCCTTGATACAAGAAAGAATTGCAGATGCTGGGTTTTCCAACCTTGCTTTTATCCCTTTGGGGGCGGACAAAGTCTTTATCCACAGTTTGACGAATGAAGCCGTTATGAAAATTATTGCTGGTGCTAAACAGTTCTTTGACCATTTTTTCTCCTCTTTTGTTAATTGGGATAAGGAGGTGTTGCCGTTCCAAAAGGGTGCTTGGTTAAGACTTTACGGGATCCCTTTGCATGCGTGGAATGAAAAGTTTTTTAAAATTTGTGTGATGGATTCTGGCCGTTTCTTACACACGGATGTCTGTTCTTTGGAGAAGGAAAGGTTTGATTATGCACGTGTGCTGATTGCTACCTCTTCTCTTGAGATTGTTAATGTTGTTGAGAATTTGTTGGTTGATGGAGTTATGGTTGAGATTAAGATGGTAGAGGAATGAGGTTTCAATATAGGGGAGGATGTAGGGGAGGATGCATGTTTGTTTGAGGAGGAAAGTGACGAGCAGGGTTCAGATGTGGAACGGGTTGATGAACAGGTGGGTCATGACCACGATAATAATGTTGATGTTCTGGTTGAAAAATTAGTTACTAAACTGACCCAGGAGGAAGGGGACCGTGATGAGGTGCATCATTTTCCCCCTGCTGGCCGAAATGAAGGTGTGGTAGAAGTAAGTGGTTTACCGAATTTTATTGACTCGACAGCTCCTATTCCGAGGTCGGCTTTGGATGGTCCGAATTTGGTTGGTGAGTCTTCTACGGCTAGGCGAACTCTTTCTTGTCCGCCGGTTCGAGGGCGCTCCGCTTTGTCTGGACCGTGGAGTATGGAGTGGCTTAATGATCATCATCACGAAGACACAGGTGTAATTTTTTCCTCTTATAAGAAGATTAAGAAACAGTTCCCATCTCACAGTCATCATAGCACTAGCTTAGCCCGAATTCCTAAAAGAAAGAAGACAGGTGGGACTTTGCGTCAAACTATGAGAAATTTGAAAAAAGTGGCTCGTTTACCTAGTAAAGATCGGAAAGAGGTCCTGAAAATTTTGGAAAAAAATGTCAGACGTCGTGGTGGGAGAAAAGGAGTTTGTACAACTGGTGAGGTGGTTGCCCAGGCTTCTTCATATTCTGTTTCTTCTTCAACTTCTGTTAATAAGGATTGGGAGAGTTGGATTGCTTTGCAGGGTGATGAGAGGGTGGCGATGGAGGATGTTAGGGGGTTTGGTAAGGCTATCAGAGTTAAGTTTAATCATGATCCTGCTAATTCCTTTAGTGTATTGTCTGGTGCGGGAAGGGGAAGGAAGAAGGTGAAGGGGGCGGCGGTTGGGGAGGGAGAGGGAGTGGAGGGGGACGGTTGGTAGTTGTGTGGGGGGCGGTGAAGGGGTTTAGGGGTTTTGTGATGAAGATTATTTCATGGAATGTAAGGGGGTTGGGTGGGTTGGAGAAGAGGCGGGAGGTTAGGAACTTGGTAGTGGAGAAGAATCCGTTCATTTTGTGTCTTCAGGAAACTAAGTTAGGTATTTGTGATGATCGGTTGTGTGCCTCCCTGTGGGGTCCTGCGCCTCATGGGTACTCTTTTCGTCCTTCCGCGGGGGCGTCAGGGGGTTTGATTACTTTGTGGGATACTGAGGAAGTGGAGGTTTGGTCTTCTGTTAGTTTTGACCATGGTGTGATGATTAATGGCCGTTTCAAAAAGTCTCAGGAGGATTTCTTTTTATTCAACATATATGCTCCTTGTGACAATTTGGCGAAACAAGTGTTATGGGATGATTTAACTACTCGTTTGCAGTTAGTGGGTGGTCAGAAGGTTTGTGTTTGTGGTGATTTTAATGTTGTCCGTAAGGTTGAGGAAAGACGAACCGTTAGTCTCAGTTTTCGGTCTTCAGATCATGTATCCTTTAATCATTTCATTGATGTTTCTGGTTTGGTTGATCTTCCTTTGTGTGGTCGGAAGTTTACTTGGTATAAGGGCGACGGTCTTTCCATGAGCCGTATTGATAGGTTTCTGTTGTCCGAGGAGTGGTGTCTGGTGTGGCCTAATGTTGTGCAAACGGCTCACTTAAGGGGTTTGTCGGATCACTGTCCTTTGTGTTTGTCGATGGATGAGGAAAATTGGGGTCCTCGACCTCTGCGGATGTTGAAGTGTTGGCAAGATATTCCCGGTTATAAGCAATTTGTCGTTGATAAGTGGAACTCCCTGCAAATTGATGGATGGGGCGGATATGTTGTCAAAGAAAAGTTGAAGTTGATCAAATTGGCTCTCAAAGAGTGGCACGCCTCTAATTCTAAAAATATTCCGGGCAAAATTGGTTCTCTAAAGGCTCGTTTGTCTGACTTAGAATGTAAGGGGGAAAATCAGGTGTTGTCAGATGTTGAGATTGCTGAATTACGTGATATCTCGGTTAACATTCATTCTTTGTCTCGGATGACTACTAGTATTTCTTGGCAGCAGTCTCGTCTCAGTTGGCTCCGTGATGGTGATGCAAACTCCAAATATTTTCATTCTGTTCTTTCTGGCCGTCTGCGACGCAACTCTATTTCCTCTATTATGGTAGATGGCGTGGGGGTGGAGGAAGTACAACCCATCCGCCAAGCTGTGTTCACTCACTTCTCTTCTCACTTTAAAGGTCTTGGTGTGGAGCGGCCTTCAGTGGACGACTTGCATTTTCGTTCCTTATCCGTTGCGGAAAGTGGGGGTCTGATTTGTCCTTTTTTTGTTGATGAAGTCAGAGCTGCCGTCTGGGATTGTGATAGCTATAAGAGTCCGGGTCCCGATGGTATTAATTTTGGCTTTTTAAAAGAGTTCCGGCATATTATGAAAGATGACATTGTACGGTTTATTACAGAATTCCATCGGAACGGTAAATTGGCTAAAGGTATCAATTCGACTTTCATTGCTCTAATTCCTAAAGTTGAGTGTCCTCAAAAGTTAAATGATTTTCGGCCTATCTCTTTAGTGGGTAGTCTTTACAAGATATTGGCGAAAGTTCTTGCTAATAGACTGCGAATGGTTATTGAAAGTGTCATTTCTGAGGCTCAAACCGCGTTTGTTAAAGCCAGACAAATTCTTGATGGGATTTTGATTGTGAATGAGGTGGTAGATGAGGCTAAGAAATTAAAGAAAGAGCTTTTATTGTTTAAAGTTGATTTTGAGAAAGCCTATGATTCGGTGGATTGGGGGTATCTTGATGCCGTTATGCGACAGATGTCTTTTCCAACTTTATGGCGGAAATGGATCAAAGAATGTGTAAGTACCGCAACTGCTTCTGTTTTAGTTAATGGCAGCCCGACATCTGAGTTTCCTTTGGAGAGGGGTCTTAGACAAGGTGATCCTCTCTCACCTTTTCTCTTTTTATTGGCGACTGAGGGCTTGAATGTTATGATGACGGCCATGGTTCAATCTAATCTTTATACGGGCTATAGTATTGGTTCTTCAGACAACACTGTTATTTCTCATCTTCAGTTTGCGGATGATACGCTTTTGTTGGGGGTCAAAAGTTGGGCGAATGTTCGCGCATTGCGAGCGGTGTTAGTGCTGTTTGAAAGGGCGTCTGGGTTGAAGGTAAATTTTAACAAAAGTATGCTGGTTGGGGTGAATATTTCTGATTCCTGGATGATTGAGGCGGCGTCGGCTTTGGGATGTTTTGTGGGGAAGGTACCTTTTTTGTATTTAGGCCTCCCTATTGGTGGTGATCCTCGTCGTTTGTCCTTCTGGGATCCGATTGTATCTCGTATTCGTTCCCGTTTGTCTGGGTGGAATAGTCGTTTTCTCTCTTTTGGTGGCCGTTTGATCCTGCTTAAATCTGTCCTGACCTCTATTCCTGTCTATGCTATTTCCTTCTTCAAGGCGTCGTCAGGTATTCTCTCCTCTATTGATTCTTTGCTGTCTAAATTTTTTTGGGGAGGGTGTGAGGAATATAAAAAATTGTCTTGGATTAGTTGAAATAATGTTTGTTTAGGAAAGGAGTTTGGTGGGCTGGGTGTTAGGAGATTGAAGGAGTTTAATATTGCTTTATTAGGGAAGTGGTGTTGGAGGATGTTGGTTGATAGAGTAGGCTTGTGGTATAAAGTGTTGGTTGCTAGGTATGGAGAGGAGGCAGGGAGGTTGGCGGATGGGGGCCGGAGTGGTTCTTTGTGGTGGCGGGAGATCATTAAAATTCTGGATGGGGTGGATCCTGGTGGAGGAGGTTGGTTTGCTGATAGTATTGTGAGGAAGGTTGGCTCTGGTGTGGATACGTTTTTATGGACGGATCCTTGGTTAGATGGGGTTCCGCTTTGTGTGAAGTACCCGCGGCTTTTCGACTTGGCTTCTAACAAGTCGTGCACGGTTGCGAGTATGTGTGAGTTGGGGTGGGAGGTTGGCGGGGGGGCTTGGCGTTGGCGTCGTGAGTTGAGGGCGTGGGAGGAGGAGTTGTTAAGGGAATGCACTACTTCACTTTCGGTTTGTTCTTTGTCTTCTAACATTTCAGATACTTGGAGCTGGACCCATGATCCTAGTGGTGACTACTCTGTGAAGGCTGCTTATAATCTTCTTACGACTCAGGTGTCCAATGTTGCGGATCCTACTTTTGAATATATTTGGCACAAACAGGTGCCTCTGAAGGTCTCTATTTTAGCTTGGAGGCTTCTTCGCAACAGGTTGCCGACTAAGGATGGTTTGGTAAAGCGTAACATAATTCCTCATGATTCCCAATTTTGTGCTTTAGGGTGCGGGGGTTTGGAAACAGCTCCTCATGTGTTTCTTGAATGTCCCGCTACTTCACCTTTGTGGAATTTGGTTAGGTCTTGGATTGGTGTTTCGTCGGCTGATCCGCGGTTGATATCTGATCATCTTGTCCAGTTCATACATTCTTCTGGTGGTTTGCGCGCCCGTCACTCTTTTCTTCATCTTATTTGGCTTTGTTGTGTGTGGGTGTTATGGACCGAACACAATAATCACATTTTCAGGACCACGTCAAGCACTGTTCAACAAATGCTCGATAAAGTTAAAATTAATTCTTTCTGGTGGCTAAAGGCCTCTTATGTGAACATTGGTTTGTGCTCTCACTTGTGGTGGTCGAACCCACTTGTTTGTCTGGGTATCGACTAAGTGTTTTGTGGTTTTCCTTTTGTATGGTTTTGACTACTGATTGTTTGGTTTGAGTTCTCTTCTGGCACGCCTTGTGCTAGGAGGGACTTTTTGGTTATCTTAATATAATTCATTTTGGCTTGTTCAAAAAAAAATATTATAAGAATCTTTGTAATTATTTTTTTTTAACTAAACATGAATTAAATATGAATATATAAGTCCGTCAAAAAAATATGAATATTTAAGCGCAAAAAATATAAAAAATCATATTTAATTAATCTCTAATTAAAAAATTCTGCACTTTTGTCAAGAGAGAATTCTATAATGTACTACGCTTAACGACACATGTTTTTATTAAATTTTAAATAATACACATGAGTTGACTTAAAAGCAGAGACTAAAAGTGATTACAAAATATTTGAAGGATTAAAAATTGAAAAAATATTTTAGAGAGTAAAAGCGGAATTTGAAAATTTTATACAGAATGAAAACTTATATAACTCAATAGAAAATGAACAACGATGTCTAAGAATGATAAAATGTTTTATAACAATGTTAAAGAATGGGCCGAATGAATTGATTACGGAAGTAAATATAAAACTAATTTGTTGAAAAATTGTAAATTAAACTTTATAAAGTTTTGAAATTGTTGTTTGAAATATAAAACTACTATTTCTAACTTCAATTAGTCTATATGAATTTAACTCGGTTAAAATAGACATTATATTTATATATATATATATATATATAGATAGATATAGGAGTTCAAACAGTAAATACCCACATATTCATCTTGCGTATGAATTTCTAATAACTAAAAAACTTGACAAACAAAACTTTTCAATTAATATCTATGAGATAGGAGTACTAATTAAGCCAATGTTTTACAACATGTTTTTTATTTTATTTTAAGGAAAAACACATTTTATTACATTTAGATTTGGTTAGAACATTCATAACTTGTTAGAACTAAAAACGACACCGTTTCAAAACCAAACCATTCAGAACTAAACGCTTTACACTGACTCAAACTTTGACCCATTTTCCAAACCCTAGCTAAAGCTGCACCATCTTCATCATCCTCCAAATTCATCTCTTTCTCTCTCTAAATCTTCACTCTCTCTCTTCAATTTCCTCAATTCACCTCTTTCTCTTCTCAATTTTCACTCATCAAACCCTAATTCATCTTTTCTCCTCTCTCTCTCTCTCTCTCTCTCTCTCTTTCTCTCTCTCTCTCTTTCTCTCTCTCTCTTCATCACCAAACCCTAATTGACAAAAAAAAAATCACATTTTTCAGTTCTTCATGGCTTCTTCTTCAGTGAGTGGATCTTCCTGAATCCAGATCGAGGTAAACATTACTTGATTTAGAATCAAAATCAGTGATTTTGGTTCTTTCCATTTTGGTAACAGAAATTGAGAATTTTTACAAAGTAGTTTTCACACTTGAATTTGTTGTGATTTAGGTACCCTTTTGGTCTATGATGGATTATATTGTATAAAGTTAAGATTTTTTCATCTGGGTCTTGAAGATTTGAATTTTAGGGTTTTGACCCTTTTGTTGATTAGATTTGGATAGGTGATGTCTGTGAACAATAATAACAACCCTTCTAAAGGCATTGGTGCCTCTTCATCATCCTTTGGTAATGCTGGAATGCCCTCTAATTCTATGTCTACAAACCCTGTTTTTTCACAAGCCCAAGCCCAAGCTCAAGCCCAAATGGCTGCTGGTTTTCAAGGGCAGTTTCCACAGTCACAAGCCCATGCTATAGTTCAAGCACAAAATAAGGCTCAGGCTCAAGCTCAGGCTCAAGCTCAAGCTGCAGCAGTAGCTCATGCTCAGCTCCAGGCTCATTTGCAAGCTCAAGGGTTGAGTCTTAATCAGAATCAGGTTGGTGGTTTAGGGAATTTAGGGGTGTCGTCTTCGTCGATGTCTACCCCTGGGAGTGGTAGTGCGAAACGTGGTCCTTTGAAACCACCTATGAGGCCGGTTGGATTTTCGCCTCAGAATAATTTCTCGCCGTTGAGACCGATGGAACTCACACCTGCTGCTGCACGGAGGAAGAAGCAGAAGCTTCCTGAGAAACCAATGCAGGAAAGGGTGGCTGCTATATTGCCGGAATCTGCTCTTTATACACAGCTTCTCGAGTTTGAGTCTCGTGTGGATGCTGCACTTTCTAGAAAGAAGGTTGATATTCAGGAAGCGCTGAAAAATCCGCCTTCTATTCAGAAAACTCTTCGTATTTATGTATTTAACACATTTGCGAACCAAATTCGCACGATACCTAAGAAGCCAAATGCCGAGCCTCCGACGTGGACACTGAAGATAGTTGGGAGGGTATTGGAAGATGGTGTTGACCCTGATCAGCCGGGAGTAGTTCAGAAGTCGTCACCGATGTATCCAAAGTTCTCGGCTTTCTTTAATAAAGTAATCATTACTTTGGATCCTAGGCTATATCCCGATAACAACACTATTGTGTGGGATAGTTATCGATCACCTGCTCCTCAAGAAGGTTTTGAAGTGAAGAGGAAAGGGGATAAAGAGTTTTCGGTGAATATACAGTTTTATATGAATTATGCACCTGAGAAGTTTAAGCTTTCACCAGCATTGACGGAAGTTCTTGCTATCGACGTTGATACTCGTCCAAGAATTATTGCTGCAATCTGGCACTATGTGAAGGCTAGGAAACTGCAGAACCCTAACGACCCTTCTTTTTTTCACTGCGATCAGCCTCTTCAGAAAGTATTTGGGGAAGAAAAGGTGAAGTTCACAACAGTTTCGCAGAAAATAGCACCACATTTGTTCCCTCCACCACCTATAGTTGTGGAGCATCAGATCAAACTATCGGGAAATAGTCCAGCTGGGAGTGCTTGTTACGATGCCATGATTGATATTCCTTTTCCTATTCAAAGGGAGTTGTCTGCACTATTGGCAAATGTCGAGAAGAACAAAGAGATTGAAACATGTGATGAAGCGATATGTGGAATCATTAGAAAAATCCACGAGCATCGTAGGAGACGGGCATTCTTTCTTGGTTTCAGTCAATCTCCAGTAGAATTTATTAATGCCTTGATTGAATCTCAAAGCAGGGATCTGAAAGCTGCAGCTGGAGAACCTAGTCGCAGTGCTGAAAAAGAGCGTCGAGCAGATTTTTTCAACCAACCATGGTAAGCTTTGAGAACTATCTCTGCTCATTTTTCTGTCCTCCGTTGTTTTATTTGATTTTATATTTTGTTTTTTGCTTGTCTCGTTTATTTGCTACCATCTTTGATTGCAAATGAATTCATCATCGTTTGCCGGAATTGATTGTGAATGACTCGAAATCAAATTTAATTTAGAATTGTCATTATACTTCTGTGATTAATAGTCCCTTCCCCATTTCAAAAAAGAAGAAGTACCCTTCTATATATTGTCTTAGTTGTTGATGATTTATATATAAACTTAGTATATATGTTAGTTGGACTGTTGGATTTTTGCGCCTATTTTCATCTCATATGGCCCAATGTTGTCAAATAGCGTAATATGCTGTTATAGCATAGCATAATTTGAACAAATCATGATTATTCTGCTATATGCTATTTGGCACAAAGTATTGGCAAATATCTGTGCTGTAGTGTAGTGTAGTGTAGCGTAGCGGATTTTGAACAAACCGCCATTTTCTAAGATCTGCAATTGACAGCCCTGTATGACCATGATATGATAGGATTTCATTTCAAATGTTTTAAAATGCATGGTTGCCTTTTCTTCTGTGCACATTCCAGTTATAATAAGACTTGAATCAATGTGTTTGTATTTTCTATGTTTTATGGATACATTTTACTATTAAGTATTAACTATATCAATTATCATTCACTGAAAAAATTCATATATTGTTTGACAACATGAGCAGGGTTGAAGATGCTGTTATTCGATATTTGAATCGCAAACCAGCTGCAGGAAGTGATGCTCCAGGAAGCACATGATACCTAGAGAAGTCCTAGTGCTCCTTATTTTGAAATCATTCATCCTTTTATGCTATGCATTTCAATATAAATCAAGGGAATTATGAAGTAAGCTAGTTTTCCATTTCCATGCCGTATTTGTGAATACTGCTCCATAGCATATGGATCCTGCGAGCACCGCAACTAGTTGCAGTGCTGATAATTTATCAGATTGTTAGGAGAAAGATGGTAGCATCATAGTTTCATGTTTCTGTAGTTGTTGTAGTAGTCCACAATGGTGGATTCTTTGGTTACTTTGACATCATGAAAAATTTGTATTAGGAAGGATTAATTTGTGTACAATATCTTGGGTTGTCTTGTTTGTGACACAGCACAGGTGAAGAGAAAAACTTGTGCTGTATGCCATGATTGTGTTACAATCAATCTGTGATCTGTTGAAGTATGTAGTAATGTTATGAAAATAATACATCATATAAATTTGAGCTTCTTTTTTCAATGCACTTCAATTCAACTCCAAAAATGCTGATCTACTTACATAACCAAAGGACAGTCAAAACTACCTATGCACCATCAAAACCTTGAACTATAAAATGTCTTGACCTATTATAACATTTCTGTCTGCATTTTTAATCAACAATATAATATTCAAATTCAGTATACTTCCCCTCCAAAAAAAAAAATTCAGTAGCTAAGACTAAATTTATAAAAGTTCTGTCTGCTGTACTAAAATTTATTAAAGGTACTTGTAACCGTTCCTAGGAAAAGTGTTGAGCTAAACACTAATTTTTTTTTTTGAGCTTTTTTTTATTTGGTCTATAAATTAAGTAACAAGTACCACCTGAATTTACACACAACTGTGAGGTCTTGGTTCGAATCCAGATGCTGATGTTTAACCTAGCAATATTGACATTGTCAATTGAGCTAGGTGTTAAAGACTTCGTTTGTTTGAGTTTAAGTACGAGTTTTTTTTTTTTTCCTAGAATCAAAGAGAAAAATGCATTTTGTGTATAGGCTAAATGTATATGATAATAAGGTATTTGGAAGAGTCTATGCGACGACACTAAAAAAATCTTATGGCCATTCTGAAAGTTATTTTTGTAAGTTATTATAATGTTTTCATTAATTATTTTTATAAGTTCTTGAAATACATATGCAAGTGCATATGTACTTTATTAGATACGTTTAAATAAATAATAATTTGTAGCAAATGGCTATAGGATTTTCAACTTATTGTAGACTTTTTTTTTTGACTTGTTTTTAACTAAACAACCAAACATACTCTTCATGCATGACTCTGCAATTTAATTTATTTTATGAATAATTGATAAATGGTTTATTTCCATACCAAAAAAAAATATTAGAATATTCTTATAAAATCAAATTTTTATGTGATTCTTTTTTACATATAAGACCTCATCTTTCAGTCCATTTTAGACCTCAGAATTCGTTGGGGGTATGTACTGATACATTCCAACTTTGTGCTGCACTGGAGTGTCCACCTAACTTTAGATTCAAATCTATGTTTACAATTTTTTTTCAGTAAATCATGCATCTTGTGCTGCTCTACAACTTTTCATTCATCATGCTTTGGAACATTTTCTGATTCAAGACTTTGTTAACATTTTTTTCTCAATACTACTTATATCATATATCAATACATGCAATACCATCCAAATGTTCTGTTATGTATACAGTAATGTTTAAGGTAAATCTCTACATGTTTGATATTATTACTATTGCTACCATCATGGTGATTACTTGATATGGTATGTTGTCTCTTTTACAATGAGAACATATTCCTCTAAATTGCTAAGCTTCCAAATTGTCTGTTCCATTGCTCGTAAGTGCCAAGTTCATTAGGTGAAACAGAAGGCCTCACCTGTTGCAAGCAATTCTTGAAATCCTACACAAATTGAAGAAAACCTTTAAAAATTAATAATCAACCTGAGAAATATTTTTGAAATTTTTATGTTCTTCCATACCTGAAGAGTTACTGTTCTAATCTCCTCGTTTTTCAAGTTTTCAATTCCTACTCTTCTTATTGCCTCTCTCATGGGACACATAGAAGCCTCCTTCACTAAGTTTTTCATGTCTGATCCTGAATAACCTAAAAAAAACTTAGCCACCAAGTAAAAGTAATGTAAATCAACAGAAACCAAGAAAAAACCAGAAAAAGAAACTACTTGCAGAAGATCCTGTAATTAACGGTAATAATGTCAATACCTTCCGTTAAGTCACGTATAATCTCCATTTCCTCATTTGATAGCTTGAATAATCCATCCTTCTCTAAAAGGCTACGTGCAATCGAAGCTCATGCCTCTGAAATACCAAGCAAATAAGTTTCAATAAGAAACTGTGTTTTTAGCCGTCTACTTGATTCATGCTCACCATCTGACTTATGCTGCAACAAGTTAGATGTATTAAATAAATAACAAAAAAATCAACAAAATTGTTGAACATGAACCTATTACAGAAATAAACTCTAATGTTGCCTTTATTGGCCATGACATTAGCATACTTGAGACGAGACAGAATCTATTTCATCAACAAAAATCACTGCTGGCTGACGACAAGTGGTCACTCCAAAGAGGTCTCTATCTAGCTTTTCACTTTCACCAATCTGTAACTATCATCAGTACATATATCAGGTATTGAAAACAGTTCATGAATTGAGAAAGACCGCAGAAAATCATCTCAGAAATGTTTTAGGAGAAATATATCAGCAAACCTTCAAAATAAACAGCTAAAGCTTAAGACAGATATGTAAATAAGTCCCTGGCATTTCCATTCCACGAGCTTGCATATATGTAAAAGAAGGTAGACTTCAGCTAGGGCTCTATCTAGCTTTTCACTTTTCCTATCGTTACTAACCTGTTCAATGAGGCGAGGTTCTAAATTCCTCAATTTCTCAGGAAGCTCACCATTAGGACCACACAGGATTTCCAAACTGCAAGCATATAAAGAATATTCGGAAGAGTGCATATATTATCCAAACAATCATCAATCATGAGATCAACAAATTGTCGGGAAGAAAGAATAAGATTTAAAGCGAGGAAAGTAAAGAGCACTAGTCCCAAAATCAAGGAAGTCAAAATCCCGATTTTACGTGGAATCGGAAAGGGGAAGTAAAATAGTAAATCTTGCAATCGTAATACTAATCATAAGATTTTACAAAATTCATAAAACTCAAATATATGCATCTAAAATTTCGGAAATAAGACGATGAAAACCTTAAATCACACTTGAAATATTTTTGTAAATCTAAATTCATTAGTACGAGAGTTTGAAGCCGTTTGGAAATGAAACAGAAGAGGGATGAGGGAAAAGAAGTTTTCTTTTTTGAAACGGACACAAGCATAATCTCTAAATTGCAAGAAGATTTATGTGTGTACTCTTAATCATTGAGGGCAAGCATAATTGCAAAGTTGTAAGATTTTACAATTCAAATCGGGATTTTAACTACACCTCCATTGAGAATAATGAATGGAAAACAGATTACCTCTTGTTAGTTTTAACATAATGAAAAAAGAAAGGCATTACAAGCTTAACTTTAATTTGTAAATGGTACAGACTAGTGTAGCAATTTAAGCTGAGACACTGTCTACGATTAAATTTGAGACATTGTCATTTGAACTTTTGGAATGTAGTAAGAACTTAAAGAATAATATGATGATCTCAGGACTGACCATTTCTTTGTAGACTCGTCTAATGAATCATTGCCATTGTTTCCAGCTATTCGAGAAGTAATATTTCCAAGATTGCTCCCATTGGATGTAATGGCAGGATTGTTGTCACATTGTGGTGAGACAGGTGCAATATATGCACCAAAATCGACAGAATAAAATGAAAATGCTAATAGTTAAAAACAGGAAATAATCCCATCCAAATTTTCCATAGTTGTCAACAAAAAAGAGAGAGGGAGCGAGAAATTTGACGAATAAGGTAAAATAGTTATACCAACTTTGCTCTGACAGTAACAAAGCCGTTGCCAGCAACATCGGGATTAACTTCCTCCTTGCCTAAAGGTAGAATAAGGGCTATTATTTTTCGTGTGTGCACGTTTTGTCGAAAAAGTGTTTCGACAAGCTCTTTCTTCTCGTTCAACTTCAAAAACAGAAGGGACACCAGGATCCTTTGTATGGATGGAATGTGATTGAAGCCTTCCAATAATCTTCTCCTCTGAGCTGTTATAGAAGAACCAAAAACAGGAGTTCAATCAACTGAAATTAAAAAAAATGTGTATATTTGAAAATCATTATCTCTAGAATATGGAAGAACCAAAAATAATAGAGTTCAATCAACTGCAGTATAGTTTCTTACCAATTGATTGCAATCTTTTTCTTTAGATGGCTTGAAAGTATTTAGAGTTCCGTATCTTGTCAATGTGAATATCTCCTGTTGTGCTAAAAACAGGAGTCCTTTTCGCTTGCTCAAAAGCTTGGCTCATGAAACTGATAGGAACAAGAAACTTGAGAAACATGTCAACAGCAAGAGGAAAATTGACATGGCATTAAAATAAGAGGAAGTTGATATCAAATTCTCAAACCAAGAGTTGTGTAAGTTGTAACCACATAGACTGTTTAGGTAGAAGACAGAAAAATCGGAGAAAACGTAAGACACGGTTCATCCAATGTTGTCTACATCTACGGACAGTGTGAGAATCTCCACAACTATAAATAAGATGTTACAACGAAGACTAAATCCAACAACAAAAAGCAGCCTATCAACACATTTGGAGAATTTCTCTAACTTCTGTCACTTTATAGCCACTTAGAGCTATTTCTATCTTTCAACACTAAAAAAGCCCAAAATATGATGAAATTTCTCTTTGGGACTAATTTATTGAATATATCAGCTATATTATCTTGTGTCAATCCTTTTTCACTTTGATTATAGTCTCAGTTCTCAAGAAGTGGCACCTCACATAAATATGATTGCTCCTGGATAAACTTGAACCTTCACCAAACATATGGAACTCAAATTGTCACTGAATATTACAATTCCCAATAATAGCAATTGGCATAGAACACCTCTCTCTTTGGTTTCACCTCTCTAATAGAATCAACACACATCACTTCTTATTTCTCGACAATAAGTCCGGTTCTATTTAATTTCGAAAGTGTATATCAAAGATAAATCAGAATAGATATACATATATCATGTTCCATCACTCCAATAACTACTCCTGAATTCAACAAACTCTGATCAAATTCTATTATTTTTTTAAAAAACTAACCAGATTGCATTATTCAAACATATAATTTTTTATAGAGGTGTCTGCAAAAAACCAGCTCAAAATTCGTTTTCTAGGTGCATGTTTTGTTGTTTCGCGTTCTTGAGTTTTTGGCACGTAAAAAATTCATATTTAATCCGTCCCTTGTCAGAAAAATCTCGTTTTTTGTGGGCGATGTTGTTTTTATGTCCTAAACATGCCTGCAAAAAATCGTGAAAAAATTCAACTTCTAAGTCACTCTTATAATACGGGCGCACGCGCGCGGATGCGCGCGAGCGAGAAAATCCGACCAATTGTTTCCAGATCAAGAAAAGAAAAAAATTTCAGATCTAAACAAAAATATAAGAGTGTAAAAGAGAAAGGAAAAAAATTTGGTGTAGACTGTTTTGTTGTTTCGCGTTCTTGAGTTTTTGGCGCGTAAAAAATTCATATTTAATCTGTCCCTTGTCGGAAAATTCTCGTTTTTTGTAGGCGATGTTGTTTTTATGTCCTAAACATGCCTGCAAAAAATCGTGAAAAAATTCAACTTCTAAGTCACTCTTATAATACGGGCGCGCGCGCACGCGGATGCGCGCGAGCGAGAAAATCCGACCAATTGTTTCCAGATCAAGAAAAGAAAAAAATTTCAGATCTAAACAAAAATATAAGAGTGTAAAAGAGAAAAGAAAAAAATATGGTGTAGGCAGACTATGATAAAAATCGTGTATTCCAGATCTAAACAAAAATATAAGAGTGTAAAAGAGAAAGGAAAAAAATTTGGTGTAGACAGTCCACCATAAAAATTGTGTTCCTCAAGCATCTAACCATTGAAAAGGCTTTCCCATGGTGGGAAAGCTTTCAGCTTTCCCATTGTAAACGTCACCTAATTTTTTTAACAGTTATTGTGTTGAACTTCTGCACTAAGAAAGAAGGTGTCAAAAAAAACTTTTGTACTAAGAAAACAAAAAATTAACGTACAAAAATCAAAATAATAATTTTTTCCTTTGAGGGTATTAATGATGATAATAATGTTTCGGCAATAATTTTCATGAGAAAGCAAAAATTTAACATGCATACTAAGTTGGAAAAGAAAGTAGAAATGAAATCATCTTAGAACTAAGCACAAGCAGTTTCCAAAAGTATATATGAAAGGTGAATAAGCAGATGTGTCCATGATCATTCTACAACTTATGTGTCCCTGTAACCAAAAAAAACTTATGTGTCCATGATCATTAAAATTTGCCATGGCAAAACAATGATGAGATGTCATTATTAAAATTTGGGCGCTGAATTAATAGATATATAATAATAGATGTGGTTTCCAAGTCTCAGCAAACATCTTGTTTTGTGGTTGTTCCAGACTGAGTTGTCTTTCGAATTAACTTGCTTAAAAAAGATAAATCAAAACCTAATGAACTTGCTTAATGGGTCTCATACAAATAATGTAAAATAAATACAAATGCTACTATTTACGGTCTAATATTTACAATAATAATATTATGGAATGAATATATTTGTCATATTTGAGAAATACAAAGGAGATTCACCACCACCTTCATTACATCATTGGGAAATAATATATTTGTCGATTATTGATTCAAACTAATAAAATCCATTCTCAATTAAATCACCTTCAATTTCAATAAAATAACAAATGCAAGTACACAAAAATGTTTGAGTACTGAAAGTATAGCATGGAAGAGAATAATCATTTTCAATTATTTGGCTACATAAAAAAAATGGTAATGTAAACATATTAAGAATTTAAAACTTCCTGGTGTTAATTTCGGTGGGCAAGTCCATATAGAGTCTTGCTCTGGTTTTAAATGGGGCCGCCACAAGTGGGCGGTGGAATTGGTTCCCTCGGAGTAGACAATTCTTGGATCGAATACCGAATTTAAAAAAAAAATATCTAAAACATCATGTTGCAGCATTCATCTTCTCCAATACCATCAATTATTGCTCCGCTCTCTCTTGTGACCCTTTTATCTACCTTGGCCAGTAAATAAAGCAAATGTCACTCTCAAAAAGTTATCTTTTACTCATATACCAAATACTAGTATATACTATTTTTTATGAAACTACAACTCATTCAAAAATTTCACACCATTTATTTCGAAAGGAAGTTCACACAATATAAAGTTAAAAGAAAGAAGGGTTAAAGATTCAAATAAGGTGTAGTGTTACTTGAAGCTTTAAACTAACAAACATTACTAGCAACAACTAAAAAAACTAACAAATCTGTTACTAACCATCCTACTTTAAACAAGGTGATGCAAGTGTCAATTCATAGTTTCAAAATCATATACATAATTTCAGCCTAGTACTTTTTTTTTTTCAACTGAAAAATAGTTTAGGAGGTGTGACCTATTAATCTTGCAATGAAAACATAGAGAAGGGTAAAAGAGACAACCAACTTTATATTGTCACAAAAAAGAATACCCAAAATTTCAATATGGGTCAAGCTTTCAAATTCAACCTGTGGCAGAACAGATTAGCTTCCCTAATCCTTTAGGCAATATTTCAAGCTCCACACACACACTGTGGCAGAACATTTGATTCATATCTTGTCAGCAAACATCCTGTTCTGTGGATTGACAGTTAAGGATAGGAGGATATTCACAATAAGGAAGTATAATCCATGGTCAATTAAATCACCTTCAAATTCAATAAAATTATGCTTTTTAGTACTGAAAATAAAGGATGACAGAGAATAACAATTTTCAATTGTTTGGCTACATAAAAAATTATGCTAATGTACACATCTTGAGAATCTAAAGCCTCTTGCTGGCATTCATCTTTTCCATCGCCATAGACTACTGCTCGGCTCTCTCCTCTTGTGATCCTTCAAGCTGCATATGCCTTTTACCATTCCAGATTCATTATCTACATTGTTTAGTAAATAAAGAAAATGTCACTCTCAAAACAAGTTCTCCTTTACTCACACCAACTTATATATTCAACGAATAAAAGAATTTCTTTTGTTAAATAAAAACAATTAAAAAGATTAAATTACCCTTATGATAGATAAAATAAGTAGTTCATAAAAGCATATTTATTTATTATCTAACCCAACCAACACTTATTTGATGGTAAAAAATAATATGTTTACCTTCAAGGTTGATGACTTCATTACGCCTCCTCTCCTGTTAATTCCTCAATCAAAATGTCTTTGATGTGAGCAATCATGGGCCAGTACTCACCAGATTGGGGCCGACATTTTCTACACAACTCAGGACATTCACCTATTTGCAATTCTTCAAGGGCGGTGAGGCGATGCATGTCACTTGGAAGACTCAACAGTTGAGGACAGTCCTTTATGCAGAGCTTCTTAAGACGAGTCATTTTAGTTAGAAACACTGGAAGCATCTTTAGATTAGGAAAGTTATCGATTAACAAGGTCTCTAAAGTGTTCACGGCACATGCAATCCATCCAGGTAATGTCAAAAGCATTGCAAAATCAAAGAGATACAAATGTTTCATTCTCAATGTTTGGATTGGACTTTCGTTGTTCAACAACAGGTTTAACTTCTTACAGTCTCTAATATACAGGGTTTGTAATTTAGGGAAAATATATAGAGGCAAGGACTCTAGGGAACCACATGATATAAAATACATTTCTTCAATGGAAGGGAGTTGTTGTCTGAACAAAAAAGTTATGTTGTCACAATTATGAAAACTCAAACATTGAAGATGGATCAAGCTTACAAATTCGTCATGTGGTAAAACAGATTGTTTTGTGGTAACAGTCAGACGGCGAAGGCTGATTAGCTTCCCTAATCCCTTGGGCAAATTTTCAAGCCCCATGCACCCACTGAGCGACAAAACTTGTAACTGTAGGAGTTTGCAAATGGAATTTGGTAGTGTTCTGATTTTGTCATTACGAGAAAGATTAAGACAACGCAGGTGATCTAATTTTGCAATTGAATTAGGCATGGTTTCAAATGAAGAATCCCTTAAATCCAAATAACGCAAATATTTGTACCTTGAAATCCATTCATTCAGAAGATTTTCACTTTCAAGACCTAATCCTTTGATGGGAAACAATATACTTCTCACACTTCTAGACTTTGGGAACAAATCAAGGTCAAGTGAATCATCTTCGACAACTGATAAATGCCTTACTTGCTGAGGTATATTTCGAGTATGCGAGTCTACCGCTACGAAGTCCTCTCTTGAAACATACAATGCAAGATCATGTATCAAATCGTGTACTTTGAAAATACAAAAGTCGCCAAAGTCATATACATCCTGAATAAATGATCTTGAATGCAGCTCATCAAAATATTTTCTTGCAATACTCTCGAGCTTCTCACTTTCATTTGCGGATTGAACTAATCCAAGGGCAACCCAAAGATTACACATTTCAAAAGTTTCAAAGACACGATCTTTGGGATAAAGGGAAAGATAAGCAAAACATTGTCTTAGATATGATGGCATTTGATCATAACTTAATTTTAGTGCAGGTAAAATATCATCTTTCTTTTGTTCTAAATTCCACATCTTAGAGTCCCTAACGATTTCCCACTTACTTATATCAAAGTTTGAGAAGAGAGAACTTCCTAATGTTCTCACGGCTAGTGGAACCCCTTGGCATTTTTTCACAATTTCTTTTCCAATCTCTACTAGATTTGGATATTTTTTTTCTTCCCCTTCCTTGAATGCCCATTTGACAAACAGAGATAAACAATCCTCTGGAGAAAGACCTTTCAAAAGATACGGAGGAACATCACCCATCATCGAAGCAACTGAGTTAATACGTGTTGTCACGATAATTTTGCTTCCTGGTGCACCAACGTTTATCAAATCTATCAATTCAAGCCATTTTGCACGATCATCATTCCATACGTCATCTAACACGACTAAAAACTTTTGACCAGAAAGTTTTTGTCTGAGACGACTTACTAGCTGCCCAATATCTACTTCGTTGATGTTTTCTGATTGAGCAAGACCACTCGATGGTGCTGAAGATGAAGTAAAAGTGGAAGGGGTGGCAGATTTGATGATATTAATGATTATCTTTTTGATGTTGAAATCATCAGAGATACACACCCACATCTTCAACTGGAAAAGTAGATCCATCCTCTTATCATTGAACACCGACTTTGCAAGGGTTGTCTTCCCCAAACCTCCAATTCCCACTATTGGAATGACACACAGACTTTTATCACCATCACCATCGCCGTGAGGATGTGGCTGCATCAAAAGATTGATAATTTCCTCCTTCTCATTTTCCCTTCCAATTACACTTGAAGCATCGATCTGAGGATATGTCATTTCTCTTTGTTGCACAACGAGTCCGGGATCAACATTTGTAAGACCAAACCTGACCCCATCAGCTGCCACCTTATTCAATCTATCCCTAATCTCTTTGATTTGGTGCGACATTCTAAAACGGAAAGCAAGTGGATTAGAGGAAGAAAAGAAGTGGCGTACCTTCACTCGTGTGCTTCTAGAAGCTTCGACAACTTGCTTTCGCTTTTCTTGCAATTCAAATCCATCCAATACATCTTCAGCATCATAGCATATATTTCGAATCTGCCTCAGCCATTCACGTAGCCCATGTTTTTGGTCCTTCTTGCACTCAGCATCCAACAATACACCACTGACAATTGAGAGAGTGTCTCTCAAACCTTGTAGATCCTTATACACACCATAGGCTCGAGAAGCTTCTTCATAAGCATAAGATGCAAGTTTCCCTAACAGTGAATGAGCAATATCAAAGGCAAATGATTCTGCCATGGTAACGAGAAAAGAGATGAAAGGTATTTAAGTTTGTGGTTGTGGTTTTGGTTGTGCCTTCTTCCTATCCATACTTGTTGTTTATACAATGAAGTCAGTCAACTATCAGGTCCCAAAGAAACTACAATAGGTGATGTCAACAGCTGTACTGCACCGTTAGGGTCTATCCTATCATGGTCAATGTCTTAATAGTCTTCCCGGCATTTACGTTGGTAACTTGCCCTTTAATGTTGTAGTGGGATAGATGATTAATGAGTCTATGAGTGATAGATGATTAATGAGTTCGTTTAAAAAATTTGTGTGGGATATTGGATTGAAGGGATTGAGTTCAACGCATGGGACGGAAGAGATTTTAATGGAGGGATAGGGCGGATTTTAACTAAAAAAAATGATGACATTAATTGCACATCTTCCCTCTCCTCCAAAAAACTTCAATTTGGGGAAGCAATAAATGAGTCTATGAGTGGTTTTGCTCCCTTCCCATTTCCTTCATCTCCCCTCCAAAAACCTCCAACCAAACGAACCCCGGATAACAAAACCTACAAATTTAGGAGTTTGCAAGTGGAATCGAGTAGTCTTTTGATTTGGCGGTTGTTAGAAAGAATGAGAACACATAGGTGCTCTAATTTAACAATTGACTCAGGCAGTCTCAAACAAATAAGAAGAAGATGAATTGTAGGATTTGAAAATTTGAAGGTGTAACTAGCAATTTCAAATAAGTAGTATTATGGTATGTTTTGTTGAATTTGATTTCAGACAAAGGGTGTAACTTGTAATTTTTAGGGTCTAACTAGCAAAAGTAAAAAATTTATTTTTCTTTTCTTCATCAAAATTTTATTTTTTTTCTTATCTTCTCTCTCCTACCTTCACCGCCGGCTCAGTCCACCGACTGTTACTAGGGGTAGGAATAGGCCGGACCGAGCCGAGCTTTGCTTAAATAGGTCATGCCTAGTTGAAAAAACTAAAGCCTAAGCTCGGCCTATTAGACTCTCAAAGGCTTTATTTTAAGCCTGGTCTGGCCTTTTTAAAAGCCCGGTCCGACCTATTAGCCTCTCTAAAAGCCTAATTTATACTAACAATTTTAAATATAACATTTGACCTATTTATAAAAACACTAATAAACATATTTTTTTTAAAGGTTAATAGGTCAATAAAATTTTATAAAGCATGTACATCCAATTTTGTAGAGATAACACATCCATTTTGTAGAGGCTAATACGTGTGTATTATATAATGTAGTATATATAATCACACATATATGAGCCGACCTGGTAAGCCTAGTAGGCTTTTCTATAAGCCTTAGCCTGACCTCTTTTAATTAATGAACTTTTTAAAAGGCTTGAGCCTAATCTATTTAATAAATGAGCTAGGCCGAGCTGAGCTTTAAGTAGGTTAATGTGCAATAAATGTACCACTTTGATCAATATAAGTTGTCTCATTAATTAGTTTTTTTCTTGAAAAATGATGTTTTTCTCTCTCCTATTGACAATTACATTTGTTTTTTTGCAAAATATTGTTTTTTTTACAAAAAAAAAAACGATATTCATTCATTCAAATCGATAGAATACATCAGATACAATAACATGATCAACATCGCTAAAAACGTAAAAGGGTGAATCTGAGAACAAGCTCACAACACCCAAGTTAATAGCATACAACGACAAAATGCCTACAAATAATATGATAAAATATAAATCACCAGATACCCATGCTTTCAGATCTACAACTCTGACGTCCAGATCATTGATTGAATCTGCGATTGACTGGAGCTGATCATTCGATATGAACCAAACGAACACCGCAACAAGACGCGAAATCAAACACCGTCGCACAAGACGACGAACAATACAACGTCGCACTCAGACGATGAAATCACGAAAAAAGAACAAAAGAAAAAACTTGATATGTGTGGATATCACTTATTTAGATTGAAATAAAGGAA
The DNA here is from genome assembly GCA_018208015.1 of Medicago ruthenica. Classification (NCBI taxonomy): domain Eukaryota; kingdom Viridiplantae; phylum Streptophyta; class Magnoliopsida; order Fabales; family Fabaceae; genus Medicago; species Medicago ruthenica. The sequence goes on along the minus strand of CM031376.1, from coordinate 68,329,634 downwards.
AAGAAGATGCAGATGAGTGATTCTAGGTAAAAAAAATGACCTAAAACCACCCTTTTTCGATAAGTGAAAAAGAACGAGAACTTAGAGAGAAGTTGGAATTTCCCTGGCTAAAAAACTAGGGCCTTGTGAGAAAGTGGTTGTTAGCAAGTATGCAAAAAAAAATTTGCAAAATGTAATTACCGTCCTTTTCAAAAAATGGAATATAATTACTGTCAATCTTGTATGATTATGTTGATGTAAATAAATAAAATGTATTAATATAATAACGAACATCCATAAATAATAGGGTGAACTATGTTTTTAGTCCCTACAAAATTATAACATTTCAAGTTTAGTCCTTCAAAAATTTTAATTCACCTTTAGTCTCTATTTGCATTTTATAGGAACTATTTTGGAGGACTAAAAGTAACCATTTTGTAGGGACTATTTTTGCAAACTACAATATTATGAGGGACTAAAATTGTCACTAAAATTTTATAGGGACAAAATTTGAAAATTTGTATTTTGTAGGGACTAAAAACATATTTAACCCTAAATAATAAAACTTTTAAAAAAAATCAATAAATAAAAAAAATACTAAGAGAATAATCCAAGTAAGTTCTTTTTTTTAGTATTTATGTTAGGATCAAATCTAAACGCAATCTCATATATCAACTTAAAGAAAAAAGCAATTTCATATCATTGGTTTTATATACTGAAACAAATATCCGATCAAATTCATCTAAAAAAATATTGGATCAAATTAATGGCTGAATGATATAATTTCATTCCATATATTAAGTATATATTTGTATGACTATAATATAATGTATAATTTTTTTAAGGGAAGAGAAGAAACATTTTACAAAAAATAAATAGAATGGTTAATATGAGAGAGAAACAAATCGTTTTTTCAAGAAAAAGCTAATTAACGAGACAACTTATATTAATCAAAGTGATACATTTATTGCACATTAACCTATGCAATGTTGCATTGGTTAGAAAACCCTTATCTTTAATTGTTTACTACTTCCTCCGTCCCTTTTTATATGAGTAATTTACAAAAATCACGTGTATTAAGAAAAGTTGTTGGAGTAATAAAGTTGTCTCAAATATGTGTGACTATTACTATATTACTCTTTATTAAATATATATTTAATGTTAACTTTTTATAAACCAAGACAAATTGATAGTAATAATAAGGGGTATATTTGAAAAAAGAGTAATCAATGCATCTAGAAATCTGTATATGATCTTAAATTTAGGGACAAAACTTTTTTGTAAACTACTCATATAAATAGGGATGGAGGGAGTAGTTTGGACACTCTTGTTAAGCACGGGCTAGAATTTTGTCATATTTGAGGGAAATAATATTGTGATGTATCAAGTGTCAATTAAAGACTAACATTATGAAAGCAGTACCATATTTGTCAAAAAAATACTGTATATTTTAGTTTATATAACTATTTTTTGTTATGATAATTACATAGTGCATTATGTGGGTCCTGAGGAATGTCTGCCTCCAATTCTTATAATGAGAGGCGTAGGGCGGGAATAACCTCTTGCCAGGATGCGCACTGACGGATACCCAAGACAGCTTGTCTACCCCCTTCATGCCATAGAACGTGAAGAAGGATCCAATCGAGGGCTGGAAACCCAGCCCCTCGCATAAAATCTCAAAAGCGCGTATAAACGCCCAGCTGTTGGGCTGCAGCTGAGACGGTGCCACATTCAAACAATTGAGGACGTCGACCTCAAAGGGCGTGAAGGGATACTTCACACCCAGATCTTCAAAGACAGCCGTATACATGTGAAACATTTCATTCTTCACCCCCTTCGGCCTTTGTAAACACACCTTCTCGCTTGGGCGAAAATGTTCCAAGACCACGTCCTCTTCAAACCCCGTAGAGGACACGTCCAGCTTACTCCGAAAGAACGCCACTCGCTGGGGATCCATATATACGGATTCTGAACGAAGCACTTCGTCGGCGAAACTCTCTTGCTCTGATCCACTAGAGGACGCCATGTAACAAATTCCTCTCCGACAAAAGGGACCTGAGCGAACAGAAAGAATAATGTAGTCAGATGAATTCCCACTACTACTCCCTCCTTCACCCTCGTCCGAATCGCTTGAAAATTCCTCTAAAAGGGAGTGGCCGTAATAAGCTCTCTCAAACACCACCCAATCGGTGGTTCCATCTGATCGCTTTGCTTGTCTAACGCTTTCCCTCCACATCCTAATCCTCTCCTCTGAACTTGCTGGAGATAGCTCCCTACCCGCCCCATCACACTCTCTAATCACTACCATGCTACAGACCTAATTAATAAGGAGGAGATCGAAGGAGATTACCTGGATTTAAACGATAGCGAGAGATCGAGGATGAAAAGAAGCTTCAAATGATTCGGAAATTGAAGTTGCAGCGATCTCCAAAGCCAAGAGACGATCCCAGAAGCCGGTACGTTTTTGAGGAAAAAGAAGAGTGAGGAAAGTGAAAAGATAAGGGATAAACAGGAAATAAGGAAAGTAGATCCGAAAAGCAGTTCAAAGTACAAAAGCCTGGGAAAACGCGCAGATGACGTCACTTAAATTGGCACAATTTCCAAGAACCGTTGCGATGCGAACACGTCAGCGAGAGCGAACGGTCGCCCCGTTTCAACCGTCGAATCTCATTAAGGTGCGCTTTGGCTCTAAAAATCAAAACGTATCACGCCCATATTGGGCTTAGTCATGGCGTGACGGTCTAAACCACTCAATAAAGTCACTCTTTTTACACCGTTTAAATCACTTCGCCTCATTCCAAAGCTCGTGCTTGTTGGGCTAATAGGAATACTCTTGTTGGGCTAGCACCCACCAAGGCCCCAAAATAAAACATAGAGCTAGCACCCATGTTGCGCTAGCACCCATGTTGGGGCTAGCACCCATGTTGGGCTAGCACCCCTGATCAGTCCAGCACCCGTATCAAGTTAGTACTCATAAAAAGCTTTACACCCCCCATAACTAAAATTTTTTCACATAGTTTCACAACCAGTAAGTCTCACTTGCTGGGTAAGAGGTCATAGACAAATTCCCCGGCAACAGTGTAATCACTTCGCCTTGTTCCAAAGCTCGTGCTTGTTGGGTTGTGGGCTGTAGATCTTACCTTTTAGGCCTGTAGGCCCTACAGACAAGGGCTTGAACCCTTAGAGTCAGGTTGGGCGCCCTCCAGAAGGGCACAAGGCCCACCCGACATTCATGTATAACCTTAGGGAACCTTCCTAAAAAGATATCCTCTGGGGGCGCCCTCAGCAGCCTATGAGGGCGCCCTAGTAATAGTTTTGGCCCTATACGATTTGGGCCCAAAACCATGATCGGATAGGCCCAAACCGAGGCTACAAATAGTCACCTTGGGATCATTCCCAAAGGGGACCAAAACAGACTCTGAAAACCCAAGTTTTCCTATATTGTACTCACATCCAGTACATACATATATATATATATATATATATATATATATATATATATATATATATATATATATATTCTAAATGAAAGAACCATAAAGAAATAAAATTTAAAAAGGATCAAATTAGTAAAAATATTATATTTTTTGTCTCTATAAATATACCAACTTTTCGTTTTAGTCCTTATAAAATTTTCCTTCAATTTTTAGTCTCTATAAAATTTTCAATCACCAGTTTTGATCCCTATTTTTAAGTCAAATCATGTGTAGACTTTGTATTTTTCTATGAAATTGTGCAGAATATTGTAAAAATCTCTTTTAAAAAATTAATTTTTTTAATGAAACATAAATTAAATATGAATTTTTAACCGCAAAAGTATAAAAATTCATATTTAATTAATATTTTGTTAAAAAATTCTAAATTTTTTTGGGAGATATTCTTATAATATTATAGATTTTTTTGCAAAATTTTATTCAAAAATATGAATTCTACATACGATTTTACTTAAAACGATTGACCAAAAATGAAGATGGAAAACTTTTTGGGGACTAAAAATTGAAGAAAAATTTTAGAGGGACTAAAACAAAAAGTTGGTATATTTATAATGATAAAAAACATATTTAACCCTAAAATAAAAAAGGGTTAATTGATTACTTAAATGTAATATAGTGTGAGTTATTAATTGTTTATTACTTTTCATTGTAAACAGAGTAGTCTCAATTGGTCTCAAGCATAATTTCCATGCATACTGAAATGTAATATAATGTGAGTTATTTATTGGAATATAATGTGAACCTTTTACTTAAGATATTGACAACGTATATTATAGCAACCTACTAAAAAAATAGTAGTAATACAAAGATTTTGATGAAAAATTAGCTATTAAAATTTTAATGCAAATTGATTACCATAGGTGATTGTAGTGTTGTTCAAGTTAATTGATTACACATAGAGAAAGAAGACAGGGAGAACTGTTTACCTCCTTAACAAAAGACATAATCACCGTCACTTCAAGTCTAATCTACGATTCAATTGTTGTATGGTAAAAAATGAGAGTGGGATGGTTATTAGCGTTGGGTAGTGAATAAGAGAAGCATCCATCTGTTAGCATTTAAAAGGGAGAATATTGGAATTGAAATTTGTGTTGTGATTGAAACTTAATAAAAAGTGACGACAAAGTCCTAGAATATGTAAAACTCACAACATATGTAAATATAGTTATGAAAGACATATTACTCCGTCCCAAAATATAAGCAAAAATGAGTCAACATAAGTTGATGTATTTGGTACAAATTTTGAACTAAATACATTACTTTTTGTTGACCAATTTTTGCTTATATTTTGGGACGGATGGAGTATATTACACGCCTCCGATGAGTAATGTAAACAATAATAAAGTACATTACATGCCTCCAAATACATTTCTACTACTTATTAACAGTTATTGTGTTGAACTTCTGCACTAAGAAAGAAGGTGTCAAAAAAAACTTTTGTACTAAGAAAACAAAAAATTAACGTACAAAAATCAAAATAATAATTTTTTCCTTTGAGGGTATTAATGATGATAATAATGTTTCGGCAATAATTTTCATGAGAAAGCAAAAATTTAACATGGATACTAAGTTGGAAAAGAAAGTAGAAATGAAATCATCTTAGAACTAAGTACAAGCAGTTTCCAAAAGTATATATGAAAGGTGAATAAGCAGATGTGTTCATGATCATTCTACAACTTATGTTATGTGTCCCTGCATATATCGTTAGTTTTCTTTGCATACCTCTAAAGGTTAAAATAATTTGGTCCGTTAGTATGTTTTCTTCTTCCCTGCCCAAGGTCGCTTTTGTTACATTGATATTCCCTGTGTTGAAAAACAATCAAATAGAGGGGAAATAGAGGGGGCAATATGTGGAGGCGAATGAAACTTGTCACAACCGAGAGAGTGATGGTCAAGGATTGGAATAAAGGCAATAGAAAACTTGTAACGGTTGTAACGTTTTGGTGGTTATTTAATACAATGAGGTACATATAGAAATAATTAAATTAAAAAAAATCTAATATTTACAATGATGTATGTGTGTGATAGGCAGTTTTGGTGGTTATTTAAGTCCAAGATTGAATGTTTTTTGAGGGTTTTTTATGAAATGTTTTTGATTTTGACTATTTGACTTTTTTTGAGAAAGTTTTGATTAATTCCTAGGGTTCAGAGACTAAGCATGCTGAGATAAACTAAAGCGCGCCGGATCCCTCAAAATGACGTTGGATCAAGTGAGGGTCCTTTTCCTCGGATACGATCATTATTACATTTTTATCGTTTTAGACATAAAGCGGAGTAAATAAATGTGAGTGTCGGTGCGATATTCTCATTTATATTTTTACATTGTTCCTAAATACATTCTAATCAATAAAATGACAAAATAATAAGTAAAAATAAAATTGCAAAATGCATAAAAATAAATACGCTAAAAATAAATAAAGGAATAAAAATGCGTGAAATGCAAGACAATAAATAAATATGTTGTATAAAAGTAAATAAAAAAATAAAAATGCATGAAATGCAAGACAATAAATAAATATGTTGCATAAAATAAATAAAGAAAATAAAAATGCATGAAATGCAAAGCAATAAATAAATATGTTGCATAAAATAAATAAAGAAAATAAAAATGCATGAAATGCAAGACAATAATTAAATATGTTGCAGAAAATAAATAAAGAAAATAAAAATGCAAGACATAAAATAAATATGTTGCATAAAATAAATAAAAATAAAAATGCATGAAATGCAAAGCATAAAATAAATATGTTGCATAAAATAAATAAAAATGCATGAAATGCAAGACAATAATTAAATATGTTGCATGAAAATAAATAAAATAAAAAAAAATGAAAATGCAAGAAAATAAAATAAAGAAAATAAAATGCAAAGAAAATAAAATAAAAAAAGAAGAGGGGGGAGAGTAGAAAGGGGAGTGTGAAAAGGGATCAAAAAAAAGAAAGAGGAGGAAGAAGAAGATGGGCCAAGGTAAAGTCCATTGGGCTTAGAGAGGAGAAAACCGGACCGGTTCGGTCTGAGGAAAACCGAACCTGTTCAGAGTCTATATATATGCCAGCATCCGGTTTATTTCATTTTTCACAATTCTTTCTCTCTCTCCCTCTCACCTTCTCCCTTCTCTCCTTCTCCGCCGAAAATCTTCTGCGGCGCGGCGGCCGCCGGCGGCGCCACCTTGCCGGAGCGAAACCCTTGCCTTTTTTAAAAACTTTTTACATATTCCGGACTCCTTTTTCTTCTTCTACTCGAAAATCCACTTATTTTTTCTCAAATCTTTTTAAAAAAGTGTAGATCTAAGTTTGAAAAACTTAAGAAGCTACCTTGTTTTCTGTTCGGTTCTGGTTATACGGCTTTAGTTTCGGATTTTGATTTTTGGTTTGAGGTTCGGCTCTGGTGTATATGGCTTTTGTTGTTCTATGTGCGGGTTATGTGATTTGTGGTTTTGATGATGATTTTGCTTCGGATTTGGGATTTTGTGGTTGTTCTGTGTACGGTTTGTAATGATTTGTGGTTGTTGATTTTGTTTTTGGTTCGGTTCTTGTGATTTTTCTTGTGAATGGTTGATTTTCGATTTGGTTTCTGTGATTTGTGTGGTGGTCGGAATATTTTTGTGGTGGCCGGAATATTTTTTGGACTGTGTTGGTGGTTTGTGGTGGTTTATGATTGTACTGATCTGACTCTCTAGTGTACTATTTCTGACTCAAACTCTCTGACTGAACAGTACTAATTAATGCACTATTTATAGTGCAAAAATTAGGGTTCTGGTGAAATTTTCGGACAAAAATGCCCTTGGACAAATATTGGACCCAAAATGACTGAAAAAATAAACGAAAAAATAAAAGAAAATACTAATAAAAGAATTTAAAAGAAAAAGAAATAAATAATAATAAATAATAATAATAATAAAATAATAAAATAAAAAAATAAAAAAACAGTCGCCTTCGGAACAAAAATGAGGTATTTTAAAATACCTCCCTGCCGAAATTTCGTCTGAAGCGATGAAAAATTCCGGCTTAAAAAGACGAGAAAAACGAATTGAAAATGGGTCAAAAATGGGGTATGACAATAATATAATAATAGATGTGGTTTTCAAGTCTCAGCAAACATCTTGTTTTGTGGTTGTTCCAGACTGAGTTGTCTTTCGAATTAACTTGCTTAAAAAAGATAAATCTAAACCTAATGAACTTGCTTAATGGGTCTCATACAAATAATATAAAATAAATACAAATGCTACTATTTACGGTCTAATATTTACAATAATAATATGTGTATAAAACAAAGTATGTCATATTTGAGAAATACAAAGGAGATTCACCACCACCTTCATTACATCAATGGGAAATAATATATTTGTAATTTCAGAGTGCAACCTAAGAGGGGGGGTGAATTAGGTTGTATGACTTTTAATGGATAATTTTTCTGGTTTATTGTGTTCTTGTAAATTTTTCCGGAATTTTGTATGAATGAATGAACGAATGCTTGGAAAAATAAAGAGTGTAGGGAAGAAGAAGATGGACACAAGGAATTTATAGTGGTTCCCCTACTGGTACTCCACTCCCCCACAACCCTGTGAGGAATTCACTATGTTAGAATCTTTGTTACAAGCAATCTCTCCCCAAGACCCCCTAACAATCTTTCTAACATACACAAGATAGCACCCCACTATCTTTCAACAATTCTCACCAAAACTATGGCAAGAATTCACAACAATGGTTTTTGAAGAATAATAAATTGTATGGCTGTTATCTTTCTCAATATCACTTTAACAGATTATAACTTAGTGCTCAGAAAACTTTTATAATGATATGAAAGTGTGTTCAAAGTTTTCTAACAAGGATAATGAAAGTTTGTAAGTATGTGATATTGAAAATAGCAATTTGAGATATTGAAAGAAAATGATTGTTGTTGTTAAAATGTTATAAGTTGTTGTAAAATGTTTCTAATCTCAAATGCATATATAGAGGCTAAAAAAATGTTTATGAAACAATACTATTTTTTGAAAAATGGTTACCAATGAATAGACATAGTTAAAATGGCACCTATTCATAAAATAAATATAAAATGCATTTAAAAATTAAACTAGCCGTTACCACACTAAATAAAGGAAACAGCCGTTGGACACAAATATAAACTAGCCGTTGCCCACTTTTGATTTATTAGGCAATAGATAATAATGACATGAAATGAATTTTAAAACATAATTGATTATGCCATTTTAATTCTCAATGCATGCTATACGCTATTTTTATGCTAAAAAATTATTGTAAAATTTCCATAATAAATTATGGTTTTTCATGCAAAAATAATTTCATGTAAAATCACTTTATATGAAAATCAATGTGAGTGTGTGATTAATTTTCATGAGAGCTTTAGCATTGCTTCATATGGAGTCTTAGAAAAAATGTTTGTAATTATTTTCTGAGCATTCTAAGATATAAACAATGCTAAGAATGATAGATCAAAAGATAAGGACCATACTTACAATGATTATAATTTAAAACCCTAAGTCCTTAAGCTTGTTCATCATCTTGATCCATGAGCCTCCATAAGCTTTCTTCTTTTTGTGATGTAGTCTTGTAATCATCAAAACCCAGCCAAGTCACAAGGAAGGAAATCTTCTTCACAATCTCCCCCTTTTTGATGATGACAAACCATATCATGTTGACATTGATGTGCAAAGAAAGCTCCCCCTGTCTTGTATATCTCCCCCTTTGATTTGCAATTGGATAACCTGTAAAATGTCAAAGTACAAGCACATACCTACACTTTCTCCCCCTTTTGACATCATCAAAAAGAAGAAAGATCGGCAAAACAGATATCCAACCAAAAATATGCATACAAGACAAGTAATAATAATATAAAACTTAAAACAAAGTTATCCGAATCCAAACTTATCAAGTACCAGAAGCAATACAGAATTAAAAAAAAAAACAACTAGGAATGAAAATCAACTAAAAAGTCATGAGAAACAAAATAGAACAGAGAAAAACAACATGAAAGATACGGTTCACTTGAGCATCATGCTTAATCATCATTCATATCATCATCATCATCATCATCCTCATCATCATTATCATAAAAATGCATATAATCCTATATATAAAAAATCATATAATTTGAAGAAATAGACACCTAAAATAAAAATAACATTTTTTGCATGTACATATGTTAAATATCATTCTCATCCAAGATTCCCAATTCTCTTCTTATTTTAAAAAATTGTTCTTTTGCCAAAGGTTTTGTAAAAATATCCGCTAATTGAGAATGAGTATCCACAAAAGTAACTTCAACATCTCCTTTGAGAACATGATCTCTTAGGAAATGATGTCTAATGTCTATGTGTTTGGTCCTGGAATGCATGACTGGATTTTTAGTTAAATTAATTGCACTGGTGTTGTCACATCTTAAGGGAATGCATTCTAAATTTAAACCAAAATCACGTAATTGTTGTTTCAACCAAAGAACTTGTGCACAACAATTTCCTGCAGCAATATATTCTGCTTCTGCAGTACTCAAGGCTACACAAGCTTGCTTTTTACAAGACCAAGAAACTAATGCATTTCCCAAAATGTGACATGTACCACTAGTACTTTTTCTATCAGTCTTACATCCAGCATAATCAGAATCAGAATAACCAACCAATTCACATAGACTCCCTTTGGGATACCACAAACCAACATTGGGAGTGCCTTTTAAATATTTCATAATTCTTTTAACAGAAGAGAGATGAGATTCTTTTGGACAAGATTGAAATCTAGCACATAAACAAACACTAAACATAATATCTGGTCTACTTGCAGTAAGATAAAGGAGAGAGCCAATCATACCTCTATATTTTGTAATGTCTATTGGCTTACCAGATTCATCTTGATCTACATAAGTGCTAGAACTCATAGGTGTTGCAATCTCCTTGCAATTATCCATATCAAATCTTTTAAGAAGTTCTTTGCAATATTTTGATTGATTGATGAATATTCCATCCTTTGATTGCTTTATTTGTAGACCAAGGAAGTAATTAAGTTTTCCCATCATAGACATTTCAAATTCTCCTTGCATCATGTTAGAAAATTCTTTACACAACGATTCATTAGTAGCACCAAAAATGATATCATCAACATAGATTTGCACAAGCAAGGTATGATGATTAATTCTTTTTATAAAAAGAGTAGTATCAACTTTTCCTTTTTCAAAACCTTTTTCACAAAGAAAATTGCTTAATCTATCATACCATGCTCTTGGTGCTTGCTTTAGACCATAAAGTGCTTTCTTAAGCTTATATACATGAGAAGGATTTTTAAAATCTTCAAAACCTGGAGGTTGTTTAACATAAACTTCTTCATGTATATAACCATTTAAAAATGCACTTTTGACATCCATTTGATATAATTGAAAATCTAAGGAACATGCATATGCTAAAAGTAATCTTATGGCTTCTAATCTTGCCACAGGTGCAAATGTTTCATCAAAATCGATCCCTTCTTCTTGATTATAGCCTTGAGCAACTAATCTGGCCTTATTTCTTACAATAATACCATTTTCATCTAATTTATTTTTGAAAACCCATTTTGTACCAATGATATGTTTATCCAAAGGCCTAGGTACTAATTCCCAAACTTGATTTCTTTCAAATTGATTTAGTTCTTCTTGCATGGCTAAAATCCATTGATCATCACTTAAGGCTTCATCAATTTTAGAAGGTTCGATTTGTGAAACAAAAGCCATATTTAAACATGCATCTTGAAGATTAAGTCTAGTAGATACTCCCTTATTTATGTCACCAATGATGTTGTCAATTGGATGGTCTCTATGAATTCTCCATTCTTGTGGTAGATCATTATTTGTTTGCTCTTGTTGTGGCATTTCTTCTTCTTGGTGTGCATTGTTTTGTTTGTTCTGTTCATCTTCAATGTTGACTTCTTTTGGTGAACTATCTTCATCATCTTCATCAGAAAGAATAACTTTTTCCTCCTTGGAGGGGTTAGTTTCATCAAAAGAGACATGAACAGATTCTTCAATAGTAAGGGTTCTTTTATTGAAAATTCTATATGCCTTACGCATCTGCCCAAAAGTACTTAGGCAAATTTGTTTCACTCAACATGGTTCTTGCAAGTTCTTCAAGAGACCTGTTCTTCCTTTCAACAACACCATTTTGTTGTGGTGTTCTAGGTGCCGAGAAGTTGTGTGAAATTCCATGTTCATCACAAAACTCTTCAAAAAATGTATTTTGAAACTCTCCACCATGATCACTTCTAATAGATACAATCTTCAAGGATTTTTCATTTTGAACCAATTTTGCATACTTCTTGAAAGCTTTAAAAGCATCACTTTTATTTGCAAGAAATAAAGTCCACGTATATCTAGAGTAATCATCAACTATAACCAAGGCATAATAGTTTCCTCCAAAACTTCTAGTTCTTGAAGGACCAAAAAGATCCATATGAATTAATTGAAGAGGCCTAGAAGTTGAGACTATATGCTTTGGTTTGAAAGAAACTTTTGTTTGTTTACCTTTTTGACAAGCATCACATAATTTGTCTTTAATAAACTTAATCTTAGGCAACCCAACAACAAGGTCATGCTTTATTAATTTATTCAAATGATCCATGTGAATGTGTGCAATTCTTTTATGCCATAACCATGCATCATTGTTGTTGTTTACCACAAGACATTTAAGCTTTAAAGACAAATCATCTAATGAAATCATGAAAATATTATTTATTCTTTTTCCAACAAGTTTGATTTCATGTGATGCTACATCTTCAACAAAACAAGAATCTTTATTGAAATTTACTCTAAAGCCTTTATCACATAATTGACTAATACTTAGTAAATTATGTTTTAGACCTTCAACATATAGCACATTATCAATAGTAGTATAGGGAGGCATACCAACTTTACCGATACCAAGAATCTTTCCTTTATTGTTGTCTCCATAGGTGACATATCCTTTTGATTTTAGGGTCAAACTTGAGAATCTTGATTTGTCTCCCGTCATATGTTTTGAACAACCACTATCAAGGTACCACATGTTGGTTGAAGATTTCAACCCTCCCTACAAAACAGAAAGTTTAAGTCTTGTTAGGTACCCATTGTGATTTGGGTCCTTGTGGGTTAATACCTTTCCTTACCCAAATATATTCACCATAAGGAACACCAAAGTTTCTTATGTAGCATGTATTTGGAGTATGGCCTTTCATGTTGCAATAGAAACATGATAAATTTTGAACATGATATACACTAGAATTACTTCCATTGGAGACATTATTTCTAACCTTAGAATTTGTTTTCTTATAAGACTTGTTAGAATAATTTCTTCCATAAGAATTATTTCTAGTATTCATACTTTTAAGAGGAATTACAACATGCATTTTCTTTGGTTCCAAGTTGTTGGAAGTTGTGCTTGCTTTAACAAAGATTGTTTTACTTGTACTTGGTTTATCAAAATTTGAAAATCCAAGACCGGTTTTATTTTTTAAATCTCTTTGTTTGCTAAGAACATCTTCCAAACTATTGTGACCTTTTTCAAAATTTTTTAGTACTTGATTTAATTTAATAATTTTTGTTTCATGTTCTTTACATTTATTACATGAAGAATTTTTGACCTTTTCTAAATCCACTTGTGCATCAAAAACTTTTCTTTCAAGTGAAACAATTAATTTCTTCTGTTTTACACAAGTTTTAGAAAGTTTACTACATTCTTCATATAATTCATCAAATGCATTTTGTAATTCATCATATGAAGGTTTAATATCAAGTTCAGAATCACTAACCTCTTGTTCATCATCAGAGTGATGAGATGCCATTAGTGCAAGATTTGCATACTCTTCATCCTCTGATTCAGAAGATGAACTTATGTCATTTTCTTCCCATGCAATGTAGGCCCTCCTTTGCTTGAATTCTTTCTTTCCTTTGTCACCATTTTTGTTTGTAAAAGATGGACAATCTGCTTTCATGTGACCTTCTTTCCCACATCCAAAACATGTAATGTTTTGTTTTGACGTAGAGCCCTCATTCTTCTTGAAAGATTTTCTTTTATTACCAAACTTGAAGGACTTGTCCTTTTTAAGAAATTTTTTAAAACTTTTTGCAAGAAGATTGATGGTCTCACCTTCATCAGAACTTTCTCCTTCATTTTGTTGTTTTGACTCAACTCTTAGAGCAATGCTTTTGTTCTTCTTCTCTTGCCCTTCATGCTTTTCCAATCTTCCAAGTTCCATTTCATGTTCTTGGAGTTTACCAAACAAAGCGGCAGAAGTCATTTTAGAAAGACTTTTCTTTTCTGATATTGCAGTCACCTTTGGTTGCCAAGCCCTTGTTAATGATCTAAGGACTTTGAGATTTAATTCATCATTTGTGAAAGTCTTTCCAAGAGCCATCAAGTGGTTTGTTAAGTGAGAGAATCTCTTTTGTAAATCAAGAATTGATTCACCGGGCTGCATTCTGAACAATTCATATTCTTGTGATAAAGTGTTCAGTTTTGATCTCTTCACTTCTTCTGTGCCTTCATGGGTTACTTCTAGAGTGTCCCAAATTTCTTTTGCAGTTTTGCATTGAGAAATTCGGAAGAACTCATCCATGCCAAGGGCTGAATGAAGCATGTTGATTGCCTTCTTGTCAAACAACAATTTTTTCTTATCATCATCAGTCCAAGATGTTTTTATTTTTACTTGGACAACATCATTCACAACCGTTGTAGGAATGAATGGACCATTCTCAACGGCATTCCATATTTCTTCCCCTTGTGCTTCCAAGTATGCACGCATGCGAATTTTCCAGAAATCATAGTATTCACCAACAAAGCATGGAGGTTTGTTGCTACTACCACCATCTTTGAACACAATGTTTGAATTTGAAGCGGAAGCCATTTTTCTGGATCAAGGAGCAAATTACCTTAACTTGCTCTGATGCCAATTGTAATTTCAGAGTGCAACCTAAGAGGGGGGGTGAATTAGGTTGTATGACTTTTAATGGATAATTTTTCTGGTTTATTGTGTTCTTGTAAATTTTTCCGGAATTTTGTATGAATGAATGAACGAATGCTTGGAAAAATAAAGAGTATAGGGAAGAAGAAGATGGACACAAGGAATTTATAGTGGTTCCCCTACTGGTACTCCACTCCCCCACAACCCTGTGAGGAATTCACTATGTTAGAATCTTTGTTACAAGCAATCTCTCCCCAAGACCCCCTAACAATCTTTCTAACATACACAAGATAGCACCCCACTATCTTTCAACAATTCTCACCAAAACTATGGCAAGAATTCACAACAATGGTTTTTGAAGAATAATAAATTGTATGGTTGTTATCTTTCTCAATATCACTTTAACAGATTATAACTTAGTGCTCAGAAAACTTTTATAATGATATGAAAGTGTGTTCAAAGTTTTCTAACAAGGATAATGAAAGTTTGTAAGTATGTGATATTGAAAATAGCAATTTGAGATATTGAAAGAAAATGATTGTTGTTGTTAAAATGTTATAAGTTGTTGTAAAATGTTTCTAATCTCAAATGCATATATAGAGGCTAAAAAAATGTTTATGAAACAATACTATTTTTTGAAAAATGGTTACCAATGAATAGACATAGTTAAAATGGCACCTATTCATAAAATAAATATAAAATGCATTTAAAAATTAAACTAGCCGTTACCACACTAAATAAAGGAAACAGCCGTTGGACACAAATATAAACTAGCCGTTGCCCACTTTTGATTTATTAGGCAATAGATAATAATGACATGAAATGAATTTTAAAACATAATTGATTATGCCATTTTAATTCTCAATGCATGCTATACGCTATTTTTATGCTAAAAAATTATTGTAAAATTTCCATAATAAATTATGGTTTTTCATGCAAAAATAATTTCATGTAAAATCACTTTATATGAAAATCAATGTGAGTGTGTGATTAATTTTCATGAGAGCTTTAGCATTGCTTCATATGGAGTCTTAGAAAAAATGTTTGTAATTATTTTCTGAGCATTCTAAGATATAAACAATGCTAAGAATGATAGATCAAAAGATAAGGACCATACTTACAATGATTATAATTTAAAACCCTAAGTCCTTAAGCTTGTTCATCATCTTGATCCATGAGCCTCCATAAGCTTTCTTCTTTTTGTGATGTAGTCTTGTAATCATCAAAACCCAGCCAAGTCACAAGGAAGGAAATCTTCTTCACAATATTTGTCGATTATTGATTCAAACTAATAAAATCCATTGTCAATTAAATCACCTTCAATTTCAATAAAATAACAAATGCAAGTACACAAAAATGTTTGAGTACTGAAAGTATAGCATGGAAGAGAATAATCATTTTCAATTATTTGGCTACATAAAAAAAATGGAGAATGTAAACATATTAAGAATTTAAAACTTCCTGGTGTTAATTTCGGTGGGCAAGTCCATATAGAGTCTTGCTCTGGTTTTAAATGGGGCCGCCACAAGTGGACGGTGGAATTGGTCCCCTCGAAGTAGACAATTCTTGGATCGAATACCAAATTTAAAAAAATATATATATATATATATATATATATATATCTCTAAAACATCATGTTGCAGCATTCATCTTGTCCAATACCATCAACTACTGCTCCGCTCTCTCTTGTGACCCTTTTACCCGTCAAGCTTCATTATCTACCTTGGCCAGTAAATAAAGCAAATGTCACTCTCAAAAAAAGTTATCTTTTACTAATATACCAAATATATACTATTTTTTATGAAACTACAACTCATTCAAAAATTTCACACAATTTATTTCGAAAGGAAGTTCACACAATATAAAGTTAAAAGAAAGAAGGGTTAAAGATTCAAATAAGGTGTAGTGTTATTTGAAGCTTTAAACTAACAAAAATTACTAGCAACAACTAAAAAAACTAACAAATCTGTTACTAACCATCCTACTCAGGAATCCTTGTAGAGCTCATTAAACATGGTGATGCAAGTGTCAATTCATAGTTTCAAAATCATATACATAATTTCAGCCTAGTACTTTTTTTTTTCAACTGAAAAATAGTTTAGGAGGTGTGACCTATTAATCTTGCAATGAAAACATAGAGAAGGGTAAAAGAGACAACCAATTTTATATTGTCACAAAAAAGAATACCCAAAATTTCAATATGGGTCAAGCTTTCAAATTCAACCTGTGGCAGAACAGATTGTTTTGTGCATAAAAGCAGACTGATTAGCTTCCCTAATCCTTTAGGCAATATTTCAAGCTCCACACACACTGAGCGCGACAAATCTTGCAAATTTAAGAGGATATTCACAATAAGGAAGTATAATCCATGGTTAATTAAATCACCTTCAAATTCAATAAAACTATGCTTTTTAGTACTGAAAATAAAGGATGACAGAGAATAACAATTTTCAATTGTTTGGCTACATAAAAAATTATGCTAATGTACACATCTTGAGAATCTAAAGCCTCTTGCTGGCATTCATCTTCTCCTCTTGTGATCCTTCAAGCTGCATATGTCTTTTACCATTTCAGGTTCATTATCTACATTGTTTAGTAAATAAAGAAAATGTCACTCTCAAAACAAGTTCTCTTTTACTCATACCAACTTAAATATTCATCGTTAGAAATTTTACATGATAAAAATCACATATTTTTTCAAAAAGACATTTCAAAAATGATTTTTATCAAAAACTATTTGAAATAGCTTTTTATTTTAGAGATTTTTTAAATTTGATCATCCAAAAAATTTATAACAAAATGATAAAATGTTTAGAATGACATTTTAAGATAAGTTATTGAAACAAATTTTTCATTTGAAGTTTTCTTTAAAAAGTTCTTCGTTAAAAAAATTATAGTAAAAAGATGTTACACTATAAAAACTTATTTTCAAAAAAAGAGCTAAATATATATTCAACGAATAAAAGAATTTCTTTTGTTAAATAAAAACAATTAAAAAGATTAAATTACCCTTATGATAGATAAAATAAGTAGTTCATAAAAGTATATTTATTTATTTATTATCTAACACAACCAACACTTATTTGATGGTAAAAAATAACATGATTACCTTCAAGGTTGATGACTTCATTACGCCTCCTCTCCTGTTGATCCCACAATGCGAATGGTTTTGATGTGAGCAATCATGGGCCAGTACTCACCAGATTGGGGCCAACATTTTCTACGCAACTCAGGACAATCAACTATGCGCAATTCTTCAAGGGCGGTGAGGCGATGCATGTCCCTTGGAAGACTCAACAGTTGAGGACAGTCCCTTATGCAGAGCTTCTTAAGACGAGTCATTGAAGTTAGAAACACCGGAAGCATCTTAAGATTAGGAAAATTAACGATTAACAAGGTCTCTAAAGTGTCCACGGCACATGCAATCCATCCAGGTAATGTCAAAAGCATTGCAAAATCAAAGAGATACAAATGTTTCATTCTCAACGTTTGGATTGGACTTTCGTTGTTCAACAACAGGTTTAACTTCTTACAGTCTCTAATATGCAGGGTTTGTAATTTAGGGAAAATATATAGAGGCAAGGACTCTAGGGAACCACATGATTCAAAATACATTTCTTCAATGGAAGGGAGTTGTTGTCTGAACAAAAAAGTTATGTTGTCACAATAATAAAAACACAAACATTGAAGATGGATCAAGCTTACAAATTCGTCATGTGGTAAAACAGATTGTTTTGTGGTAACAGTCAGACGGCGAAGGCTGATTAGCTTCCCTAATCCCTTGGGCAAATTTTCAAGCCCCGTGCACCCACTGAGCAACAAAACTTGTAATTGTAGGAGTTTGCAAATGGAATTTGGTAGTGTTCTGATTTTGTCATTACCAGAAAGAATAAGACAACGCAGGTGATCTAATTTTGCAATTGAATTAGGCATGGTTTCAAATGAAGAATCCCTTAAATCCAAATAACGCAAATATTTGTACCTTGAAATCCATTCATTCAGAAGATTTTCACTTTCAAGACCTAATCCTTTGATGGGAAACAATATACTTCTCACACTTCTAGACTTTGGGAACAAATCAAGGTCAAGTGAATCATCTTCGACAACTGATAAATGCCTTACTTGCTGAGGTATATTTCGAGTATGCGAGTCTACCGCTACGAAGTCCTCTCTTGAAACATACAATGCAAGATCATGTATCAAATCGTGTACATCGAAAATACAATAGGCGCCAAAGTCAACTATATCCTGAATAAATGATCTTGAATGTAGCTCATCCAAATATTTTCTTGCAATACTCTCGAGCTTCTCACTTCCATTTGCAGATTGAACTAATCCAAGGGCAACCCAAAGACTACACATTGAATAATTATCAAAGACATAATCTTTGGGATAAAGGGAAAAATAAGCAAAACATTGTCTTAGATATGATGGCATTTGATCATAACTTAATTTTAGTGCAGGTAAAATATCATCTTTCTTTTGTTCTAAATTCCACATCTTAGAGTCCCTAACGATTTCCCACTTACTTATATCAAAGTTTGAGAAGAGAGAACTTCCTAATGTTCTCACGGCTAGTGGAACCCCTTGGCATTTTTTCACAATTTCTTTTCCAATCTCTACTAGATTTGGATATTTTTTTTCTTCCCCTTCCTTGAATGCCCATTTGACAAACAGAGATAAACAATCCTCTGGAGAAAGACCTTTCAAAAGATACGGAAGAACATCACCCATCATCGAAGCAATTGAGTTACTACGTGTTGTCACGATAATTTTGCTTCCTGGTGCACCAACTTTTATCAAATCTATCAATTCAAGCCATTTTGCACGATCATCATTCCATACGTCATCTAACACGACTAAAAACTTTTGACCATAAAGTTTTTGTCTGAGACGACTTACTAGCTGCTCAATATTGAAGTCGTTGATGTTTTCTGATTGAGCAAGACCACTCGATGGTGCTGAAGATGAAGTAAAAGTGGAAGAGGTGGCAGAGTTGATGATATTAATGATTATCTTTTTGATGTTGAAATCATCAGAGATACACACCCACATCTTCAACTGGAAAAGTAGATCCATCCTCTTATCATTGAACACCGACTTTGCAAGGGTTGTCTTCCCCAAACCTCCAATTCCCACTATTGGAATGACACACAGACTTTTATCACCGTCACCATCGCCGTGAGGATGTGGCTGCATCAAAAGATTGATAATTTCCTCCTTCTCATTTTCCCTTCCAATTACACTTGAAGCATCGATCTGAGGATATGTCATTTCTCTTTGTTGCACAACGAGTCCGGGATCAACATTTGTAAGACCAAACCTGACCCTATCAGCTGCCACCTTATTCAATCTATCCCTAATCTCTTTGATTTGGTGCGACATTCTAAAACGGAAAGCAAGTGGATTAGAGGAAGAAAAGAAGTGGCGTACCTTCACTCGTGTGCTTCTAGAAGCTTCCACAACTTGCTTTCGCTTTTCTTGCAATTCAAATCCATCCAATACATCTTCAGCATCATAGCATATATTTCGAATCTGCCTCAGCCATTCACGTAGCCCATGTTTTTGGTCCTTCTTGCACTCAGCATCCAACAATACACCACTGACAATTGAGAGAGTGTCTCTCAAACCTTGTAGATCCTTATACACACCATAGGCTCGAGAAGCTTCTTCATAAGCATAAGATGCAAGTTTCCCTAACAGTGAATGAGCAACATCAAAGGCAAATGATTCTGCCATGGTAACGAGAAAAGAGATGAAAGGTATTTAAGTTTGTGGTTGTGGTTTTGGTTGTGCCTTCTTCCTATCCGTACTTGTTGTCTTGGATCAGAGGAAGTTTCTTTTTTATGAGCAGGGGAAGAGTTGTTATATTCTACAGATTGTACATGTTGCATTAATTAAATTAGTATACTATATTCTATAGTTGCGTGTGGTTGTGGTTTTGGCTGTGCCTTCTTCTTATCCATACTTGTTGTTTATACTTTATACAATCAAGTCAGTCAAGTTTGGTATAAAACATTATTTGATGGACCCAAAATCACGTGGTTCATAAACCATTTTTTTTTAACATGAAAATCATTAACTAATTAATTCATCTTGTATATAAACATTCATATATATATATATATATATATATATATATATATATATATATAAGCATTTTCATTATTTGTTGGCTCCACACTTTTTTAATGTTAAAAAATTAAAATGTTATGATATAGTAGTTATTGATAGATGATTAATAAGTTCGTAAAAAATTTGTGTGGGATGTTGGGTCGATTATAATCTTAGTTACTCCCTTCGTCCTAAATTATATGTTGTTTTGGGGAAAAAATTGTCTCAAATTATATCTCGCTTTACAATACCAATGAAACATAAATGTTTTTTTTTCTATTATACTACCCCATGTCCCTAATTATAGGGCCTTTTGAAAAAACAAAGGGAATAAAGAAAATTGATAATGGTAATTTGTTTGTAATTACTAATGTTTTTACAATTTTATCCTTTAAGAGAGAGAGTTAGTTTATATTTTCAACATAATATTTAATGTTGATTAAAGAAAAAGATATAAAATAAAGAGTTTTCTAACCTATGCAACATTGCATAGGTTAATGTGCAATAAATGTACCACTTTGATCAATATAAGTTGTCTGATTAATTGGTTTTTTCCTTCAAAAATGATGTTTTTCTCTCTCCTATTGACAATTACATTTGTTTTTTGCGAAATATTGTTTTTTTGACAAAAACAAAACGATATTCATTCATTCAAATCGATAGAATACATCAGATACAATAACATGATCAACATCGCTAAAAACGTAAAATGGTGAATCTGCAAACAAGCTCACAACACCCAAGTTAATAGCATACTATGGCAAAATGCCTACAAATAATATGATAAAATATAAATCACCAGAATACCCATGCTTCCGGATTTACAACTTTGACGTCCAAATCATTGATTGAATCTGCGATTGACTGAAGCTGATCTTTCGATATGAACCAAACGAACACCGCAACAAGACGCGAAATCAAACACCGTCGCACAAGACGACGAACAATACAATGTCGCACTCAGACGACGAAATCACGAAAAAAGAACAAAAGAAAAAAACTTGATATGTGTGGATATCACTTATTTAGATCGAAATAAAGGGAAAAAAGATGCAGATGAGTGATTCTAGGTAAAAAAAATGACCTAAAACCACCCATTTTCGATAAGTGAAAAAGAACGAAAACTTAGAGAGAAGTTGGAATTTCTCTCGCTAAAAAACCCAGGGCCTTGTGAGAAAGTGATTGTTAGCAAGTATGCAGATTTTTTTTTTTGCGAAATGTAATTACCGTCCTTTTCAAAAAATGGAATATAATTACTGTCAATCTTATATGATTATGTTGATGTAAATAAATAAAATGTATTATATTAATATAATAACGAACATCCATACATAATAGGGTGAACTATGTTTTTAGTCCCTACAAAATTATAACATTTCAAGTTTAGTCCTTCAAAAATTTTAATTCACCTTTAGTTTCTATTTACATTTTATAGGGACTATTTTGGAGGACTAAAAATATCCATTTTATAGGGACTATTTTTAAAATAGGGACTATTTTTGTTAACTACAATATTATGGGGGACGAAAATTGTCACTAAAATTTTATAGGGACAAAATTTGAAAATTTGTATTTTGTAGGGACTAAAAACATATTTAACCCTAAATAATAAAACTTTTAAAAAAAATCAATAAATAAAAAAAAATACTAAGAGAATAATCCAAGTAAGTTCTTTTTTTTAGTATTTATGTTAGGATCAAATCTAACGCAATCTCATATATCAACTTAAAAAGAAAAAAGCAATTTCATATCATTGGTTTTATATACTGAAACAAATATCCGATCAAATTCCTCTAAGAAAAATATTGGATCAAATTAATGGTTGAATGATATAATTTCATTCCATATATTAAGCATATATTTGTATGACTATAATATAATGTATAATTTTTTTTAAGGGAAGAGAAGAAACATTTTACAAAAAATAAATAGAATGGTTAATATGAGAGAGAAACAAATTGTTTTTTCAAGAAAAAGCTAATTAATGAGACAACTTATATTGATCAAAATGATACGTTTATTGCACATTAACCTATGCAATGTTGTATAGGTTAGAAAACCCTTATCTTTAATTGTTTACTACTTCCTCCGTCCTTTTTTTATAGGAGTAATTTACAAAAATCACATGTATTAAGAAAAGTTGTTTCACCGAAGATTATTCTCTTCACATAGATCTCGGGATACGAGACCTTCCTTCAACTACGAACTAAGCAGCCTTGAAAGTTGAAAGAAAGGAGTAGTGAAATGAAAGAAGGGAATTCCTTATTGGATAGTCCCATCCCAATCCAATACGAAAACGAGTAATGAGCCCCTTTATGTTGTGGGCAGCAGAGATTAGATTCTTATTCTTCTCTTTGCTTTGGTACCAGCCTTGATATCTCAATCTTGCAAGGCATGACAGGCATCGGAATAAAGTTGTCTCAAATGTGTGTGACTATTACTAGATTACCGTTAATTAAATATATATTTAATGTTAACTTTTCATAACCCAAGACAAATTGATAGTATTAATAAGGGATATATTTGAAAAAAAAAGTAATCAATGCATCTAGGAATTTGTATATGATCTTAAATTTATGGACAAAACTTTTTTGTAAACTACTCATATAAATAGGGACGGAGAGAGTAGTTTGGACACTCGTGTTAAGCACGGGCTAGAATTTCTTCATATTTGAGGAAAATAATATTGTGATGTATCAAGTGTCAATTAAAGACTAACATTATGAAAGAAGTACCATATTTGTCAAAAAAAAAATAAAAAATACTGTATATTTTTGTTTATATAACTATTTTTTGTTATGATAATTTCATAGTGCATTATGTGGGCTTTCCCTCTTCTTCTACTTTTCAGCATCAATAAGAAAGTGAGTTTGCACTTTAAGTGAACCTCTATTAGTAGACTGAGATTAGTTCTCAAATTAGTCGGAAGATTTGGAGTTTAAAAAAATAATAATTGGAAAGTGATTACTTTGTGTTAGATATATTAATATTATATCACTTTCAATAAATCTACAACCTATTGTTGGAAGAAATTTGAAATCTATCCTTTATAGATGACAAGTTAGGACAGTGTGAAGAATTGAAATCTTATGAAGCTATGAGAATTTTGGTAGCTTATAAGGAAGAGTTTCAAATTATACAGGACCAGCAATTACCGTAAAGTAGTAGCATGGCCGGTAAAACCTTAAAAAAAATAACATCAATGTTTGTGTAAAGTGTGAAATTAATGGCCAAAGCGGCCTTACAGGAAAATGAAACAACATTATTAGCCATATACCTGTTGGGGTATATATTATGTGAATATCCCTATATTTACGAATATCATTTATAAGTGTAAATAGATTAGTCTTGATTATTCATGAATGTATAGGATTTGGTCAAACTCTGATTGTATATATACAAACCAAAAATGAATGGAAAGGCAAGACCTATTATTCTAACAAACATATTCAAGGAAAACAACATAGTTAGCAGCATGGCCAAAACGGTTCCTAGTAGCATGGCCTTACAGGAAAATGAAACAACATATGCAAAACAACAAAGATCCATCTATGAGATGTGAAACAACCCATCAAAATGTCGCTAGTAAGGACTCCCACAACGCTGTCCCTAGTCTGGACCGATTCCATCAAGATCAATATCCGCAAACCTCCCATGAACCTTCTCAAAAGCACTTTCAAAGCCATTGTTGTATTCAATGACATCATTAACCACCCAACCCAGTAATCCTCGTCTTCAAGTGGTCGCGCTCCTCCAGGACAGAGGCTAAAGTGGACTGCAACTCAGACTTTGCCTTTTCTAAATTACGGCATCTTTGAGCTGAGGTTTTCAAATCAAACTCGGTATGGGTAACCAACTTTCCCAATCGGTTATTAAGCTCTTTGATCTTCTCTTTCAACGACTGCATGCGCATGTGGTAACGCTCACGCCGTTCACTCCAAAGCTCCTCAGTGGAGTTGGCAACAACACTTATCCCCTGGGGAAAATATCTCATGTCATCAGGGGACTGCATAATACCAAGCTTTTGCATCTTTTCCTTATCTTCTGCACAGGAAGCCTGCTCCAAACACTTCCCGAAAGG
The DNA here is from genome assembly GCA_018208015.1 of Medicago ruthenica. Classification (NCBI taxonomy): domain Eukaryota; kingdom Viridiplantae; phylum Streptophyta; class Magnoliopsida; order Fabales; family Fabaceae; genus Medicago; species Medicago ruthenica. The sequence continues at coordinate 68,305,050 of CM031376.1, read as the reverse complement.
ATATTCAGCATCCCACATCGAGGGATTCTCAGTCCTATACTTACCAACAACCAGCTCGGAATGCCAATCACCAGCTGGAAAGTCAAGAGGGTTGTACACAACAGTTTTCGACTCAGCAGGTTCCTCATCACCTTCTCCACCAACAGAAGCCACGACCATAGCAACAAGTTCATCTTGTCTGGGGGTGGGGTGAGTGACTCCCTGCACCAACATTTTCTTCGCCCTAGCAGTGTGGCACTCTTCAGCAGTAAGAGGTGTCATTCCAGCCGATCCTGCAAAGAGAGAAGCAAAGATAAACATAAAAACACTAGCAAAACACAATTTCAAGCATGAAGAGATGCAAATATGAGTCTCATTAGTAAGGAGGAGCACAATATTACTCAACAAAGAAGTAATATAATAGCCTCATGGTTGTGCTCCCAACAAAGCACATCATAACAGACGAGACAAAAGTACATGTTCGGTCACTTGTGTACCACACATGAGTTGCCTTTATTAATTACATCTTCATTGGTCTTTTCTTACTACTTTAACAGTATCACAACAAGCAGGTAACCGTCCCCTCACTTACTAAATCTAGAAGGGACTCATTTGGAGGCATGTCTTACCTGAATTTTGCTAGATCTAAAAGGTTTTATTTTGGAGGCATGTGCTCTCACTCGTACTCCCTCCAAACAACACTGTACCTTCACTTGCTTTTTCCAAAAGATCACACTCCACATGACCCTACACTTTATCTTCTCCCAAAGTTATACTATTATCTTTTGCATAAAACAGTGTGTCACACTAATGGCAGGAGACATTCTTCTATAGTCACAAACATAAATGAATAATGTTTGGTCACACACACATAAAAAAACTTTTCCTCAAAATACTAAATCATTTTACTATCAAATTTAGTGTCATACTTCCAATTATAAAACAAAGCCCATACACAATTTATTTATGTTTGTGACCATAGTAGACTTTCTCCTAGTGGCAGTAAGTCTACACGTGAATAGCAAATTTAGCCGGTGTAACAAAATTGGGAGCGTAGCAAATTTACTTGGTGGCAATTTTTATATTTTTCTAAAAATAAAATGAGCTTGTTTGCAGAATAGAAACATACCAAGTAGTGATCTTCTACTCAAAACACTACTTTCCCGATGAGGCTCAGATTTGGTATCTGCATGCATAGGTGTCTCGGGTCGATCAACATGTACCAAGGAATCTACATCCCTAGGGTAAGAAGTCTCAGGTTGATCAGAGTCAGAAGTCTCAAGTTGATCAACTATAACATTATCTACATGCCTCTCAGGTTGATCATCAATAACATTCCCTACATGCCTCTCAGGTTGATCAAACATACCATCGTCTTCATGCCCTGGCAGATAGTTGAATACCAACCTCCCTTCATTCCACAGTTGAAGCTCGACAGCAGATAAAAACTTTTGGGCAGTTAGTCCCCTATTTTCTTTTCTTTTCATGTCTTTGGGTGGTTGCCACATTATTTGATTCACATCTACCTCCTCAAGTTCTTCAAATTGCTTGTGGGCATAATGAGGTGTATGGTAATGTACGACACCCATACAACAAATTGGTGCCAAAAGCAGCTTGTACATTTTTTGAGCCCTCAGTATAGGACGTTGAAGATCTAATGCGTACGGCTTCCATATAATTTTCTAATGAGAATAATTAAAAATGAAACAATTAAACTAAGCAAAAGAGCTTTGAAATTCTACTTGTGAAGAAAACAATAAAATTGACTTACATCCTTAGTAAGATTGTTCAGTATTTCCCTTACTTTGGTTAGGTAAGTGGGTTGGTGGTTGTGCGAAATTTTATCTACTGCCTCCACAACTGGAAGCAACAAAGGTACTTGTTGTCTGTCCAAGTTTAGGTCTATTTTAATAGCTGCTCTCAAGTCTGGAATGCGGATAAGAAAAAACGCCTGCGAAAAGTAAAATTTCACAAAACTTAAAATGCAGTTGAGTATGGTAAGACTGGTTTAAATAGTTTTCTATAACTTAAGCGCAGCTTGTTGCCCGCTTGCCTTCTATTCATGTGTAATTAATTCTTAAATTACGAGAAAGAAAAGAAAGAAAGAAAGAAACAGAACTAGTCCAACTTACCAATACAACCCAAAGGTTGCCATCGAGTTCAGATTTTTTTCTCATTAACCTTCCATGTGGGATCGTTCCATTTGCGAATACCATTGCTCAAGAATGCGAGAAGAGCCGCACCCCATGCATAGTTGTCAACGTCTTCAAGTCTCTCAACAAATTTGACAAAATCTCCCTTTATATGGTACCTGTTACCCGCAGGCATCACAAAGCAAGCAATTAACACCATTAAAGTTGCCTTCACCCTAGTATCAGTGTCAACATTTTTATTTCCCGCCAGGTCCTTCAGGTCCTTAATATTGCCAGGTTTGTTTTTGACGATACCGAAGACACGTTTGAACGCCTTTGTGTCCTTGGAAGCTATCATAATTGGTGTGCCCCGAATGGGCAAGCCAGTTAAGTACAAAATATCTTCCAATGTAATAACAAGCTTATGTCCGTTGATGTTGAAAAGACTTTTCTCACAATCATAGTAATTTAATAGTTCCTCCACTAATGGAACTAGCAGGTCTGGTTTTGCAATTGGAAGTATGTCAAAGAGACAGATATTTTTTTTATTGACCTCCTCTATGATGTCTTGAAGAGATTTGTTCAAATCATAAATGGTTGGTAGTTTGTTACATCCTTTGGTCGCCATCCTTTTTGGTTTGATCTGAAATTATGAAGAACAATATTAAAAAAAAATCACACAATTGCAAAACTTTAGAGATCCTAATTAAGTATTGTCGCGTCGAATTTCGGATGTCAAGCTATTGACTAGCATTGAATCACTAATTCTAAATTACGACTGAACTTTTAATTTTTCGGGGAAAAAGGAAAAAAGTTCTAAATTACCTTGAAAAGAGATTTTAGGTTCGAAAGTCGATTATGCGAGGGGAAGGTATTAGCACCCCTCACATCCGTTGTACTCAAAGAAAATTATAGATTTAGTGTTTTAAATTTGAAAATTGCTTTCTCCCAAGCATTTTTGCTCATTTCCACCCAAACTACAAAAAATAACCCCAACATGAATTAACTCATGTTCGGAATAACCAACGTGACCAAAATGATTTCTCTTTTTGTTGGGAGAAGAGCAACTTTCTATGTGAACACACTTAAAATGCCTCAACTTAAAATTCGCTTTAGGCCTGCAATTTTATTGGACCGGCCCTCTTCAATACTGTTGTGAAAAACGATGTCAAGAACAAAGTATAAGGGAAAAGGAATGGGAAAAACAAGAAGAACAACAAGGATTGGTTATAACTGCTATTCTTTACTTTCTCTTTGAAACAAGATTACAAGTGTTACAAGAATAACAAATAACCCTCTCACCCTAAATTAGGATTTGCCGTCTGCTAAGATGAGAGACTAGTATGCTATTTATAATAAACCTAACATACTAACTAATGGGCTTTTTCACAATTACCCATTACAAGCTAACTTAGGGTACAAGCTAACTTAAACAATTGGACATAACAAACAGGCCCAATTCGATATGCTAACAAACCTAGCAATATCGACTAATGCATGTTAGAACAACTTCGACTACAGCATGCACTACTTCGACAACAGCATGCGAACAATCTTCGACCTCATGCTTATTCCCTGTCGAACCAGAAGCTACCCTAGAGTTCGTTCCAATATCTCACAAATCTCCACCTTGGAACAAAGTCTAATATCAAAGAACCAGCTAGCTTTCTTCATCAGTACTGGGACACTGATCTATACTCAGCTTGAATTGAGGGTTTGTCGGAGTCACAACAGGCTTTGAATTCGACATACCAAACTTGTAGAGAATCTTCCGTAGGTATGCCTCTTGAGATAAGCATAATTTCGACTGCTTTCTATCTCTTCGAATGTCAATCCCAAGAATCCTGGATGCAGCTCCCAGATCCTTCATGTCGAATTCCTTATTGAGTTCAGCCTTCACCCTCATTACATCTTCGACATTGTTGCTTGCTATGAGAATATCATCCACATAAAGCAACAAAATAACAAATGAATTACCAGGTCGAAATCTGAAGTAAACACAGTGGTCGAACTGACTTCTGATGAAACTTATCCGTGTCATGAACTTGTCGAACCTCCTATTCCATTGTCGAGGAGATTGTTTCAGTCCATATAAAGATCTCTGTAGTTTGCACACATAATCTTCCTTCCCCTTTTCGACATACCCTTCAGGTTGCCTCATCAGGATTGTTTCATCTAGATCACCATACAAGAACGCAGTCTTTACATCCATTTGTTCCAGTTCAAGGTCGAACTGTGCCACCATGGCAAGCAACATTCGAATGGATCTGTGCTTCACAACAGGAGAAAACACATCATTGAAATCGACTCCTTCTTTCTGAGTGAAACCCCTAGCGACCAACCTTGCCTTGTATCTTTTCGACGCCACTCCTTCGATTCCTTCCTTAACTTTGAAAATCCATTTACAACTGACTAACCTTGCTCCAACAGGTTTCTCGATCAGTTCCCAAGTGTTATTATCATGAAGAGATTTCATCTCATCATCCATGGCCTTCAGCCATTCAGTCTTATTTCGACTCTTCAGAACTTCCTTATAGTCTCTAGGTTCTTCATCTAGAACCTCACTTGCAGAGATTAGGGCATAAGCTATAAGATCTGCATATCCAAGTCTCTGAGGTGGCTTGATGACTCTTCTCTGCCTATCTCTTGCCAACAAGTAGTCATCAACAGTTTCCTCAACTTCCTCAGTATCTACTTCTTCTTCGACTTCATCTAGGATACGCAATTCAGCATCAACATGCTCCACCTCAACAGGAATCTCTCCCTGTTCCAGCTCTTCGTCAGAAATTTCTGCACTTCGATCAACATCATCAGTTTTCTTGGAAGCCATTTCAGCTTCATTGAAAACTACATCTCGACTGGTGATACACCTCCTGTGACCTGGCTCTAGGCACCATAGCCTATAAGCTTTGACTCCTTCAGGGTATCCCATGAACATGCATTTTAGAGCTCTAGGTTCGACCTTGTCTTGCCTAATGTGAGCATAGGCTACGCAGCCAAATACTCTCAGTTTGTCGAGATCTGGTGGATGTCCCGACCAAACTTCTTCAGGTGTCTTCATATCTAACGCAGTCGAAGGACATCTATTTATCAGATATGCTGCTGTCGAAACAGCCTCAGCCCAAAACACCTTCTTTAACCCAGCACTGGTCAACATGCATCTAACTCTTTCCAAAATAGTTCGATTAAACCTTTCAGCCAAACCGTTTTGTTGTGGAGTACCTGCAGTAGTTCTGTGCCTTGCAATACCAGAGGCAGCACAAAAACTGTCGAACGCCTCATTGCAAAATTCAAGGCCATTGTCGGTTCTCAACCTCTTAACCTTTCTGGCAGTTTGATTTTCGACCAGAGTCTTCCAACTTTTGAAATTCTCAAAAGTTTCATCCTTAGTCTTCTGGATGAATACCCATAACTTTCTGGAATAATCATCAACTATGGATAGAAAGTACCTCGCTCTTGAGTGTGATGGACACCTTGCAGGCCCCCAAAGATCAGCATGGATGTAATCAAGGGATCCATGTGTTCTTTGTTTACCTTTGTTGAACTTCACTCTACAAGATTTTCCAAGTACACAGGGTTCACAAAACTTCAGCTTTTCGACTTTGTCTCCACCAAGCAGATTTTGTTTCCCTAGTTCGACCAGACCCCTTTCACTGACATGGCCCAATCTCATGTGCCAAATTTCTGTCTTCGACAAAGGTTTCGTGGATGCAACATTTGTCGAACCACTTACAACTTCAGCCTCAAGGGTATACAAGCCTTGTTTCTTCACGCCTCTCAAGACTTCCTTCGACCCCTTCATGACTCTAAGGATAATTTTCTCTCCTTGGAAAACATATCCTTTCTTGTCGAATTCACCAAGAGAAATCAAATTCCTCTTCAAATCAGGTACATACCTAACTTTAGTCAATAACCTTATTGACTCATCATGGAGCTTGAATCTCACAGATCCAACACCAGCAATCTTGCAAGCTTTGTTGTTTCCCAGCAATACAGATCCACCATCTTGCTCACATAGTTCCTCGAACACGTCTTTGTTTGGAGTCATGTGCCAAGTGCAACCTGAATCCATAATCCACTCCTTCGTTGAGTCGCTGCTTGAAACCACAAGAACATCAGATGAGTCGAAATCATCTTGTGCAATGGCTACGTTGCCATTATCCTTACCTCCATGATCCTTCAGGCGTTCAGGGCACACCTTTCTTGTGTGACCCTCCTTCTTACAATGATAGCATCGAATACCAGATGCCTCGCCACTGTAAGACTTCTGCTGACTTTTACCTTTCTTCTTGTCGAACTTACCATCCTTTCGCAAGAATTTTCCCTTGACGGCCAAACCTTCACCAACAGTCGAAGGTTTATGCTCCTTTCGTTCGTTCAAGTCCTTCAAATACAAGGCTGATTGAACTTCTTCAAAGGTCAGGGACTCCCTTCCATACAAGAGAGTTTCTTTGAAGTGAGCATGTGTTCTGGGCAAAGCGCACAACAGCAACAGCGCTTGATCTTCATCATCGATCTTTACATCAATATTTTCCAGATCAAGAATCAACTTGTTGAACATATCCAACTGCTCAGCCAACACTTTGTCTTCACTCATCTTAAATGAATACAAAGCCTGCTTCAGGTAGAGTCGATTTACCAGCGATTTGGTCATGTACAAACTTTCAAGTTTCACCCATAACCCTGCTGCCGTCGTCTCCTTTGATACCTGTCGTAGAACCTTATCACCAAGGCTCAGCAAAATTGCGCTGTGGGCTTTCTCTATCATGGCCGTCTTCTCCTTCTCCGTTAACGCAACATCCATGGCTGCGACTCCCTTCAACGCTTCTAAACAACCCTGCTGAACCAGTAGGGCTTTCATCTTCAAGCGCCACAGACCAAAATCGTTCACTCCGGTGAACTTTTCAATCTCATACTTTGTTGAAGGCATCTTCTCCACGCTCACCGCACCAATTTGTTGTGAAAAACGATGTCAAGAACAAAGTATAAGGGAAAAGGAATGGGAAAAACAAGAAGAACAACAAGGATTGGTTATAACTGCTATTCTTTACTTTCTCTTTGAAACTGTAACACCCTAACCCTTAACCGCCGATTATTAACTTTAATAAAGAAAACGTTAAGGACATAGGAAGTTACAACATGATGAAAACTCATTTTCATAAACATCAACAGAAATCAAAATATATTTGATTCACAAACAACAGCGGAAAAATAACAAACACAGCTTATAACCAAGCATGCATATATTACACAAAAATATATACATAAGATTTTCAAAAGAGGCAATTCTACAACAGAGACCATTGCCAAATCTATACATAAACGTTCAGATACCCAAAGTGGTGTTACAAATATCAGAGCCCTAAACTCTAACTAGGATACAACACCTAGTACAAAAAAAAAAAAGTAAGGATAGCTAAGCTATGCCCTCACCACTATGCAGGCTCCTAACTGCAAAAGCTACTCCTCGACGATATTCTCGTCAACCTGATATTCTGGATCCCCAAAGATCCAGCAAATAACACAAAACAGAGAGTGTTAGTATCACAACCAATAAACATGTATAAATAACGCATTATTATACATAACCAAAACACAACACGTAATTGACAATGCACAAACTCATCAATAACAATTACCACTTAACAACCATTATGCACACATAATTCCTAAATGAACACTAATGTCACAAAGGATGCATGCCTCAAAATGCATTCACTAATGCATGTGGTACCAATTCTTGCTCAGCTTTAGAGTCATGGCGGACTGTTGGATAAACTTATATCCCTTGTGTACCTCTCATTCGCCATAAAAGGACAGTCGTACACTTGACCAATAATAATTGGATTTCATCGACTGCACCTCTCATTCGCCATAAAAGGACGGTCGTGCATATGACCAATAATAATTGGATTTCATTCTTACTCATAAAGAGCATACATACCATCATGAAATGCATGTATGTTCACTTAGCAAATATATGATACTTACTAACACAACTAATTATCAGCACTCTGATAATTATCTCAAAAACAACGACAACAACAAACACAACCACTAGGCTCTCATGGCCAAATCATAAGACATAACATGTATACACTCAACCGTGATTAACAATTTCAAATAAACCAAGCAAATCATATCAAAATCTCACACATAAGGGTTTCAAAGGAAGACCCACACACTTTGATAATCCCACACACATGCTAGGGTTTTACTCAAGCTTTTTCTTGAAACAAATAATCTTTAGAAAACATTAAGAATAAGTTAAAATGGTGGGCAAGGTTTCCAAAATGCATATAATGAGAATGCAGTAGCAAAAAGCCATTCCCGCGCGCACCAGGGCCTCCAGAACAAATCAACGAAGTTGGCATGTCCAGGGTTAGTCGCTACAAGCGAGCCCTTGGTCGCTACAAGCGAGCCTGGTCGCTACAAGCGCCAGTGTGGTCGCTACAAGCGCGGATAGGCAGGGAATTATCCTGCCTGGTCGCTACAAGCGACGGTCCGTCGCTACAGCGACCGTATCAGTACAAAATCATGTAAAAATGTGATTTTCCACCATTTTCACCCATTCTAGGCTACCCAAGCTTCTAGGACTTGTTAAAAACAATTTTCCATCATAAAACATCATTCAAAAACAATCACAAGCAAGGATTGCATCTAGCAAAGAAATTAGGTTTAAAACACTAACTTTCCATAACTTTTTCTATGAATTCAAAACACTATAACACTCACAAAACTTCAACTAAACATACTAGCAACATCACTTAGCATTCAAGCAAGCATAACATGATCATTTAACATCTTTAAACCATAAAAACTTTCTATCAAAACCTAGACAAAGTGAGAGGAAGTTTGGGATGGAGAAATAGACATTCTCCCCTTCTCAATCACTTGTGAAGAAGCAATACTAACTCTCTTACCAGGAATTGGTGATTCTAAACTCAAGCTTTCTCCCTTGTTCACTTGCCCTAGTTTTTCTCTTGCTTTTCTTCTCCTCTTCCACGTTTTTCTTCTTCTCCACAAAACAATGAATAGTGATTCACAAGTCTTTGTGATAATCTCTTATAATCCAAGCAAAACAATCTTGGCCATCCATTCCTTACTAACTCTCAAGGACTAATCCTAGCCTTTCAATCCAATCCAAGCTCACTACTATTCATATCCACTTGATCATTACTACTCATAAACCCAAAAGCCCAATACTATTCATCCTCTTGGCCCAAATTCGCCCAAAACCCTAAAAACTCGATTACGAACTTATCTTCGCGCTAAATAATTATTCCTCGATTACTAGAAAATATTTTTAAATGCAAATCCATAAAATAAAATATATAAAAATATAACATACGAAAATAGGGTCGTTACAGAAACAAGATTACAAGTGTTACAAGAATAACAAATAACCCTCTCACCCTAAATTAGGATTTGCCGTCTGCTAAGATGAGAGACTAGTATGTTATTTATAATAAACCTAACATACTAACTAATGGGCTTTTTCACAATTACCCATTACAAGCTAACTTAGGGTACAAGCTAACTTAAACAATTGGACATAACAAACAGGCCCAATTCGATATGCTAACAAACCTAGCAATATCGACTAATGCATGTTAGAACAACTTCGACTACAGCATGCACTACTTCGACAGCAGCATGCGAACAATCTTCGACCTCATGCTTATTCCCTGTCGAACCAGAAGCTACCCTAGAGTTCGTTCCAATATCTCACAAATACCATTTTAGGTAAGAAAAATAGTCCTTGTTCAACCCCAAAAATAGTAACATACATGCATGCATCTAACGTAAACTAAAAAAATCACTATATGAGCTTTAAAAACACATAATCATAGAAGTTACATATTTTACACAAATGAGTTCAAATTTTCATTTTCACAAAAACCTAAAAAACAACAATCAATCAATAAACCAGTGACTTATACTTCAGATTCAGAATCGGTTAGGGTTTAAATGAGAAATCATGATATTTAGTTTTACAACAACAAAAAGGAACAAAACCTGAAGCAGAAGTTGGACGAAAGGGAACGCTGAAGCAGTGATTAGGAACGGAGGAAACGAACAGAGAAGTTGAAGTTGAAGGGAACGTTGAAGCAGTGATTAGCAATGTGTTGTTGTTATGTGTGACTTTTTAGTTCTCGTAACAATAATTTTTTTTTACAAATTTCTCTCATTTTAACATTATCTTTTGACACTTTGGTTTTTTTATCAATATCTTATTTTCTTTGTAATATTTTAGTTGTCTCAAAAGTTGTTATATAAACGAATGTTCAAATAACACAACTCTAACAATAACTAGTCCGACACTAATATATTTTTTGATCTTAAGAAAAAGTTGGTGTACTAATATACTCCCTCCGTCCCTTAATATTAGCACCTATGGTAATGTGGTTAATGTATCTATTTTATGTATGAATTATACCTAAAATGCCCTTTGTACATGTGTGTAGTAAATTTTGATTTTTTCTATTCGAAAGCACTTAGTAGTATTAATTAAGGGCTTATTTAAAAAATAGGGTAAATTACACTAGGGGTCCTTTAAGTTTTTTTTTTTTTTTTGGATAAGCCAAAATGAGATATATTGCCACAATGAGAGATTCTACTCCCTAGCACAAGGTATGCGAAAAGGAGCAGAAACTTAATTACAACAGAGTATTCGTTTGAAACCAAATAAAGTAACTACGTCAGCCAATCCCTAAACAATTGAGGGGTTGCTGCCACCAAATATGGTAACCAAAAGGAAAACAGACATTTTTAGCTTTAAGCCACCCTAAGGAAGTAATTTGAACTTTCTCCAAAAGTTGCATAAGTGATGTAGGATTATGAGCGAATAGCCTACGGTTCCGTTCATTCCACAAAATCCAAACCGTGCAAAGCCAAATAAGATGTAAGAAGCATCGCCTAGGTTTGTACCCTCCTGAAGAGAAAATAAACTATGTAAAATGATCCATTATATGTTGAGGATCCACTGAATACACACCAAGCCAAGTCTTAACCAGCTGCCAAAGAGAACCAAAAAATGGGACAATGAATTAGTAGATGAGCTTCCGTTTCAGTGTGACCACATCCAGACACACATAAGAGTGAGTTAGTCGGAATAATTTCGCGGTGCGCCAAGTCATCCTTTGTTGGCCATCTGTTGCGGAGAAGACACCACGCACAGATTGAAACCTTCAAAGGGACACATTTATGTCAAACTGCCGCCGGAACTGCATCGTAACTATGCTCCTCCCGCCGCATGAGCATTTTATACACACCACGAACCGTGTAACCATCACCCACAGAGGGGCGCCACTGCCAAACGTCTGAACTTAAATCCTGCAAGACAACGTTAGAAAGCAGAGACCTACATTCCCCCAATAAATCCTCCTCCCACGCAAATATGCCACGACGCCACTCCCACGCTCCCCCACCAACCCCCCAACCTAAGGAATGCATCTCGCCAACCGACAAATCCTGATGAATAGATAAGTCAAATAACCTTCGGAACTTCTCCCTAAGCGAGACCGACCCCACCCAAACATCCGTCCAAAAAAAAGTATCAAAACCATTCCCAATTTTCTTCTGGATGCTCTCTTCGAACCACTACCCACCTTCCACCCCGACCCCCTCACGAATTTTCACAATCTCCCTCCACCAAGCCGAACCCTTCCTCCCCCCTTCTAAAAGCCGCCCCCTCTCCTCACCATACCGAGAGTCCAAAACCCGAAACCACAAACCCTCTCTATCAACCAGACTCCTCCAACACCATTTACCTAAGAGAGCTATATTAAATTCATTTAATCGCCGTACCCCTAAACCACCCGTCTCCTTGCTGGAGCAAATAGACCTCCAATCTACCCAAGCAATTTTCCTATGATCCTCACACTCACCCCAAAATAAATTAAGTAGAATAGATTCAATGGTGGAGATTATACATGAGGGAGCTCTGAAAAAAGAAAGGGCGTAAACAGGCAGAGAAGACAGGACGGATTTAAGAAGAATCAAACGGCCTCCAAAAGACAAGTGTCTACTCTTCCAATCAGACAGTCTGGATTTGATGCGATCAAGAACCGGTTCCCAAAAAATCAAACGTCTAGCATCAACACCAATAGGGAGACCTAGATACAAAAAGGGAATCCTCCCAATTTTACAAGATAAAACAAAAGCCGTCTTTAATAACCGAGACTCATCAATATTAATACCAACCAACAAACTCTTGTGATAGTTAACTTTCAGCCCTGACATCGCTTCAAAAAGAACCAGAACAACTCGCAAGGCTCTGACATTCGCCCAGCTTTTGACACCTAGCAGGAGAGTGTCATCAGCGAATTGCAGATGAGAAAGAACCGTAGGATCATGCACCCCAACAGAGTACCCAGTAAACAAATTAGAATCCACTGCGGCAGACATCAAGACATTCAGGTCCTCGGCCGCTAGGAGAAAAAGAAAAGGGGAGAGCAGATCACCTTGTCGCAACCCTCTCTGCATATGGAACTCATCTGTAGGACTCCCGTTTACAAGAACAGAAGCAGTGGCCGACGTAACACATTCCTTCATCCATTTTCGCCACAAAGTTGGGAAAGCCATCCTCCCCATTACATCGTCTTAATATCCCTAATCCACCGAATCATAGGCTTTCTCAAAATCAACCTTAAATAACAGAAGCTCTTTTTTCAACTTGCGAGCTTCATCTACAACCTCATTGGCGATAAGAATTCCGTCAAGAATCTGCCTACCCTTCACGAACGCAGTCTGAGCTTCATAGATAACAGTGCCCATGACTTTCCTCAAATGATTAGCCAACACTTTTGCCAAGATTTTGTACAAACTCCCCACAAGAGCAATGGGTCGAAAGTCATTCAGACGATGAGGGTTATCAACCTTGGGAATAAGAGCAATGAAGGTGCTATTAATACCTTTTATGAGACGGCCATTACGATGAAACTCGGAAATGAACCTCATAATGTCAGACTGCAACTCAGACCAAAAATCTTTGATGAAACCGAGATGAATGCCATCCGGACCAGGACTCTTAAAACTATCGTTGTCCTACACGGCAGCCTTCACTTCATCCGCAGTAAACGGTAAAGTCAAAAGATCGCCATCAGCATAAGACATCCAGTGCCTGAAAGTGATTCCGAAAATGAGACAAAACCGCGTCCCGAACACTAGAGACTCCCATCACAAAGTTGCCATCAACTAAAATAGATGAAACAGAATTTCTGCGCCTCCTTCCAGACATTATAGCATGAAAATATTTGGTATTAGCATCTCCTTCTCGAAGCCAAAGCATCCAAGATTGCTGCCAAGAGATGCTGGCATCAATCCTGGACAACGAATGAAGGTCGGTTGACAATACATGCAAAGCAGCGACCTCCCCATCTAATAATTCCTCCAATTCGCCCTTCGACTTTAGAAGAGCAATATTATTTTTCAAAGAATTTATCTGGCTCGGTAGATTAGATGTATGAGAGAGATGCCAGTCTTTTAACGCCTTTTTTATCAACTTCAGTTTTTCCTTCAAAATAAAACCACCTCAACCTTCTACTTGTAGAGACTGCAATTTATTGCGCACAAATTCATGATAACCAGGAATCTCCGACCAACATTTCAACATACGAACCGGTCTTGGTCCCCAATCTTCCTCATCTATGGACAACACCACTGGGCAATGATCAGACAACCCTCGCAAAGAAGCAACTTGCAAACAATTCGGCCACGTGCTACACCAGTCTTCAGATAACAAGAAACGATCGAGACGACTCATAGAATTCCCATCCCCCTTATAGCAAGTAAAGTTGCGACCATGAAGGGGGAGATCAACTAGAACATTGTCATCAATAAAAGTATTAAAGGGGTCACAGTCAAGAGAACGAACTGCAGCCCCCTTCGACCTTCTTTCCTCCATATTCCTGACCGCATTAAAATCACCACACAAACAAATATTTTTGCCCACCAGCCGTTGGAGGTACACAGATAAAGAATTCCATAAAACCAGCTTGGCGCCATTGTCACAAGGCGCATAAACATTAAATAGATAAAATTCCTCGGATGACTGAAGGAAGCAACCATGAATAATTAAGACGTGTTCCAGGCTGAACGACGACCAAACCTCGACGACGGAAGGATCCCACAAAGTTAACAAACCACCAGACGCCCCCACAGACGGGCGAAAAGAGTAGGAGTTCGTCAGTTTACCCCAAAGTGCCGCACATAAGGAATCACAAATAACCGACAATTTCGTCTCCTGCAAACAAACAATAGACGAACTCTTCTCCAAAATTAATTTACGAACTTCAGGCCTCTTCTCAAAACCACCCAAACCCCTAACATTCCATGAAATAATCTTCATCACACCCACCAACCCCCCACTCCACACCACCACCCCACACCTTCCTTACTTCGCCCCCCTCTCCACGCCCTCCTCCCTCACCCTTTCTTTTTTATTTTTTCTCGACAATACACTTAAACTATTCGACTTATCACCATACAGTTTGACACCAAAAACCTTCCCAATACCACAAATATCCTCCTTAACCACCTCCTCATTACCGTGCAACACCACCCAGTTTTGCCAATCGTTATTTACAGTAGGAGAATAAGTAACAGATACCTGAGACCCGTGGCTAATAGTATCTAACACAGTATTAGATTTGTGTCCTCTGGTTCGCTTATGGACCTTCTTCTTCAGCACTCTGAGCACTTGATTGCGATCATTTTCTGGAAGGCGATTCTTCAAATTACGAGCAGAATGTGTAAGTGCTTCCCTTGATTTTACTTTATTTTGCAAAGGACCCGTCGCCGAAGCTTTGGATAAATTCTCACCACCGCGAACCTTGAGAGAAACATGTTTCTTATTTGTCGTAAACACCACACCCGCATCACCATGAACATGATCTTGAAGCCATTCTGAGCTCCATGGACCTGAAATAACTGAACGAGTTGCTATCGGGGGACAAGAATTTTGTCGTTGACGTCTAACTCCATGATTCAGAGTCCTTCCCTCCCCATGGTTGCCCACCACCGAAGCTTGAACCTCCGAGGCCTTAGGAACACACGGTCACCCTCTCATCCGAAACCAGAACTGTCTGTTGCTCGCAAGGCACACGAATGTCCGCCCCCCGTAAATCACAAGGCTTGGGAGATGTTATTAAAACTGAAGCACCGAGAAGACAAACCTCATCACACTTACCAACTTTCTTGACAGTCTTGGAATGTAACTGAGCCACAGAAAGTTGTGGAGATTCCTTCCCTTTGTCCACCCAATCGTCAGCCAAATTATTAACCAGATCAACAATTTGCTCTCGGGTCTCGGGAACCGCATTCTCAAAATTATTATCAGGAATGGACACCGTAGAAACATCGTCATCCTCCAACAGACAAGCATCCTCCCCAATAGCAAAACCCCACTCCTCAATAATTTTTAGTTCCATCACTACTCCATCAATAAGAATTTTCTCAGTTACATTAAGCACGTCCAAAGAAGATGTCGCAACTAGAACCCGGACATAATCAAAACGATTCTTAGCGAGAGTACAATTGTCCACCCGTAAAAATCTACCGCAATCAAACACACACAACTTAAAAAAAAGCTTCATTCCACACATGAACAGGAACACCATAAATGCGGACCCAAGCACCTCTTTCGTATTTTACAATATCTTTGTTCCACCGAATCGGAGTTGTGAAAAATAAATTAAAAAAATCCCGAGCTTCTGAAAAAATTGGCATAACATTTGATGCGGACAAACAACAGATAAACACCTTATCTGCCCCCAACGGAATGATGTCTAAATCCTCAAAACCCGCATCCGATATACGTGTCTGGATAACCGGTATAGCTTCTCCATTCAAAATTGTGGCTATCACCCCTCCACGAGCCCAAGATAAGTCCTCCGTAGATGATCTATAGGTACGAAGAAGCTTGCTTACAACATCAGCATGCTCTTGTTCAATAACAATTTTTCACACTCCGGAAACCGTTGCCGCAAACTGCGTAACCACAGGCTCAGAACTAGGCTTAACATCCTCCATCCTCAGCGCTGCCCCACCCAAAGAACACACCGCCCCACCCTCACTACCACCACCAGTCACCTTAACCGACCCAAGCCTTGCCATCTCCCTCCCATTGTTGCATCCTCCGTCACCAACAACCTTTTTTCCCACATTCTCGCTTTTTTCTCCCTCGTTCTCGTCCCCATCCCTACCATACATCTTTTCTCCCTCACCTAGTTGCCTACCCTCCTCCCTTGTCTCGTCTCCCTTACCTCCTACCCCCTCACACTCACCAGTCACCCTCGCCCTCGAAGGCACAACAGTTGCAGCATTACGGTCAAAACGAGCAATATTCGCCCATACACACATATGTCCAAAAGTCACATTCCTCAAAGCTTTCAACAGTTTATCGACATCCTGAACATTGGCAAATCGAACAAAACCATAGACCTGACCTTGCTTATTTCTTTTTCTTGACAAGAATAAATTCTCCAGTATACCACAAACCTCAAAACTTTCTTTTAAATAGAAATAAGGAATCAATTTCAGCACATTAGTAAAGTAAAAAGTAACGAACCGTCGGAAATCAGAACCAATATGCCCTTTGTCTCCTACTGCTGAGCGCTGGCGAGCAATTTGAGAATTTGCCCCAGCCACACGCGTGCCTTCAGCATTAGACACGAAACCGCGACGATTGCCAAGTACAAGATCAGACCTCTGATGGCGATCGTACTGCACCACATGTACTGAATTCGATCGCGTGTGTCTCCTTGTAACACCATTGATCCTTGTCGCCCCCTGCCAAGCCGAAGAAACTACACCGATCCTAACCCTAATCTGCTGCCGAGATGAATTCCGAACCCTAGACTGCTGATGCTGCCTAACCTCTAAACCTCCTTGTCGCGCGAATTCCCTCTGTCCGTCTTGTCCTCGGTCAACCCGTCCAAACGCTTTTCTCTTTCGCACTCGCACCTCAGACCAATCATCCCCATATCCCCCCTTTTTCTGGCACCCTGCTTGGACCCCTTCCCCCCATTTTCCGCTAGTGAGTGATAAAAATTTTTAAAAAAATTATTTTATTTCCCGACATTTTTTATACATAAAATTTAGGTTGACGGGATATGCCTCAGTCCAATGCTAAGATGACATTCGGACTCAAAAGATCACGCGGGGCCGGGGACGAGCGAGAGGGAAAATGGCGGGAGAAGAGGATTAAGATTTATGGTTATAGTATTAAAATTTAGAACAAACAACACAAAATTCAAATTTCTTCATTCATTTCATTTTCATTTTCGTTCTCGCTTACTTGAACTCACTCTCAGAAAATGGAGGAATCGGTGAAAAAGTGTTGTTGGAGAAAGGAAGTAGATTCAAATCTGAAGAGACTTCACTCTCTCTTGTTCGGCGCTGAAAACCACCGCGATGATTACTCTTCTGCTTACATTCTCTCTCTTCGTCTTCTCGGATTTCTCGATTCGCGTTCTCATTCCGATGTCGATCAAGCTTTCATTCAACATATTCGGACTCAAGCCTTATCTTACCTTCATACTGCAACAAAATCTCTCACACCGAGCATTAATCGGTAATTATTGTTATTAATTGTTGTTGATTACTTTTTTAATTTGATTTCAAGATCTGTTTTTTACTTTTTTATGATATGCGATTTGGTCAGATTTTTTGTTTATTGAATTTGAGAGTAGTTGTTGGATAAGTTAAAGCTGTTGTTATAATCTAGGCTTAAATGCACTTTTGGCCCCCTATCTTTTAAAAAGTTGCGATTTTGGCCCCCTATTAAAAAAAATGGATTATTAGACCCCTAACTTTTGCCCCCTTTGCGAAAGGCTGATTTTGACCCAGTCAACGCATATGTGGCAAGTCACTTAACTGATTTGGCAGCCAACTGTGTAATTATCAATTAAAAAATAAAAGAAAAAGCCAGGCGTGTAATTATCAAATTAAAAAAAATGAAAAATTGGATTATAGATTAGGGAAATGACAGTTTTGCCCCTGCTTTCATGTTCTTCTTTCCCTCTTCTTCTCACTGGATCTCACAGGATCTGCAACTCTCCTTTCTTCTTCTCCCATGAACCCTAAACCCAGTTGCTCAAACTCTCTCTTCTTCTCACTCGACTTCGCAATCTTCCCCAACGCGCCTCTCTACGAAGACCTCAAAACCCTCGGTTCAAACCCTCCGCCGCGAATCAACCATGGATGGAGAAGTTCCCCAATACGTTGTTGTTGTTGTTGCCGCCGCCGCCACCATGACCATCATCTTCATCAGGCCAGGATGTGAGATAAATAAACTGTATACGACACCCATCTCCCAGCCCTAATTCTGACAGAGATTTGCCACCAACATAGAAAGAATTCACATCCTGTGAGTATGAAGTTTTATTCATACAATTACCAATGTACGAATATTCCATCCGATTCGGACAGCTCGCATATAACATAGATTTCGTCAATGCACGAACAATATTGTTTTTGTATTGAGAGAATAGGTAGGGTGAGGAGTAGTAAGAACTGAAATTATAGAGTCCTAAAGAATAATAAGGAGGGATGGAATTATTAGAAGATGCAAGATTGAAATCCAGTAGTCGTATGGTGAAATTGTTGTAATTAATTGATTGTACATAGTATTTTCCAAATTCATAGTACAAAATCAATTGGTTGTTGTCTTCACATATTAGGTTGGATTTGGATCTGATTGAAATAGATTGGATTGAAGTGGGTTGGATTCAAAGAGGGGAGTGGAAATAGAGAAGAAAAAGAAACAGTGGATTTTATGATTTTGTTTGTTTTAAAAATCACGTGTTCCATTTCCATAATCCAATTTTTGATTTTTTTTTAATTTGATAATTACACACCTGGCTTTTTCTTTTATTTTTTAATTCATAATTACACAGTTGGCTGCCAAATCAGTTAAGTGACTTGCCACATATGCGTTGACTGGGTCAAAATCAGCCTTTCGCAAAGGGGGCAAAAGTTAGGGGTCTAATAATCCATTTTTTTTAATAGGGGGCCAAAATCGCAACTTTTTAAAACATAGAGGGCCAAAAGTGCATTTAAGCCTATAATCTATGAAGCACTGATACAGACACCGGTAAAAATTTGAAAAAAAAATGAATTAATCGAATGTAATCACACGTGTCGGTGTTGAACTCACGACAGACGTTCCATCAGAAGTGTCGGTCTACAAAGGAGGTTATAGTAGTTGAGCATGTTTGATATATATGTATTCACCAATAATAACTTAAGAAAATGAAACTGATTAAATGTAATTGTATGTGTTGGTGTTAAATACTGATGTTGACATGTGTCAAACACTAGACGTGTATTTGATATGAAGTGTGTTGGTGTTATATAGTTTTTTGTGAGATAATTAAACTTTTTTGGAATTAATTTTTTAATATATAATTTAAGATAATAAAAGTGATTGAATGTAATTATATGTGTCCATGTTGTGTTGGTGTTGAATACTTACGCTGACATGTGTCAAACACTGGACATTTCTTTGGTATGAAGTGTCTTGGTGCTATATAGCTTTTGGCGAGAGAATTGAACTTTTTGAAATTAAATGCACATGTTTTGGTGAACACTGACTCAAACACGGCTCAGGTCCTAGAAACGCCTTTGGTCTGAAGTGTGTCGGTGGTATATAGCTTTTGGCGAGATAATTGAAAATTTTGGAGTTAATTGTTCTCAGTTTTATGTTGTACGTATACACTTGTAATAATTTAAGCAAATGAATGTAACTATATGTGTTAATATCCTGTTGGTGTCAAACACTCACATGTATAACATAAACTAGATGTCTTTGATATGAAGTGTCAGTGCTATACATAGCTTTTCGGAAGAGAATTGAACTTTTTGGATTGAATTGTTTTTGAATTTTGTGATATATGTATATTTGAGTAATGCAATGTGGTTAGATTTTTGTCGTTTTTAGAGTTTGATAATGATTTGCTGAATCTGAGAGTAGTTGTTGAGTAAGTTAAAGCTGTTATAGCAATTGAACATGATATTTATGTATTCTGAGAGTAGTTGTTTGAATGTTTTATATATAAAGCATGTTTGGATTCACTTTATTTGAGCTTATCGATTGACATAAACACTTGTGAGACTGTTAGTGAGAACTTATAGAAATAGCTTATGACATGTCCACAAGCTATTTTCAACTTATTTCCATAAGCTCTCCATGACAGCGGACGAGAACAACTTATAGTATATATAAAAACAGTTTGACTTTATTTTATAATTTATTAAAGAAATAACTTGTACATAAGCACTTATATGATAAGCATTTATGCCTTTATCCTATCAGCACTCAATTAAGCTGTTTACCCAAACATTCAAATAATATATATTTTTTGAATATGAAGCTAACTATATATTCGAGTAATGCAGTGTGGTTAGAAGTTTTTTGTTTATAGAATTTGATCAGAATTTCCCAATTTTGAGAGTAGTTGTTGGATAAGTCATAGTTGTTGGAACAATGGAACATGATGTATCTGTATTTTGTTTTAGCTTGCTATATAATTTTTTGAATTTGAACCTTTATATTAAATATTTGAGTAATGCAATCTGGTTAGAATTTGATTATTGGATAAGTCAAGGCTGTCGGATAAGAGTTTTGCCGCGGTCTAGAATAGTTACTGGATAAGTCAAGGCTGTTGGAATGATAGAAATAATATATGTATATGTATTCTGATTTATGTTTGATGAAATTGCTTAGAACTCAACTTGTTGTCAAAAGTAAGAAGTGGTGTGTTTTGGTTCTATTAGAGAAGTGAAACCAAAGAGAGTTTTACTATTTTACTATTTTATTTTATGCTAGTTTTGAGAGTCGCGATGTTTTGGTTTTTTTCTTTTTCTTCTTCAATTGTTGTTTGCTGGGGTTTGATGGTAATTGTTGGATAACTCAAAGCGACCTACTCTTAGAGTCCTAGTTACTTTCAGAGCAGTGTAATGTGACTGCATATTTCGGAAACTTGCTCAAAATTTTCCAAGATTCGATAGTGATGTAGACTATAAACAGGGCCAATTAAAAACTCAAGATAGAGTAAAATATTAACAGAAATAGGGCATAAAAGGATATTTGTGATGAGTACATTTTACATTTTGCTTTATCATGCAAATGACGTAAGGTAGAACTTAGGCCAAAAAGGGGATTTAGGTTTTCCAGCGTGAGCATGCTGTAATACTCGGTGATGACTTGAGTGCCATTTTTTTGGCAAAGGGTCAAGTTTATCATGAGAGAAGGAGAAAACATATGTATGTGAGGCGCTACTTTTTGAGGAATGCGCCTATTGTTGAAGTGCAGAAGTTTGGCACAAGGTAATATAGCATACATATTAACTACACTAGTCCCAAAGAGAAACTTTTGATGAAATAGCTCAAAGTGGCTAGAAAATGGCAAAAGCGAAGGTGCTTCACCAAATGTGTGGATAGGCAGATTTTTTTGTAGGATTGTAGTCTTTGTAACATCTTGGTTATAATAGTGGAGATTCTGTCATTGTCCGTAGATGTTGACCACGTTGGGTGAATTGCATCTTTTTTTCTGTTTTCTTTAATTTCAAATGTTGTTAGTAATTAGTTGTTAGATTAATATTTACTCCTTCATCCGGGTTTGAATCGCATCTTATTTATAATAGATTAATAGTGTTTTTTTCTTTTCTGTCTTCTACCTAAACAGTCTATGTGATGGTAACCAGTCTTAGTTTCCTTGAGAATCTGTGATGCAATCTTGATTGATATGAACTTCCTCTTATGTTAATGCCTCGTCAATTTTCCTCTTGTTGTTGCCATGTTTCTCAATATTTTCCTATCTATTTCCTCAGCCGAGCTTTTGAGCAAGCAAAAAGGTCTCCAGAGCCCCTTTTTAACACAACCGGAGATATTGATATTGACAAGATACAGAATTCTAAATACTTTCAAGCTCTTATCAAACCATCTAAAGAAAAAGATTGCAATCAATTGGTAAGAAACTATGTTGATTGAACTCTATTATTTTTGGTAACTCCAGATTCTAGAGATAATGATTTTCGAATATACATATATTGTTTTTGTAAATCCAGGTTGATCAACTTGGGAAGCAAAACAAGACTGGAAGGGAAGCATCAAAGGAAGTGGTGCAAGCTAAGTTAACATCCATGTATGGGAAAAGCAGCTTGAGGACTAGTAATGGTTCCAAAAGTTTTTTCAACTTGAAAAATAACAGCTCTGAGGGCTGCACAATGATTGGAAGGCCTCAATCACATCCCATCCATACAAAGGGTCCTGGTGTCTCGTCCGTTTTTGAAGTTGAACGAGAAGAAAGAGCTTGTCGAAACACTTTTTCGACAAAACGTGCACACACGGAAAATAATAGCCCCAGAGTTGGTTGTTTCAAGTCACCTTCAAGCAAGGAGGAAGTTAATCCCGATGTTGCTGGCAACGAATTTGTTACTGCCAGAACGAAGTTGGTATGATTATTTTACCTTATTCATCAAATTTCACTCTCTTTTATGTTGACAACTATGGAAAATAGGTATGGGGTTATTTCCTGTTTTCTGTCAAATTTGCTGTGTATGTTGTATTTCTTTCCACTGCTTTAATGTGTTTTCCAAATACACTAATTTCCCTTTATGTGCTCATTAAAGGGAATTTTATCATCCATTCTTTATAATGAAATACCCTTAAAAGGTTAAAAGAGCAAACTCACTCTATTATTGAGTGGTTATCAAACAAAAATTATAGCAAGAGAAATAACACTCTGTCAGTCAACTTCAGAGTAATATGACAGATATTTTCCTCATGTAATTTTATTTATTTTTTATGTAGAAATGTTGATGGCATAATCTTATTTGGGCAGGAAATGGAAGCAAAGCTAAAGCGAGGTGTAATGGGTTCACCCAGTGCACCTGTCTCACCACAATGCGACAACAATCCTGCTAACAGGCTATACGGTGGGAGATCATATGGTGTTTCACGACGAGGCGTTCGTGGTAATTTTGTCCCACCTATTAAATCCAATGGGAGCAATATCGGAAATATGACTTCCCAAATAGCTGGCAACAAGGGTGATGATTCTTTAGACGAGTCTACAAAGAAATGGTCAGTTCGGAGATCATCATATTATTCTTTACGTTTTTACTTCTACTCCTTGTCTGCACTATGTCTCAAATTTGTTCTCCCTGTACATTCCAAAAGTACAAATGTAAATGTCTCAAATTTTATTGTAGACAGTGTCTCATATGTGTTTCGATCTTACAAACTGCTGAGGATCATCTTTAACTTAAATTGCTATACTGGTCTGTACTAATTGCGAACTAAAGTTAAGCCTGTGATGCCTTTCTTTATTCCTTATGAGAAAATTATCAAGAGTCAATCTGTTTTCCATTCATTATTTTTATTTGAGCTATTATAGGACTGGTGTTTTTTACTTTCCTCGCTTTAAATCCTTTTCTTTCATCCCCATACGTTGTTGATCTCACGATTGATTGTTGGTTGAATAATATATGCACTCTTCCTAATATGCTTCATATGATTGCAGTTTGGAAATCCTGTGTGGTCCTGATGGTGAACTTCCGGAGAAATTGAGGAATTTAGAACCTCGCCTCATTGAACATGTTAGTAACGAGATTATGGATAAAGATCCCAATGTACACTGGGATGACATTGGTAATATAAACAGTCGTTCATCTTTCTGCTTTGTTCAACAAATCGACAGTTCTTATGAAAACTAATTTTCCTGATCCAATGTTCAATGGCATTTTAGCTGGATTGGACCATGCCAAAAGTTGTGTCAATGAGATGGTCATATTTCCTCTGCAACGTCCTGACTTATTTATGGGCTGCCGTTCTCCTGGGAGAGGTCTGCTTCTATTTGGTCCACCAGTAAGTGTATATTTCTCTAGCTGATAATTGTAAATTTCGAAGACTCTGGTCTTTGATCTGTCTTATATACTTGAATGTAGGGAACTGGTAAAACAATGATAGGAAAAGCCATAGCTGGGGAGGCAAAGGCTACCTTCTTTTACATATCTGCAAGCTCGCTGACTAGCAAGTGGGTATGTTTGATATGCTTAAGCTTTAGCTGTTTATTTTGAAGGTTTGCTGATATATTTCTCTTAAAAAATCGTGTTCTGTTTTCTGAAATATTTTTGAGCTGATTTTCTGCAGTCTTTCTTAACTCCAACTGATCCTGTCAAATTCTAAATATTCTAGAGACAACGTTTTCAATACCTAATATATCTACTGATAATTATAGATTGGTGAAGGTGAAAAGCTAGTAAGAGCCCTCTTTGGGGTGGCCAGTTGTCGTCAACCAGCAGTAATTTTTGTTGATGAAATAGATTCACTCTTGTCTCAGGTATGCTAATGCCATGGCCAATAAAGGCAACATTAATATCCATTGCTCTAATTGGTTCAGGTTCAACTATTTTGCAGCAGTTTTAAAAGAATTGGGTAATAAATGATTTTCATCTATAAAGAAGTTAACGACATGCAATCCTAGCGAAAAAATTATTATGACATGAATTTTTTTTCTTATTTATTTAATACATATAACTTGTTGCAGCGTAAGTCAGATGGTGAGCATGAATCAAGTAGACGGCTAAAGACACAATTTCTTATTGAAATGGAAGGCTTTGACAGTGGTAACGAGCAAGTTCTGCTTATAGGTAATTGTGAGCAACTAGGCTCAATTTCTTTTCACTTTTCTTTTTAATATACTCCATTCTAGCTCAGTAACTGTCTCCATTGTGATATCTTAATGGGTAGAAATCAGATAACAGTGGCTTTTGTTCAACAATATTTATGAGTTAATCTTTCCAAAATGTGATCCAGTACCTCAGTCAAAACATTAGGCTTTAATATGATTACTGTCACTCTAATGTACTTTAGTTTTGTTTGTGTACTCAAAAGTAGGAAAACTAGCCTATGGTGTTTTCATTTGTTTTTGTACTATGCAAGATGATTTATCAAGGACCAGCTCTACACATTATGATTGTAATAAGGGTAACATGCTGATAGGGACTTGGGTATTATGGAGTGCTGAAGTCCCATATCAGGTAGTATGGGATGTTCGGTAGAGTATTTAACTGGTTTGATTCTTTTCCATCGATATTTAGCTTTTAGGGGAGGTTTTCCCAAGTGCTTCGTTACTTATCACATCCTTACACATATTCTAACCTATTTGTATGCTCTTTGCATGTTTACATAATATAGGTGTTGTCTCTTTGGCCTACTCTTTGTACAATGGAATGAACATTTCATTTCATGCATTAGAACTAAGATTGGTCTTGTTATGAATTTGTTCTAGGTGTCATATATTAGGTGTATTGTGGTAGTTGTGATCTGAGTAACTTAGAGTTTGAGGCAAACAAAATTTTCAATTTGATGGTAGAAAGTCTTTCTCATCGAAACTATTGCTGTCATGCTATTAGTCAAAGAATTTGGATAAATTTATACAGGGGCAACAAATCGTCCCCAAGAGCTTGATGAAGCAGCGCGAAGGAGACTTACTAAAAGACTATATATTCCCTTACCATCCTCAGGTGCTAATCATGATTCTCTGTATTTCTACAAAAACCCTTCTAAGCACACAATCTAACTAATATTTGCTCGGTATTTTAGAGGCAAGAGCTTGGATTGTACGTAGCCTTTTAGAGAATGATGGATTGTTCAAGCTATCAAATGAGGAAATGGATATTATATGCAACTTAACTGAAGGTATAGATGTTATTCCCGTTAATTACAGGATCTTCTGCATAGTAGTTTCTTTTTCTAGTTTTTTCTTGGTTTCTGTTGATTTACTTTACTTTTACTTGGTTACCATGTTTTTTAGGTTATTCAGGATCAGACATGAAAAACTTAGTGAAGGATGCTTCTCTGGGTCCCATAAGAGAGCTAATAAGACAAGGTGCAAAAGTTTTGAACATGGAAAAGGAGAAGATTAGACCAGTTACTCTTCAGGTATGCAAAAGGGTGCATACAAAACATAGAAATTTCAAAAATATTTCCAAGATTGATTATTAATTTTTAAATGATTTATTCACTTTGTGCAGGACTTCAAGAATTCCCTGCAAGAAGTGAGGCCTTCTGTTTCACCTAATGAACTTGGCACTTATGAGCAATGGAACAAACAATTTGGAAGCTTAGCAAAATTATAGCGATGCGTGAATTACTCAAAAAATTCATAAAACTGTCACAAATGCTGACTAGTTTTCTTTGAAACTTTTGAAACTATGTAAATGTTTGATTTATAGTAAAAAAAAATTGTAAACATAGATTTTAATTTGAAGTTCAGTTTATTTGAGACAAATGCACGCTAACTCAGTTAAAAATATTCTTCGTCTTTATAGAACACATTTTTGGTTTTTATTTATGTAGTATGTATTAATAAAAATAATGTATTTTCAATGTCTCATTAGAGCCTAAAGTAACACCTTTATTTAAGGACTAAAAATAGAGAAAAAAGATATGCACTATGAATGTAAATTAGTTTACAACCACGATTAATAAGAATAGAGTATATAGTGATTATTTTTTTAAGGGTATATAGTGATTATTTTTAAAAGACGATTATAAAATAGGTATATATGACAAGATGATGATGGATTTTCAATGGATGACGGTGTAGAATAGACGATTATAAAATAGGTATATACAACAAGATGATGGATTCCCATTGGACGATGGTGTAAAACTATTTTACACCGTCATTGTGTAACATCAACCTGAAATAAATAACATTCATTTGAATACAATCATAAATTTCAAGGTGCAAGTCATTGTTATCCCTAGCCGACTAATAATCAGTTCTAGCAATGCTAGGCAATTTTTTGGGAGAAAAAAATCAATTCAAAAGAGGATTTGAAAATGTTCCAACCGATCATCTTGAATTTTTTTTTATTATTCAGAAACTGAAATTTACTATTGATTTCAGTAGTTTAACATGTCTATTGATTTCATATGTTCACATTTTATTTTAATGAAATTTACCAAGTACCAATAAATTTCATATGTTCATTTTATTTCATTTATTTCTTAATGAAGTAGCTATACACATTAATTCAATGAGAAAAAAAAAATGATGTGCACCATCAATACGAACTAGTTTTACATTGACATGTTATGAAAATAGAGTACCTATGTGATATTTGGTTTTAAAAGACGGTTACAAAATAGACATACATGACAAGATGATAGGTACCATTGGATGACGGGGTAAAACTAATTCGACTCATAAAACTTGTATACATCACTCAATTCAATCAATAATACATTTTCAAGTCTCTCAAAAACCTTAACTGAATAACATTAACTGAATAATCAGTTAAGGATAGGAGGATATTCACAATAAGGAAGTATAATCCATGGTCAATTAAATCAACTTCAAATTCAATCAAATTATGCTTTTTAGTACTGATAATAAAGGATGACAGAGAATAACAATTTTCAATTGTTTGGCTACATAAAAAATTATGCTAATGTACACATCTTGAGAATCTAAAGCCTCTTGCTGGCATTCATCTTTTCCATCGCCATAGACTACTGCTCGGCTCTCTCCTCTTGTGATCCTTCAAGCTGCATATGCCTTTTACCATTCCAGATTCATTATCTACATTGTTTAGTAAATAAAGAAAATGTCACTCTCAAAACAAGTTCTCTTTTACTCACACCAACTTATATATTCAACGAATAAAAGAATTTCTTTTGTTAAATAAAAACAATTAAAAAGATTAAATTACCCTTATGATAGATAAAATAAGTAGTTCATAAAAGTATATTTATTTATTTATTTATTATCTAACACAACCAACACTTATTTGATGGTAAAAAATAATATGTTTACCTTCAAGGTTGATGACTTCATTACGCCTCCTCTCCTGTTAATTTCACAATGCGAATGTTTTTGATGTGAGCAATCATGGGCCAGTACTCACCAGATTGGGGCCGACATTTTCTACACAACTCAGGACAATCACTTATTTGCAAATCTTCAAGGGCGGTGAGGCGATGCATGTCACTTGGAAGACTCAACAGTTGAGGACAGTCATTTATGTAGAGCTTCTTAAGACGAGTCATTTTAGTTAGAAACACCGGAAGCATCTTTAGATTAGGAAAGTTAGCGATTAACAAGGTCTCTAAAGTGTCCACGGCACATGCAATCCATCCAGGTAATGTCAAAATCATTGCAAAATCAAAGAGATACAAATGTTTCATTCTCAACGTTTGGATTGGACTTTCGTTGTTCAACAACAGGTTTAACTTCTCACAGTCTCTAATAATCAGGTTTTGTAATTTAGGGAAAATATATAGAGGCAAGGACTCTAGGGAACCACATGATTCAAAAGACATTTCTTCAATGGAAGGGAGTTGTTGTCTGAACAAAAAAGTTATGTTGTCACAAAAATGAAAATTCAAAGCTTGAAGATGGATCAAGCTTACAAATTCGTCATGTGGTAAAACAGATTGTTTTGTGGTAACAGTCAGACGGCGAAGGCTGATTAGCTTCCCTAATCCCTTGGGCAAATTTTCAAGCCCCATGCACCTACTGAGCAACAAAACTTGTAACTGTAGGAGTTTGCAAATGGAATTTGGTAGTGTTCTGATTTTGTCATTACGAGAAAGATTAAGAAAACGCAGGTGATCTAATTTTGCAATTGAATTAGGCATGGTTTCAAATGAAGAATCACTTAAATCCAAATAACGCAAATATTTGTACCTTGAAATCCATTCATTCAGAAGATTTTCACTTTCAAGACCTAATCCTACGATGGGAAACAATATACTTCTCACACTTCTAGACTTTGGGAACAAATCAAGGTCAAGTGTATCATCTTCAACAACTGATAAATGCCTTACTTGCTGAGGTATATTTCGAGTATGCGAGTCTACCGCTACGACGTCCTCTTTTGAAACATACAATGCAAGATCATGTATCAAATCGTGTAGTTTGAAAAAACAGAAGGCGCCAACGTCATCTACATCCTGAATAAATGATCTTGAATGCAGCTCATCAAAATATTTTCTTGCAATACTCTCGAGCTTCTCACTTCCATTTGCGGATTGAACTAATCCAAGGGCAACCCAAAGATTACACATTTCATAAGTTTCAAAGACACGATCTTTGGGATAAAGGGAAAAATAAGCAAAACATTGTCTTAGATATGATGGCATTTGATCATAACTTAATTTTAGTGCAGGTAAAATATCATCTTTCTTTTGTTCTAAATTCCACATCTTAGAGTCCCTAACGATTTCCCACTTACTTATATCAAAGTTTGAGAAGAGAGAACTTCCTAATGTTCTCACGGCTAGTGGAACCCCTTGGCATTTTTTCACAGTTTCTTTTCCAATCTCTACTAGATTTGGATATTTTTTTTCTTCCCCTTCCTTGAATGCCCATTTGACAAACAGAGATAAACAATCCTCTGGAGAAAGACCTTTCAAAAGATACGGAAGAACATCACCCATCATCGAAGCAATTGAGTTACTACGTGTTGTCACGATAATTTTGCTTCTTGGTGCACCAACTTTTATCAAATCTATCAATTCAAGCCATTTTGAACGATCATCATTCCATACGTCATCTAACACGACTAAAAACTTTTGACCAGAAAGTTTTTGTCTGAGACGACTTACTAGCTGCACAATATCTAAGTCGTTGATGTTTTCTGATTGAGCAAGACCACTTGATGGTGCTGAAGATGAAGTAAAAGTGGAAGAGGTGGCAGAGTTGATGATATTAATGATTATCTTTTTGATGTTGAAATCATCAGAGATACACACCCACGTCTTCAACTGGAAAAGTAGATCCATCCTCTTATCATTGAACACCGACTTTGCAAGGGTTGTCTTCCCCAAACCTCCAATTCCCACTATTGGAATGACACAGAGACTTTTATCACCATCACCATCGCCGTGAGGATGTGGCTGCATCAAAAGATTGATAATTTCCTCCTTCTCATTTTCCCTTCCAATTACACTTGAAGCATCGATCTGAGGATATGTCATTTCTCTTTGTTGCACAACGAGTCCGGGATCAACATTTGTAAGACCAAACCTGACCCCATCAGCTGCCACCTTATTCAATCTATCCCTAATCTCTTTGATTTGGTGCGACATTCTAAAACGGAAAGCAAGTGGATTAGAGAAAGAAACATAGTGGCGTACCTTCATCCGAGTGCTGCTAGAAGCTTCCACAACTTGCTTTCGCTTTTCTTGCAATTCAAATCCATCCAATACATCTTCAGCATCATAGCATATATTTCGAATCTGCCTCAGCCATTCACGCAGCCCATGGTTTTGGTCCTTCTTGCACTCAGCATCAAACAATACACCACTGACAATTGAGAGAGTGTCTCTCAAACCTTGTAGATCCTTATACACACCATAGGCTCGAGAAGCTTCTTCATAAGCATAAGATGCAAGTTTCCCTAACAGTGAATGAGCAATATCAAAGGCAAATGATTCTGCCATGGTAACGAGAAAAGAGATGAAACGATTTTGGTATTTAAGTTTGTGGTTGTGGTTTTGGCTGTGCCTTCTTCCTATCCATACTTTTTGTTTATACAATGAAGTCAGTCAACTTTGGTAAAAGACAGAGTCGTTGTCTTCTTCTGTATAAAACATTATTTGATGGACCCAAAATGATGTGGTTCAGAAATGAGGAACATATTAATGAGCGGACAGTGTTGGAAGAAATTTGAAATCTATCCTTTATAGATGACAAGTTAGGACAGTGTGAAGAATTGAAATCTTATGAAGCTATGAGAATTTTGGTAGCGTATAAGGAAGAGTTTCAAATTATACAGGACCAGCAATTACGATGCCAGATATACCGACATATAGTAGTAAGGTTAAATATGGTTAAAATATTTATTCAAATCATAAATGGTTGGTAGTTTGTTACATCCTTTGGTCGCCATCCTTTTTGGATTGATCTGAAATTATGAAGAACAATATTAAAAAAAAAAAGTCACACAATTGCAAAACTTTAGAGATCCTAATTAAGTATATCGCAAATTGCAGCAATTAAGACCTTACACAAGTTCTTTAGTTTATTATATATCGTTTACACTTGCATGAAACATGGGAGGGTCATGCGGATAAAATATTGTTTAAGAGATCATAATCACACAATCGCAAAACTTTAGAGGCTAAAAGTAAAATTATTGTTTAATATATCATATAAGTGATTAAATCCACAAAACCATCATCATCCGTTGGTTTCAATAGTGAAAATAAAAATGGTCCTTACTATATACAAATGATTCATATTAACTATGAATAAATTTGTTCCATGTTCTCCAGT
Source organism: Medicago ruthenica (assembly GCA_018208015.1). Lineage (NCBI taxonomy): Eukaryota > Viridiplantae > Streptophyta > Magnoliopsida > Fabales > Fabaceae > Medicago > Medicago ruthenica. The sequence goes on along the minus strand of CM031376.1, from coordinate 68,273,640 downwards.
TTATACAAATGGCTTAAAGTTCCACCATTTGACCAAAAGCTCAAGTAGAATAAAGATCTCATATCCCCCTAGCTAGGAGACCAAAGAATCCAACATAAACGATGGATAGCATGTTAAATACCAGGGCACGCCCAAGAGGACTACGACTAAAGCAAGAGTTTGAGACTCCCAAATTTTTAGACCTCATATTAGGTCCCAAATCTTTTTTGCTTTAAATATATTTTCGTAAGTCGAATTCTTTAAACATATTTGCACATAGCTCAGTTGGTAGGTACAAAAAGAGTCGTAGACTTGTAGTAATTTATATTTGTGGTAGAATTCAATATTAATTTGTTATTTCAAGGTTTAACAATTGCTACATTATGTCTCCCCTAAAAAAAATGGTATAGTATGTCTATATTAATTATTATTGTTAACATATATTCTTAATTCAAGTAAATTTTTGTTTAAAAAAGCTCTTGCACTAATGAAGTTAGACTCTCACAACCTGATGAACCTGTCAATATCTCATTTTCTTTGTAATATTTTAAATGTCTCAAAAGTTGTTATATAAATGAATGTTCAAATAACACAACTCTAATAATAAATGACACTAATATATTTTTCGATCTTAAGAAAAAGTTAGTGTACTAATATACTCTCTTCGTCCCTTAATATTAGCACATATGGTAGCGTGGTTAATGTATCTATTTTATGTATGAATATACCTAAAATGCTCTTTGTACATGTGTGTAGTAAATTTTGATTTTTTTCTATTCGAAAGCACTTAGTAGTATTAATTAGGGGCTTATTTAAAAAATAGGCTAAATTGCTCTTTAGGTCCCTTAATTATTTATTTGGTATCACTTTGGTCCCACAAGTAATAAAAAGTCCGTTCCAGTTCTTTAAGTTAATATCCGTCACATGTTTTGGTCCCTTCTGTTAAATTAAATAAAAAAACGTTAGGGTTTTGTTGCTGGCAATTTAGGGCTGATTAGGTTTATTTTTTATGATGATATGACAAAGGCTAGGTATTAAAATGGTCCCTTAAGTCTTTTAAGTAGTGTTAAAATGGTCCCTAAGTCTTTTATATGGTTCTAATTTGATCCCTAATCAAACTGTATATCTGTTGTATGTGTATGTGAACAAGCGTTGTAGTGAAGACTTTTTTGAGGTAAGAAACATTAATCAAACAAGAAAAAATTGGTAAAAAACAATAAAGTAAAAACCACTTTTTTAGTCTATAACAAACATGCTCATATTTAACTATCTCGAACAAGTTTATTTATAAAAAAAATTGGTAAAAAACAGAAAAATTCTTCAGAAACATTAATCAAACTATGGTTGTTTCTGACCTCAAAAAAGTTTTCACTACAATGCATGTTCACATACACATACAGAAGGGACCAAAACAAAACAAAACAAAACAAAACCCTAAATTGCCAAAACAAAACCCTAACGTTTTTTGATTTAATTTAACAGAAGGGACCAAAACATGTGACGGATATTAACTTAAAGGACTGAAACAGACTTTTTATTACTTACGGGACCAAAGTGATACCAAATAAATAATTAAGGGACTTAAAGAGCAATTTAGCCTAAAAAATATAGTATCAACCATCGAATCGTTTGTGCAAACAGCGTGATGTATGTCACCTCAGAGACCAGCCATACGCGCACACTTGAATAACAAAAATTCTTTAACACAAATAGTCCAAGAGAATAATAGGATTTTTAACACCAGACCAAAGTCTCAAATACTAAAGTTCTTTAACACCTACGAAAGGAGTTTTTATATATGGTCCACTTATAAATTGAAGTGTACTCTTTCTTCGTAATTCAATAAGTTAACAATAATTTCTTTGAGATATAAAACTATTTGTCGACTTTTATATTTTAGAAAATATCATTTTATAAAAAAAATCCTTTCATAAGAAAAACATTATTTCATTGTTTATAAGAATCATATTAATTTTTTTACATTTTCTGTAAAAAAAAAAACCAATATCCAATATTATTTATACTATATATAAAGAAAATAATATCTTTTAACTCTTTTGGGCCATTTCAAAATTACCCTCAAGATTTAATACAAATAACACATATAACAAATAGATAAGAGTAAATTCAAACATTAAAATGAAAGTGTAACAAACATGATATAAGTATATATATGTCCATTTTTTTCCTTTATAATTTAAAAAGTGTAACAAAATAGACGAGTATATCTATACTTACTTTTTCATTATTCTAATTATATCCTTAAACAATTTTTTCTATAACAAAGATTGATTTTGGTGTCATTGAAAAAAAATAAGAATTTAGATTATATTTTTTTGTTATATTTTTGATGTCATTGAAATATATAATCATGATTAATTTGAAAGCAACAAACATTTATATTTTTTGTTTTAATGAAAATCACAACTTCATAAAAAAACACCGTTAGTTATTTTCAAACATTAGCGCAATAAAAAGAGCGGAAATACATTTTTCGCTAGTGAGTGATAAAAATTTTAAAAAAAATTATTTTATTTCCCGACATTTTTTATATATAAAATTTAGGTTGACGGGTCCAATGCTAAGATGACATTCCAACTCAAAGATCACTTAAATAAGCGGGGCCGGGGGCGAGCGAGAGGGAAAATGGCGGGAGAAGAGGATTAAGATTTATGGTTATAGTATTAAAATTTAGAACAAACAACACAAAATTCAAATTTCTTCATTCATTTCATTTTCATTTTCGTTCTCGCTTACTTGAACTCACTCTCAGAAAATGGAGGAATCGGTGAAAAAGTGTTGTTGGAGAAAGGAAGTAGATTCAAATCTGAAGAGACTTCACTCTCTCTTGTTCGGCGCTGAAAACTACCGCGATGATTACTCTTCTGCTTACATTCTCTCTCTTCGTCTTCTCGGATTTCTCGATTCGCCTTCTCATTCCGATGTCGATCAAGCTTTCATTCAACATATTCGGACTCAAGCCTTATCTTACCTTCATACTGCAAGAAAATCTCTCACACCGAGCATTAATCGGTAATTATTGTTATTAATTGTTGTTAATTACTTTTTTAATTTGATTTCAAGATCTGTTTTTTAGTTTTGGTGATGTATTGATCGTAGTCTTTGGAATGAATGAAATTGTTTACAATTTTATGATATGCGATTTGGTTAGTTAAAGCTGTTGTTATAATCTATGAAGCACTGACACCGGTAAAAATTTGAAAAAAAATGAATTAATCGAATGTAATCACATGTGTCGGTGTTGAACTCACGACATACGTTCCATCAGAAGTGTCGGTCTACAAAGGAGGTTATAGTAGTTGAGCATGTTTGATATATATGTATTCACCAATAATAACTTAAGAAAATGAAACTGATTAAATGTAATTGTATGTGTTGGTGTTAAATACTGATGTTGACATGTGTCAAACACTAGACGTGTATTTGATATGAAGTGTGTTGGTGTTATGTGAGATAATTAAACTTTTTTGGAATTAATTGTTTAATATATAATTTAAGATAATAAAAGTGATTGAATGTAATTATATGTGTCCATGTTGTGTTGGTGTTGAATACTTGCGCTGACATGTGTCAGACACTAGACATTTCTTTGGTATGAAGTGTCTTGGTGCTATATAGCTTTTGGCGAGAGAATTGAACTTTTTGAAATTAAATGCACATGTTTTGGTGTCGAACACTGACTCAAACACGGCTCAGGTCCTAGAAACGCCTTTGGTCTGAAGTGTGTCGGTGTTATATAGCTTTTGGCGAGATAATTGAAAATTTTGGAGTTAATTGTTCTCAGTTTTATGTTGTACATATACACTTGTAATAATTTAAGAAAATGAATGTAACTATATGTGTTAATATCTTGTTGGTGTCAAACACTCACACGTATAACAGAAACTAGATGTCTTTGATATGAAGTGTCAGTGCTATACATAGCTTTTCGAAAGAGAATTGAACTTTTTGGATTGAATTGTTTTTGAATTTTGTGATATATGTATATTTGAGTAATGCAATGTGGTTAGATTTTTGTCGTTTTTAGAGTTTGATAATGATTTGCTGAATCTGAGAGTAGTTGTTGAGTAAGTTAAAGCTGTTATAGCAATTGAACATGATATTTATGTATTCTGAGAGTAGTTGTTTGAATGTTTTATATGTAAAGCATGTTTATGTATTCACTTTATTTGAGCTTATCGATTGACATAAACACTTGTGAGACTGTTAGTGAGAACTTATAGAAATAGCTTATGACATGTCCACAAGCTATTTTCAACTTATTTCCATAAGCTCTCCATGACAGCGGACGAGAACAACTTATAGTTTATATAAAAACAGTTTGACTTTATTTTATAATTTATTAAAAAAATAACTTGTACATAAGCACTTATATGATAAGCATTTATGCCTTTATCCTATCAGCACTCAATTAAGCTGTTTACCCAAACATTCAAATAATATATATTTTTTGAATATGAAGCTAACTATTTATTCGAGTAATGCACTGTGGTTAGAAGTTTTTTTTTTATAGAATTTGATCAGAATTTCCCAATTTTGAGAGTAGTTGTTGGATAAGTCATGGTTGTTGGAACAATGGAACATGATGTATCTGTATTTTGTTTTAGCTTGCTATATAATTTTTTGAATTTGAACCTTTATATTAAATATTTGAGTAATGCAATCTGGTTAGAATTTGATTATTGGATAAGTCGAGGCTGTTGGATAAGAGTTTTGCCGTGGTCTAGAATAGTTACTGAATAAGTCAAGGCTGTTGGAATGATAGAAATAATATATGTATATGTATTCTGATTTATGTTTGATATATAATTTAGAAATTGATTAGAACTCAACTTGTTGTCAAAAGTAAGAAGTGGTGTGTTTTGGTTCTATTAGAGAAGTGAAACCAAAGAGAGTTTTACTATTTTACTATTTTATTTTATGCTAGTTTTGAGAGTCGCGATGTTTTGGTTTTTTTCTTTTTCTTCTTCAATTGTTGTTTGCTGGGGTTTGATGGTAATTGTTGGATAACTCAAAGCGACCTACTCTTAGAGTCCTAGTTACTTTCAGAGCAGTGTAATGTGATTGCATATTTCGGAAACTTGCTCAAAATTTTCCAAGATTCGATAGTGATGTAGACTATAAACAGGGCCAATTAAAAACTCAAGATAGAGTAAAATATTAACAGAAATAGGGCATAAAAGGATATTTGTGATGAGTACATTTTACATTTTGCTTTATCATGTAAATGACGTAAGGTAGAACCTAGGCCAAAAAGGGGATTTAGGTTTTCCAGCGTGAGCATGCTGTAATACTCGGTGATGACTTGAGTGCCATTTTTTTGGCAAAGGGTCAAGTTTATCATGAGAGAAGGAGAAAACATATGTATGTGAGGCGCTACTTTTTGAGGAATGCGCCTATTGTTGAAGTGCAGAAGTTTGGCACAAGGTAATATAGCATACATATTAACTACACTAGTCCCAAAGAGAAACTTTTGATGAAATAGCTCAAAGTGGCTAGAAAATGGCAAAAGCGAAGGTGCTTCACCAAATGTGTGGATAGGCAGATTTTTTTGTAGGATTGCAGTCTTTGTAACATCTTGGTTATAATAGTGGAGATTCTGTCATTGTCCGTAGATGTTGACCACGTTGGGTGAATTGCATCTTTTTTTCTTTTTTTTTTAATTTCAAATGTTAGTAATTAGTTGTTAGATTAATATTTATCCTTCATCCGGGTTTGAATCGCATCTTATTTATAATAGATTAATAGTGTTTTTTTCTTTTCTGTCTTCTACCTAAACAGTCTATGTGATGGTAACCAGTCTTAGTTTTCTTGAGAATCTGTGATGCAATCTTGATTGATATGAACTTCCTCTTATGTTAATGCCTCGTCAATTTTCCTCTTGTTGTTGCCATGTTTCTCAATATTTTCCTATCTATTTCCTCAGCCGAGCTTTTGAGCAAGCAAAAAGGTCTCCAGAGCCCCTTTTTAACACAACCGGAGATATTGATATTGACAAGATACAGAATTCTAAATACTTTCAAGCTCTTATCAAACCATCTAAAGAAAAAGATTGCAATCAATTGGTAAGAAACTATACTGCAGTTGATTGAACTCTATTATTTTTGGTTACTCCAGATTCTAGAGATAATGATTTTCGAATATACATATATTGTTTTTGTAAATCCAGGTTGATCAACTTGGGAAGCAAAACAAGACTGGAAGGGAAGCATCAAAGGAAGTGGTGCAAGCTAAGTTAACATCCATGTATGGGAAAAGCAGCTTGAGGACTAGTAATGGTTCCAAAAGTTTTTTCAACTTGAAAAATAACAGCTCTGAGGACTGCACAATTATTGGAAGGCCTCAATCACATCCCATCCATACAAAGGGTCCTGGTGTCTCGTCCATTTTTGAAGTTGAACGAGAAGAAAGAGCTTGTCGAAACACTTTTTCGACAAAACGTGCACACACGGAAAATAATAGCCCCCGAGTTGGTTATTTCAAGTCACCTTCAAGCAAGGAGGAAGTTAATCCCGATGTTGCTGGCAACGAATTTGTTACTGCCAGAACGAAGTTGGTATGATTATTTTACCTTATTCATCAAATTTCACTCTCTTTTTTGTTGACAACTATGGAAAATAGGGATGGGGTTATTTCCTGTTTTCTGTCAAATTTGCTGCGTATGTTGTATTTCTTTCCACTGCTTTAATGTGTTTTCCAAATACACTAATTTCCCTTTATGTGCTCATTAAGGGGAATTTTATCATCCATTCTTTATAATGAAATACCCTTAAAAGGTTAAAAGAGCAAACTCACTCTATTATTGAGTGGTTATCAAACAAAAATTATAGCAAGAGAAATAACACTCTGTCAGTCAACTTCAGAGTAATATGACAGATATTTTCCTTATGTAATTTTATTTATTTTTTATGTAGAAATGTTGATGGCATAATCTTATTTGGGCAGGAAATGGAAGCAAAGCAAAAGCGAGGTGTAATGGGTTCGCCCAGTGCACCTGTCTCACCACAATGCGACAACAATCCTGCTAACAGGCTATACGGTGGGAGATCATATGGTGTTTCACGACGAGGCGTCCGTGGTAATTTTGTCCCACCTATTAAATCCAATGGGAGCAATATCGGAAATATGACTTCCCAAATAGCTGGCAACAAGGGTGATGATTCTTTAGACGAGTCTACAAAGAAATGGTCAGTTCTGAGATCATCATATTATTCTTTACGTTTTTACTTCTAACTCCTTGTCTGCACTATGTCTCAAATTTGTTCTCCCTGTACATTCCAAAAGTACAAATGTAAATGTCTCAAATTTTATTGTAGACAGTGTCTCATATGTGTTTCGATCTTACAAACTGCTGAGGATCATCTGTAACTTAAATTGCTATACTGGTCTGTACTAATTGCGAACTAAAGTTAAGCCTGTGATGCCTTTCTTTATTCCTTATGAGAAAATTATCAAGAGTCAATCTGTTTTCCGTTCATTATTTTTATTTGAGCTATTATAGGACTGGTGTTTTTTACTTTCCTCGCTTTAAATCCTTTTCTTTCATCCCCATACGTTGTTGATCTCACGATTGATTGTTGGTTGAATAATATATGCACTCTTCCTAATATGCTTCATATGATTGCAGTTTGGAAATCCTGTGTGGTCCTGATGGTGAACTTCCGGAGAAATTGAGGAATTTAGAACCTCGCCTCATTGAACATGTTAGTAACGAGATTATGGATAAAGATCCCAATGTACACTGGGATGACATTGGTAATATAAACAGTCGTTCATCTTTCTGCTTTGTTCAACAAATCGACAGTTCTTACTTATGAAAACTAATTTTCCTGATCCAATGTTCAATGACATTTTAGCTGGATTGGACCATGCCAAAAGTTGTGTCAATGAGATGGTCATATTTCCTCTGCAACGTCCTGACTTATTTATGGGCTGCCGTTCTCCTGGGAGAGGTCTGCTTCTATTTGGTCCACCAGTAAGTGCATATTTCTCTAGCTGATAATTGTAAATTTCGAAGACTCTGGTCTTTGATCTGTCTTATATACTTGAATGTAGGGAACTGGTAAAACAATGATAGGAAAAGCCATAGCTGGGGAGGCAAAGGCTACCTTCTTTTACATATCTGCAAGCTCGCTGACTAGCAAGTGGGTATGTTTGATATGCTTAAGCTTTAGCTGTTTATTTTGAAGGTTTGCTGATATATTTCTCTTAAAAAATCGTGTTCTGTTTTCTGAAATATTTTTGAGCTGATTTTCTGCAGTCTTTCTTAACTCCAACTGATCCTGTCAAATTCTAAATATTCTAGAGACAACGTTTTCAATACCTAATATATCTACTGATAATTATAGATTGGTGAAGGTGAAAAGCTAGTAAGAGCCCTCTTTGGGGTGGCCAGTTGTCGTCAGCCAGCAGTAATTTTTGTTGATGAAATAGATTCACTCTTGTCTCAGGTATGCTAATGCCATGGCCAATAAAGGCAACATTAATATCCATTGCTCTAATTGGTTCAGGTTCAACTATTTTGCAGCAGTTTTAAAATAATTGGGTAATAAATGATTTTCATCTATAAAGAAGTTAACGACATGCAATCCTAGCGAAAAAATTATTATGACATGAATTTTTTTTCTTATTTATTTAATACATATAACTTGTTGCAGCGTAAGTCAGATGGTGAGCATGAATCAAGTAGACGGCTAAAGACACAATTTCTTATTGAAATGGAAGGCTTTGACAGTGGTAACGAGCAAGTTCTGCTTATAGGTAATTGTGAGCAACTAGGCTCAATTTCTTTTCACTTTTCTTTTTAATATACTCCATTCTAGCTCAGTAACTGTCTCCATTGTGATATCTTAATGGGTAGAAATCAGATAACAGTGGCTTTTGTTCAACAATATTTATGAGTTAATCTTTCAAAAATGTGATCCAGTACCTCAGTCAAAACATTAGGCTTTAATATGATTACTGTCACTCTAATGTACTTTAGTTTTGTTTGTGTACTCAAAAGTAGGAAAACTAGCCTATGGTGTTTTCATTTGTTTTTGTACTATGCAAGATGATTTATCAAGGACCAGCTCTACACATTATGATTGTAATAAGGGTAACATGGGACTTGGGTATTATGGAGTGCTGAAGTCCCATATCAGGTAGTATGGGATGTTCGGTAGAGTAATTAACTGGTTTGATTCTTTTCCATCGATATTTAGCTTTTAGGGGAGGTTTTCCCAAGTGCTTCGTTACTTATCACATCCTTACACATATTCTAACCTATTTGTATGCTCTTTGCATGTTTACATAATATAGGTGTTGTCTCTTTGGCCTACTCTTTGTACAATGGAATGAACATTTCATTTCATGCATTAGAACTAAGATTGGTCTTGTTATGAATTTGTTCTAGGTGTCATATATTAGGTGTATTGTGGTAGTTGTGATCTGAGTAACTTAGAGTTTGAGGAAAACAATTTTCAATTTGATGGTAGAAAGTCTTTCTCATCGAAACTATTGCTGTCATGCTATTAGTCAAAGAATTTGGATAAATTTATACAGGGGCAACAAATCGTCCCCAAGAGCTTGATGAAGCAGCGCGAAGGAGACTTACTAAAAGACTATATATTCCCTTACCATCCTCAGGTGCTAATCATGATTCTCCGCATTTCTACAAAAACCCTTCTAAGCACACAATCTAACTAATATTTGCTCGGTATTTTAGAGGCAAGAGCTTGGATTGTACGTAGCCTTTTAGAGAATGATGGATTGTTCAAGCTATCAAATGAGGAAATGGATATTATATGCAACTTAACCGAAGGTATAGATGTTATTCCCAGGATCTTCTGCATAGTAGTTTCTTTTTCTAGTTTTTTCTTGGTTTCTGTTGATTTACTTTACTTTTACTTGGTTACCATTTTTTTTAGGTTATTCAGGATCAGACATGAAAAACTTAGTGAAGGATGCTTCTCTGGGTCCCATAAGAGAGCTAATAAGACAAGGTGCAAAAGTTTTGAACATGGAAAAGGAGAAGATTAGACCAGTTACTCTTCAGGTATGCAAAAGGGTGCATACAAAACATAGAAATTTCAAAAATATTTCCAAGATTGATTATTAATTTTTAAATGATTTATTCACTTTGTGCAGGACTTCAAGAATTCCCTGCAAGAAGTGAGGCCTTCTGTTTCACCTAATGAACTTGGCACTTATGAGCAATGGAACAAGCAATTTGGAAGCTTAGCAAAATGAATATGTTCTCATTGTAAGGAGACAAAGTACCATATCAACTAGTCACCTTGGTGGTAGACTGGTAGCCATAGTAATAATATCAAACCTGTAGAGATTGACCTTAATACTTAACATCATAGCATCATAGGCACCCTGAATTGAATTACCTAATTATTGTATGCATCACGGAAAATGTCTTAGCGCTGGTGTTGTCAAATCTGTGATGTGGTTATAGCATGGCGGATTTTGTGGCAGCCACCAACCATAGGCTACAACACCAATTATATCCTCTATGTTCTGTGAAAGGCCACAATGCTATGACATGATTTTAGCTGCCCATAAATCTTTCATCCGTCATTGGTAGCACTGGTGTCAAAACAGAACATAAATGAAATATTGCATGAAAGAAGAGAAGCGGGTGACCGGTAAATTGCGAGTAAAACCAATAACAAAGCATCATGAGTGCAAAATTATAGCGATGCGTGAATTACTCAAAAAATTCATAAAATTGTCACAAATGCTGACTAGTTTTCTTTGAAACTTTTGAAACTATGTAAATGTTTGATTTATAGTAAAAAAAAAATTGTAAACATAGATTTTAATTTGAAGTTCAGTTTATTTGAGACAAATGCACGCTAACTCAGTTAAAAATATTCTTCGTCTTTATAAAACTCATTTTTTGTTTTTATTTATGTAGTATGTATTAATAAAAATAATGTATTTTCAATGTCTCATTAGAGCCTAAAAGTAACACCTTTATTTAAGGACTAAAAATAGAGAAAAAAGATATGCACTATGAATGTAAATTAGTTTACAACCACGATTAATAAGAATAGAGTATATAGTGATTATTTTTTTAAGGGTATAGTGATTATTTTTAAATGACGATTATAAAATAGGTATATATGACAAGATGATGATGGATTTTCAATGGATGACGGTGTAGAATAGACGATTATAAAATAGGTATATACAACAAGATGATGGATTCCCGTTGGACGATGGTGTAAAACTATTTTACACCGTCATTGTGTAACATCAACCTGAAATAAATAACATTCATTTGAATACAATCATAATTTTCAAGGTGCAAGTCATTGTTATCCCTAGCCGACTAATAATCAGTTCTAGCAATGCTAGGTAATTACATGGGAAAAAAAATCAATTCAAAAGAGGATTTGAAATGTTCCAACCAATCATCTTGAATTTTTTTTTATTATTCAGAAACTGAAATTTACTAAGTACCAATAAATTTAGTAGTTTAACATGTCTATTGATTTCATACGTTCACATTTTATTTTAATGAAATATTTTAATGAAATATACCAAGTACCAATAAATTTCATATGTTCATTTTATTTCATTTATTTCTTAATGAAGTAGCTATACACATTAATTCAATGAGAAAAAAAAATGATGTGCACCATCAATACAAACTAGTTTTACATTGACATCGAATGAAAATAGAGTACCTATGTGATATTTGGTTTTAAAAGACGGTTACAAAATAGACATACATGACAAGATGATAGGTACCATTGGATGACGGGGTAAAACTAATTCGACTCATAAAACTTGTATACATCACTCAATTCAATCAATAATACATTTTCAAGTCTCTCAAAAACCTTAACTGAATAACATTGCGACATATTATTGAAAGATAATGTGACCAATTGCCAAATTATTGCTTGGTCAAGTGCTTTAATTCAAGATATGGTTTGCCAGATTTGCAACAATTTTAAACAGTTTCATGCATCATCTCATTAACAAAAGCCGTTACGAAATCCCAAATAAACATAATAAATTTTACTAATCTAAGCTATAAAATCATTGCTGCTCCAACAGCACCATCACCATGAGTCTTGTAATTACTGAAGAACATGTATTGAAATGCGATTGTTGAGGCAATATGTCCCATTCTTTGTGATGAATGCATTCATCGCTTGAATCCTTGAACGGAAACGTACTGTTGCCATTTTAACAGGTTCATTACCCTCCCCAGCTCTGAAACAAACAAAGTACCATCATCTTGAGAGAATTGTAAACTCAAACATCAAACGAATTAAAAATAATATATACTTGATGTTAACCTTAAAAACATATTGACAGAAGATGAATCATATTCATAACCAGACACGATCTGCTCCAAATCTCCAAATTGTGAGCTTCGTGGAAGTCCTTCAATTAAAATCTAGCAAAATCAGACACTGTTAGATAACAGACTAAGAGCAGTGCTTTGACAGTAATGTTTGCATTAAACAAGATCATATAGGATTTGAACCATCGTTGTTAAATAGCGGATATAGTGGCACTATAACGCTATAGCATACATGCGTACGGGAATTTTAATAAATCACTATTGTTCCGTGATACATGATTTAGTAGAAAGAATTATCAAATAGCGCCTATAGCAATGCTATAGCACTGTAATGTAGCGGAATTTGAACAATCCGCTATTTTCAGCAATTTGTGATTGACAACATTGATTTGAACTAGCAATATTTGGTTTGAAGAGAAACATTAAACTAATTTTAAAATATGCATGCCACAATCTTAGTTCATCATCTATATAAAAAATCAAAGTATCATCGGATAGATACTTTCAGAACTATATTTTTCCCTTATTAGCAAGAATTTGACTCCTCTGAAACGAGGAATAGCCATTGATTGGAAAATCAATGGTTGAGATTTACATAACTTCCATAGTTTATTATCATGCGTGTGACTACAATTTTCAACTGTTAAATAATTCATCATTAGGACATTTCAAACATAAGAGAATCCATCAAAGAATAACTATTTTCTCTTAAAAAAAAATTTGATTAGCAAAAGTAGGTAATAATTTATACTTACAGTTCTTCCATCGTAAGGAGTAACGATGTCCCATTGAGAACGATCAATCTGATACCAGTGAAAAGAATGAAAAAATCAAACATTTTCAAGTGAAAACAAAGGAAGAAGGTTTATTTTTTCCCTTTCTTTTGGCAAGGGTATATATAGAGCAGCATACCCTATCCAATTTGTACAGACGACCCTTCCTTCCGATCACGCGTATAGCATTGTCATAGGCACTGTAAGTAGGGAACTGCAACATCCTGATGATAGCAGAAAGTTCAATTTCAATTATGTTATTCAAGTACATAGTCTAAGATGAGACAAATTTAGCGGCTGTTTGGATTGATTTATTTGAGTTTATCTATTGACTTAAGCACTTGTGAGACTGTTTGGGAGAACTTATGGAAGCAACTAATGAGATGTCAATAAGTTTTTTTTAAGGATAGATGTCCATAAGTTGTATAGCTTTTATAAACAAAAAGTTTTTATTTATTTTATTTTAGTGTTCCTCTTTCTGTTTTATGATTATACCTCAGTAATTGGGATCATTTGCACTTGTCATTAATGAGATACCCTGTATTCAGTGTTGTCAAATAACGACTACAGTGGCGCTATAGGCTTTATATAGCGTAGCGAAATTTAAACAAATCGCTATAATTCAGCGAGACGCTAATTAGTACAAAGTGTTGTTATTGTTGCGTTATAGCACTGTAGTGTAGCATTATTTGAAAAACTGCAATTTTCTGCAATCCGCGATTGACAACATTGCTCCTATCATATAGTAATGTAAAACGTAATAAAAAACTAAACATCGGATTGATCTTTCTTTTTGTTCTCTAAAGATCTTTGAAAGAACTTCTTAGGCAATAAATGCAACTGATGATATTTTTATGCCAACATGCTATGACTATCAAAATGGCCTAAAAAAGACAAAAGACGGAATACATTACATTGAAATTGGGTTGAAGCTACGAGTGTACTCCATTTTAACATCCTCCAGAGTCAAATTACAACCTTCAAGGAAGTTGATGATATCTGTTTTGAGTGCATGTCTATGAACGCCGAGCAGCCTACCATAGGTCAAACCTGATAAGAGAATGAGAAAACAGCATAGTCATCAACTTGCATGAAAACTACTTAAACTAAAGAGTAAATAATGTTATTAGGTATTGCCAAAGCCAATAGATAGCAGTGACTAGGTTAAACAATGCAATTAACACCTTGTTTTCAATATTTATGTGTGTTTTAGTTCGACAAATGTAAACGTGTGCACACATATGTTCAGTCAGTGAAACTTGCATCAAAGACAAATGCCATAAAATGGTAAAATTATATGCATTTTTATTTTCAAACCAATGAACTGTTTTGGGTTTTACATTTAGCGGTATGCGTGAATAGACATACACATACTGGGAAACACAAAACACCAACAATTATGATGATGATGAGGTTTCAGAGCCTCATCACCTTGCACGAAAACAACTTAAACTAAAGAGTGAACAGTGTTATCAGTTATTATCAAAGCTAATAGATAGCAGTGACCGGTTTAAACATGTCAATTTATACCTTGTTTTCAAAATTCACTTTTGTTTTAGCTCGCCAAATGTAAATGCGCACACATATGTTCACTTGCATCATAGATAAATGCCATAAATTTTTAAATTATATGCATTGTTATTCTCAAACCAGTAAAGTGCTGTAGGTTTTATATTTAGCAGTATATGTGAATAAAATACAAGGAAAAACTTAAAACACCAACAATGATAACGATGATAGTGAGGTTTTTCAACATTTATCCAGGTGTTCAACTTAATTCAAGCATAAATAAACTACAACTAGTAATTTCAAAATTTATATTTAAATTATATTAAATGTGAAACTGCTACATATTGGCGAGTGACAACTAAATGCTAAGGATAACTTAGGAGAGACTTGGGCCTTGTTTGGATAGATAGCTTAATTAAGCACTTATCAAATACAACAGCGATGATTTGAAAGTTACGTTATGATTTCACACTGCATTGCTCTTTTCCTACAAAAATGTAAGGCGTAGGTAACACAAAAAATTGCCCAAAACCGATTTTTCCCTCCTAATTATTCAATCCAAACCTACTGTAAATGCTTAAATATTTTGCTATAGTGATATCCTAAAGAAAACAAAGAATTTTCTAAAAACAACAACAATAACTTCTTGATCTTCCTCCTAATAATCATAAGGAAAAATTGCACCGACCATCTGTTAGGCATACATAAATGACACATACACCCCTCTATTTAGTAAAAGACATTAAACTCCTCTAAGTTCCACATTCTTCCCTATATTATGGGGAAATACAAGGAGGTATGTGTCATTCAATCTATAAAGCATAGACTCCGAAGCGACACAGTGACGACTAATGTCCAAAATATAGGACACTGGAACACTACATACATAATCTTTTTTATTTATTTACATAAATGTATATATATGTAATACTCCCTCCGTCCCTTTTTATAGTAGTTTACAAAAAAGTTGTCCCTAATTATAAGATTATATACAAATTCCTAAATGCATTGATTACTCTTTTTCCAAATATAACCCTTAACAATACTACCAATTTGTCTTGGTATATGAAAAGTTAACATTAAATATATATTTAATTAAGGGTAATCTAGTAATAGTCACACACATTTGAGACAACTTTATTACTCCAACAACTTTTCTTAATACACGTGATTTTTGTAAAATACTCCTATAAAAGGGGACGGAGGGAGTATGTAATTAACATAAAAAAAATCTACATTGAGAATTAAGATTGATATTCAACCTTCTAATGATAACGTAAATCATTTTTAATGTTGTACAAAGTTTCAGTAATGATAATGACCCTTACAAAAAAGAATACAAAGACTAAGACGAATCACTTTTAATGCAAATCATTCCTTACCTACATAAATCTAAGACAGGAAGATGAACCGCGTCTTTTTATCAATTAATTAATCCTATGATAATGAGCCTCACAAAAAAATTTATGAGAGACATCATTTTGCTATTTGTCTCAAAATGTAAAGGATCTATTCTAGGATTACAAGTGTCCAAGAAGTATCTGACCAGTAGTAGGCGTCGGCTCAGTCTCTTGGTCTGTGTCAAAAAAGTGTCTAACAGGTATTTGAGCACAAAAAATATATATTTTTTAACAGGACACAGTTAAGATTGTATGACACTTGTTCAGGGTGTGTCCGAGAAGTGGTGTCGGTGCCTGAAACACGTCTAACACGCCTGACACATCACTTTCTTAGCATTCAATGACAACAATTCTCTCAACAAATAAGGGTGATGAATATTATGTTAGCTCCTCAAAAACTAAAAGGGTGGTTGTATGTCTCATTTAAGCATAATATCTCAAGATATCAATGCAATTTCCCCAATATTAACAATAACAATCCTAATTAAAACAAAAAAAAACTAAAAGATGCACTGCCAATGTAAAATAGTTGTACACTGACATTCAATGAGCATCTTGTTGTATTCCATAAAATCACAAAGATATTTAAAAATTAGTTGTATGACATGGCAGGTTGACGGTTTATTATTGGATGACAGTGTAAAACTATTTTACACCGTCAGTGCAATTTCCCCAATATTAACAATAACAATCATAATTAAAACCAGAGAAAATAAAAATGCACCGACAGTGTAAAATATATTTACACTAACATCCAATGAGCATCTTGTATTCCACCAAATCACAAAGATATTTTAAAATTAATTGTATGACATGGCAAATTGATGGTTTCTTATTACATGACAGTGTAAAACTATTTTACACCGCCAGTTAGGGGTGTACATGGGTTGGGTCAACCCAAAAAACCCGTCAAACCCACCCAAAAAAGTGGGTTGGGTTGGGTGATTGGGTGGATATGGTTTTAAAAAATGAAAAACCAATAAAATATAATGGGTTTTGGGTAAAACCAGACCCAATAAACCCACTTACCCAATAATGTCCATATTTTTATTTTCAAAAATCAAGTCTAATTTCTAAAATTGACATAACACATCCACTATATTGAAAATCAAAACATGTTAGAGTTACAAATTATGATGTTGCATTTTATAGTTATTTTGATGCTAAAGCAATTTTACGTCATCCAACTTTAGTTTGTTGCAAGTATTTCATGATGAAATTTGTTATTTAATATTAAAATTTATTATTTTATGATGCTAAAATATAGTGAAAATAGGTTACACAATTTTTTTAAGAAAATAAAAAGTTAAGCAATTTTTATGAAAAAAAATATGAGGACTCGTCATTTAATATTAACAAAAAAAAAAACAGAAAAATAATTTGGGTAACCCACTACCCAACCTAAACCAAACCGGAAATTAGTGGGTTTGCCCAAACCCACCAATTAATATAACGGGTGGGCATTTTACCTCACCCAAACCGGAGTACCATATATGG
Organism: Medicago ruthenica; assembly: GCA_018208015.1. Lineage (NCBI taxonomy): Eukaryota > Viridiplantae > Streptophyta > Magnoliopsida > Fabales > Fabaceae > Medicago > Medicago ruthenica. Next base: position 68,256,151 of record CM031376.1, on the reverse strand, counting down.
TTCGGGTCTTGGGTTTGACCAAACCTAACCCAAACTGACCCACATACACCCCTACCGCTAGTGCATGCCAATTAAACTCTTAAAACAATTCACCTTTCACAAAAACTAAGCCAAAAATCCAACATAACTTTCAAATCAAGCATAAAAAAACTATACAAGATGCAGTGACTGTTAAACATGTCAATTAACACCTTTTTTCAAAATCCACATGTGTTTTAGTTCGCCAAATGTAAATGCGCACACATATGTTCACTTGCATCATAGATAAATGCCATAAATTTGTAAAATTATATGCATTATTATTCTCAAACCAATAAAGTGCTTTAGGTTTTACATTTAGCAGTATATATGTGAATAAAATACAAGGAAAAACATAAAACACCAACAATGATAACGATGATAGGGAGATTTTTCTATTATCCCCAACAATTGGTGATTAATCCAGGTGTTCTACTTAATTCAAACATAAACTACAACCAGTAATTTCAAAATTTATATTTCAATTATATTAATGTTACACTGCTTCGTATTGGCGAGTGACAACTAAATGCTAAGGATAACCTAGGAGAGACTTGGGCCTTGTTAGGAGATATATCTTAATTAAGCACTTGTCATATACAACAGCGATGATTTGAAGGTTACGTGATGATTTCACATTGCATTGCTCTTTTCCTGAAAAAATGTAAGGCGTAGGTAAAACTAAAAAATTGCCCAAAACCGATCTTTTACCTCCTAATTATTCAATCCAAACATACTGTAAATGTTTAAAGATTCTGCTATAGTGATACCCTAAAGAAAATAAAGAATTTCAAAAAACAACAGCAATAACTAGTTGATCTTCCACCTAATAATCATAAGGGAAAATTGCACCCACCGTCCTTTAGGTATGCATAAAGGACACATACACCCCTCTATTTAGTAAAAGACATTAAACTTTTCTAAGTTCCACATTCTTCCATATATATTATGGGGAAATACAAGGAGGTATGAGTCATTCAATCTATAAAGCACAGACTGCGAAGCGACGACTAATGTCCAAAGTATAGCCTATAGGACACTTGGAACACCACATACATAATCTTATTTTTTTTGAACAACATACATAATCTACTTTATTTATGTTCATATATGTATATATGTAATTAACATGAAAAAAATCTGCATTGAGAATTAAGATTGATATTCAACCTTCTAATGATAATGCAAATCACTTTTAATGTTGTACAAAGTTTCAGTAATGATAATGGCCCTCACAAAAAATAAACAAAGACTAAGAAGAATCACTTTTAATGCATATCATTCCTTACATACATAATTCTAAGACAGGAAGATGAACCACTTCTTTTGATAACAATTAGTTAATCCTATGATAATGAGCCTCACAATAAATTTATGAGAGACGTCATTTTGCTATTTGTCTCAAAAAGTAAAGGATCTATTCTAGGATTACAAGTGTCCAAGAAATATCTGACCAATAGTAAGCGTTTGCTCAGTCTCTTGGTCTGTGTCAAAGAAGTGTCTAACAGGTATTTATTTGAGCACAAAAAAAATATATTTTCAATAGGACACAGTTAAGATTATCTGACACTTGTTCAAGGCGAGTTCGAGAAGTGGTGTCAGTGCCTGAAACACGTCTAACATGCCTGACACATCACTTTGGAGACGTGTTCGTCGTGCATCTTAGCATTCAATGACAACAATATTAACAATAACAATCCTAATTAAAACAAGAGAAAATAGAAAATGCACTGCCAGTGCAAAATAGTTTTACACTAACATCCAATGAGCATCTTGTATTCCACCAAATCACGAAGATATTTTAAAATTAATTGTATGACATGGGAGATTGATGGTTTCTTATTGAACGACAGTGCAAAACTAATTTACACCATCAGTGCATGCCCATTAAATTCAATCCACAAAAAGGGTATACCTGAATTGTGTGTATGCAAAAAAGGAGGTGTAGCAGTTGTTGAATCCTGTGGTGGATTTTCAGCTTCGGTAGAGAAGAATCTAGCCACAAAACCATTACTTCTCTGAAATGCACTAACACTAGAGTTTGTTTTCTTCAGTGTAGCTCTAACAACACTACCCATCTTCCACAATAAACCCTAAATTTACATCACAATACAACATTCATAAAAAACCCATTTTTATCATATCACCATAAATATCAATATAAAAATTCAATTTTTATATGAAAAAAATTACATTTTTGAGCAATATGAAGCAAAATGAAAAATGGGTTGGAAAAAAATATGAGAAAGATGAAATTTTTGAAAATTTACCTGTTCGGCTTTTTTCTGCTACGATCGTTGAAGAAATGAACAGTGAGAGAGTGGAATGAGAAAAGAAGCGTAGGGCATCAAACAAGTGAAGTGGGATGGGCTTTTGGTTTTGGGAGCCCAACTAGCCCATTAACAAAATTTATGTGATGTGCAAACATAAATTCGGTTTTTTTCCTATACGAAATGAAAAATATCACGTGAAACTTACACACACATGATTGTAAGGTTTCGAGTTCAAACTCAAATGAAGATGTTCAACCTAACAATATCAGCATTGTACATAAAGTTAGGTTTTACGAACCAATTTTTTTTCCATAAATTTAGTTAGAAAAGTTAAAATATAATAAAATATTACACCCAAATAGGAGTTATTAGTCCATTTGTGTTAGACCCAACACACATTAGTAACACATATATTAATTTTAATAGTTATTTATTTTGTTATTTTTATGTGGTTGTGTATTTTTTATTTATTTTTTAATAAATGCATATTAGTCTAATATAATAATATTTATCTTTTTTGGCATACTATTTTTTATCATGTTTTTTAGGGAATAATAATATTTAGTCCACAAGTCCTAGTTCAAATAGTAAAAATGTGGAGATTGTTAAGTCGGATGCCGTGACCGGAGTTCGAACCCCAACCCCTCCACTTGCGTGTGTAAGTTTCAACAGTTATTTGTCATTTTGTCTATTTACTAAAAAAAAATCATCATGAAGAGTGTTATGGATACCTTCTTTTTAACACTCTCTAACACCACACTGTTATTAATGAAGAATTGTGCTATTCACCACGAAGAGATAAAAAACGAAAACCACGAAATGCGTGTGTCTCATTTTTAATGGTTGAAAAATTGAGTTTTCCACATTTGGCCGAAAACATGTAGGTAGTGGTGAAAATAGGATGCCTTCGTTATTTATTCTTAGAAAAGTTTTCCTAGGAACAATCATTTCCCTTATATGAAATTCATGTGAGTCTCACACTTTAGAAAGAGATCCCACATAAAGTGGTGAATCCCAAACATTTTTATAGTTATGAAAAGAGTGTTATTAACATTTTTTTTTTATCAGTCTCCTCTTAAACATAACTGAGTTGATAGTGATGTTACATTATACAGAGACCGAATTTCAAACCATGAATTTTTCACTTAATAATCTTAAGGATGAATTTATAACCACCGGACTGATTACTTGACCAAAAAGAATAATTATAGTTATGAAATTTTTTGTAAAAATAAAATCATTAAAATAAAAATTCTATTTGAATACGCTTACCTGTATTCAATATAAATTTTTTATTCTAATTATGGGCATCTTTGTAAATTTAATACTTAGTATTACACTCCTTCAAAACACTACCAAAAAAAAAAGACTAAACACTACCAAAATAAAAATACTCCTTCAAAAAATACCTAGTATTATACTATGGGCACTGTTCAAGTTTCAAAGTAAACTCTCTAAAACCAAAAAAGTTTCAAGTCAATTTGACTTGTTTGCTTAAAAAAACACACAATTTGACTTGCGTTGAGAATGTATATTTACGTGAGTAAAAGACACCATTAAGATTTAATTAAAATAACTCATCTATATTTCTTTTTACAAAATTAAAATAATTAATCTATTTGAAAATTCATATTTCATCATTTACCCTTCAATTGGTGATAGTTATAAAACCATGTGCAAAAACCATTCAAAGTACAAATACAAATATAGGAGAATTAATAAGAAAAACAATACAATGGTTCATTACTCTTCATTTGTTCTTCTAGTGCTTCTTCTATGTGTTACATCCTCATATTCTAGCAAAATTGTAGAAGTAAATATCATTTGCCAGGAAGCCAAAAACCCTTCTTTTTGTTCAACTCTTCTCAATTCACAATCGATGTGCTTAGTGTCAATTTGACTAACACAGTGAAGCTAATCAATACGTTGATCTCACAAAGTGGTAAAGATGTCAAAGCTTTAACCCATTACAAAAATTGTTTGAAATATTATTTTGCTGATGGAGGTGCTATTTTTGTGCTTGGGAACATACAAAGAGTTTTGAAGGAGGGAAATTATAATCTCATGAGTGTTGGAGTAAACGACATTATACATGACATTAGTGATTGTATTAATGATCCTAATTATCAAAATACTTCTTCCCTTCCAAATTATGGTCAAGTTGCCTTGCAAATTGATCAAATTATTCAAATTATAGCTGTTTTTTTAAGGCTTAATTCCACTTTTGCCCCCTATCTTTTGCCAATTGTGCGATTTTGCACCCCATCCTTTTTTTTGAGCGATTTTGCACCATATCATTTACCCCCTTTCTGATTTTGTAGCCCCTCATGTGTTTTTTTGCTGATGTGTACAATTTTGCTGACATGTCCTTGCCATGTGTGTAATTTGTATTTTAAAAAAAAATCAAAATTCATATTAAAATAATTAAAATGAAAATCAAAATTATTTCATTTTAAATATTAATTAAAACATTAAAGAAAATAAAATTAACAAAAAAAAAAAAAACTAATCCCCTTTACTCTGCACCACAGCAAATTGTTGTCTAGGCATAACCCTAGACAAAACATAACTAGAAACAAATGTGATCCAAACACACATTCCATAACCACTTGCAAACCCCAACAAATTCAACAAACCCATCAAAGATTCAACCCTCTCCATGGATACTGACACAAACTTCTTCACACCGTCTTTCGCCTCGGTCACGTTGTGAACATGTTCCTTAACTGTTTGTCCCATTTCTTTCCCTTTTTCTAATGACCCTTTTGTGTATTCTTGAACATTATCATAAACATCATTTGCTTTATCATAAACTTTCTCTTTGGCATTATCAACTGCATCAACAACATTGTTACCAACTTCTTTCACTGCTTCTTTGTTTGAATAAACAATATCTCTCTTCTTATCAATTGTTTCGGAGGCTTTATCCTTTGCTTTCTCCATTGCGTGTTTGCATTTACCATATGCATCACAAATAAGCTCTTTAGCATTTGGAGTATGAAGATTATAATGTGATGAAGATGCATCTTGTGAAATTCCTTGACCCATGTTTGGAAGAACAGAAGCAGCTTCTTTGATTCTATCTTTGGTGTTTTCTATGAAACCAGAATCCATGTTGGTGTAATCTTCTTGATGGATTTGTTGTTGTTGTTGTTGTTCTGGGAGGAGATAGAAGGAGTGAGTGTGGTGGCTGATCGTGAGGGAGAAAGGGTTAAAGGGGTTTAGTTTTTTTTTTTGTTAATTTTATTTTCTTTAATGTTTTAATTAATATTTAAAATGAAATAATTTTAATTTTGATTTTAATTATTTTAATATGAATTTTGATTTTTTTTTAAAATGCAAATTACACATATGGCAAGGACATGTCAGCAAAATTGTACACATCAGCAAAAAAACACATGAGGGGCTACAAAATCAGAAAGGGGGTAAATGATAGGGTGCAAAATCGCTCAAAAAAAAGGATGGGGTGCAAAATGGCACAATTGGCAAAAGATAGGGGGCAAAAGTGGAATTAAGCCTTTTTTTAATGTCTAATTAATTAAATGTTGTTATGTACGTCCTAAGGTTAATGTTTGAATAATAATGAAATGCATCTATATCTATTTATTTATTTACAAATAATATATTTGAGAATCATGTGTCATGTTTTACATGGTGAGATTCAATGCCATCTTTCATTAATCAGCTCGACTTTTTGTTTTGGACTTTGTTTAATAGTACAATCGAGTGTGTTGCAGAGATGTCAATGAGTATCCATGAGTACATGTAATATGATAGTGTGACCAAATAGATCCGACTACTATATATATATATATAGTGACACGAGTCTCGCAAAGCAAACATGGACTTTGATTATAGAAACCGGAAATACTTTTTATTTAGGTAATGACAATATGACATATTAAAAAGTTTTAGGACATCTTTGAGCAACTCATGATGATTATGGCGAAGTCTACGGCCATGCATGATACAACAAAGGAAAAAAGAAAAAAGAAATTGCACAATCGATAAATAAGTTGCATTGTTACAACTTACAAGAAAATGGATTAACATTCTCACTAGAAGTAGTATATAGATCAAATTAGGTTCTAGATGCAGAACCATAATTGATGAGACTTCTTAAAGCAATATATAATTGATGAGTTTAAAGCTTTAGCAGTCACAAGAGATGAATATCTCAGGTGAAACGACACATTGAGTTAGAGTAACCACACAAATCAATTTAGACATCACATTTTCACCAATTTTTTTAAAACATTCGTTATATCAATCTTCTCAATGTCTACTCTTTCATGTGTGATTTATAAATGACACTTGACACACTTGAGATGTTAGGTAAGTGGTATGAACTTAAATTTGTAACTTAAAGGTACATGATTCAAATCTCCTCAAAGACAATTGTAAAATGATAATTAATGTCACTTTAATTAATGTTTTTTAAAATCCTTAGTAGAGAATAAGTCATATACACAATACAATATAGGTTTAATTATTGTGTAGTCTTGAACTATTCGAAAATTTTAAAATATGTCCCCAATTTGAGTCCCTGAATTTGTAAAAAATATTTAATCTAATAGATGAACCGATATTTGTGACGACGTCCTTGAGCTTTTAGGTAATTTACAATTAGACCCCTACTAAAACTTTAAATAACTTTAATTAGGTCTCTAAACTTTTAAACAATTTGTATTTGATTCGAATTAAATATATTTGTATTTGAGTCCTCTACTAAACAATTTGCATACAGTTCCTCTGTATTGCTTTTTTTATGTTGTCGCGAGTTTTTTATGTGTCTTGCGAGCAAGTCTTTATAGGCACAAACTTATAAAATTTATTTAGACACACACATGATTGATAAAATTTAAAAGAGAAATGATATGTGAAATTCTGGCACACACCGGGCGGATGTCCTACCGGATGTTCTGGACACCTGATTCAGCAAGTAAGATGTCCTAGACACCGGGTACGACAAGGTAGCACAAAATACAATAAACAACAATTAAAGTAAAGTGTAGAAAGTAAAGAACACATGATATTTGACAACCCAGTTCGGTGCAACGTCACCTACATCTGGAGGCATCCATGCCAAGAAAGGAAGTCAATGATTTATCTCAATGGTAGGATTGCCTATTTTCCCAGCATGGGAAACTTATGTGACCTCCCCACCTTAAACGCCACCTACAATTAATAGTAATGATGAGGGAATTAAAATTTAGACTTCAAGTGTTTGATTTGATGTTGTCACAAAATAAAGTGGCTTATGTTGGGAGAAAATCTAGATGTTGGTTGTAAATAAATGCCAAAAGCAGTGTTTTATGAAGTTGTACCGGTGAACAGTCTTTTGAGGGTTTTGGCCTAGTCCCCCTCTTGTAGTAGGCGGTAAAGGATGGGTGAGTCGGTTAGGTGCCAACTTAGTTGGGATGTTTCAGATTTACCATGCTGTCTAACATATTTCTTGACTTCTAAAAAAAATGACGTTAAAAAAAGGTTAAAATTAACGGAGTGCCACATGGCACAATCATTTTACGTCACGTGGCACAATAAAAGATAGAAATTCAAAAATTAAAAAAACCAAATAAAACAATTGATTTTTAATTAGTTTTATTATTAAATTAGAACATAAAAAAGGACATATCAGAATGCATGAAACAATGACACTATGGGTTAATAACGCTTTTGGTCCCTGTAATATGAGCGAATTCTGGTTTTAGTCCCTGTAAAAAAAATTTAGATTCTGTCCCTATCATTTCAGATTCTTCCACTATTGATCCCTCACTTAAACTTGTCAGCAGAATCTGCTGACGTGTCCAGCTGACTGTGTAATTATATTATTTTTTTAATTATAATAAAATGTCACCTGTGTAATTATATTATAAACCATTTATTTTAATTCAGAAAACCATAAAACAAAAATAGAAATTACAAAACCCTAGGATCTGCTTTTAGTCCCTCCATTATCTTCTTCTTCCCGTCAGTTCTTCTTCTTCTCTGCAAAACCCAGTCTTCTTCTTCTTCTACAAAACCCGGCCGGAAAACCCAGAAAACGATAATCGTCCGTTCTTCTTCTAGTCCGGTCGAACTCGATTGAATACAGTGAAGCAAAGCAAGTTTCAAGGTACGTTTCTTACCACTTTTTTTTTTATTTTAAAAACAAACGGTCATGATTTCTTTCCTTTTTGTTTTGTTTACAGAGATGGGACTATTCAATGTAGTTTTTCACCATGGTGGTGAGTTTGTACGGGAGAAAACAATGTTCTACAGGGGTGGGTTGCAAACTGTGATTACTGGGCAAGATGAAGATTTATGGAGTTATTTTGAAGCTGTAGGTTTGGTGTTGGGATGGAATTATGCTAAATCTACATTTAGGTTGTGGAGGAAGATAGAGGGAGTAGATGAGGGTTTCAAGCATGTCTTACTTGATGATGATATTAAAGCTGTTGGGTCGCATGCAATGAGGACAAATGAGGATGCACACATATATGTTGAGCACAATGTGAGTAGTAACAGTGAGAAGGTATCTGAACCTAAGTGTATTGGAATGAATGAAGCTGATGACAATGGTGAGGATAACAGTAGTGAGGATGAAGTCAGAGGGATAAGGTTTGATGATAGTGAAGAGGAGAAGGCGATTGGTTTGGATGATGGGTTTGGTGTTATTGAAGTTGAAAGACCTGCAAATGGAACAAACAGGATTGAGATAGGAAGGCAATCTTATAGGTTGAAGACTGTTGCTAACAAGTCTCCAGATAAGAAGAATGTTGGTGCTGGTAAGTTGAAAGTGAAATTTTCAGTTTCATCTACAAGTAGGCTTGATGAGGAAGATGAGTATGTGTCTGATGAATTGGGCAGTTCTGATCCTGATTGTCGTACCCCAATTTTTGACCCAGTTTTGATTCGTTTTAATCGTCTTTTTTAAAGCCGAGAATTTTCGTCGTTTCAGACGAAATTTCGGCAGGAAGGTATTTTAAAATACCTCATTTAGAGTTTCAAAAGCGATAGTTTTAATTTTATGGTTATTTTATTTTTACTTTAGTTTTTTATTATTATTTTCGTTTTTTTTATTATTGCTATTAATTATATTCTGTTTTATTTTATTTTGTATTTTTATGTTTTTGTTTTTATCATTTTATTTATTTAATTAATTAACAAACAGCTTGCACATCACTTTCTCCATCAGAATTGCATCAGATCCATCATTTTCTCATCAGTTTTTTTGTCCCTTTTTGCTTGGTTTCTTGCCATTTTTTTGATTAAGCCACAGATCCCTCTCAACAGCTCTGGACACAGCCTCTTTTGTCCATCCAAATTCAATAAAAACAGTGTAGAAGAGAGGATTTGAACAGAACAGAAAAAAAACAAAAAAACACAACCAGCAACACTTTCACAACACAAAACCAATAACACTTCCACTACACAAAAACCCAACACAGCTGCAAAAACCTCCTCTCCCACAACCACCACAACACAAATTCGGCCAACACAGCCCCAACCTCACACAAATTCGGCCAGCACAGCTACAGCACATCAAAACCGCGCACAACAACCCAGCACCGCCACACATCACACGCCCCACTCAGCCATAACTCACGCATAAACACACACACACACGCATACACACTCAACACGCACGCATACAACAGTACCTCCTCTCACAAACCACAAGAACACACGACCAAAAAACAGCATAACAACACAAAACACCACACAACACTCGGCCATAACTCACACATAAACACACGCGGCCACACACCCTAAAACCACAGCAAAACCGCACGCAAATAACACACAAAACCGAATCAAAGTTCAAAAGAAAAGGTAGTTTTCAAAAAAAATTTAAAACTTTAAGTTTAGATCTACTCATTTTGAAAAAGATTTTGAAAAATCTAAGTTTAGATTTGAGAAGAGGGCGAGAAAACGAGTTAGAAAAACTAAATTTTTTTAAGAAAAACAGAGTTTTAAAACTCTGGCGCGGTGGCGCCGCCGGCGGCCACCGCGCCGGAATTTTTTCCGGCCACCGGAGAAGCAAGGGAGGGGGCGGCGGTTTTGTAGAGAGAAGGAGGAGAAATGAAAAGAGAGAAGAGTTAGAGAGAGAAAGAGAAGAGGAAATGAAGAAAAATTAGTAATGAGGGGTATTTATACCCCCTCCTTAATCCTGCGCGCGTGGGTGCATGCGTTAGCATGCACCCTCGCCCCTTTGGCCCTTTGATTTTAAATCAGACGGCTCTGGTTATTCTCCCCTTGTGATCAGATTAGGACCCTCTGATTAATCAGACGGCCCAGATTAAATCACGCTGGCCCAATGCATTTTTGGGCCTGTTTGCTTCAAATCTGATTATTTTCTCACTTCCTGCATCTCCTATTTTATTTTTTACACCTCCCTGTTTTTTTTCTTTTATTTTTTTTCTTTGCAATTTTATTTCCTATTATTATTATTTCCTTTTTATTGTTTCTTTTATTTTTCACATCTTATTTATTTACTTATCACATCATATCATGCATTTTATTTTATTTGTCATTTCACTTTGCATTTATCATTTTATTTATTTATATGTCATTAGAATGCATTTAGGGTTTTACTTTGCATTTCACTTTGAGCCAACACCGTAATCTAGTCCCTCGTGTTTAGTTTATCGCACTTAATTTCATTTTTGAGTATTAATGCTCTAATCTTTTCACGTTTTTTTATTTATTTATTTTATTTTTTATTAGATTATTATCCTATTTTCAATATAACAAAAAACAAAAAACAATTTTCTTTTCGTAAATGAAAATAAATATTAAGAATTCAATCGACCGAAAAAGGAAAACTTGGGTAGACACTCGACGCTTCCCCGAATGCGGAACGCGAGATCCCCGTCTCGGCCACGTTCAAAGCATTCGTCGTTCGATTAAATTTTTAATAAAACAAAAATAGTAAAAACATTTTTCTTTTGTGAGCGAAAAAGGAAAACTTGGGTAGACACCCGACGCTTCCTCGAATATTCGGAAACGAGGTAGACACTTCACTTTTCGGATATTCGTCCTCCGCTTAAAATCAATCTCAACCCACTTAACTTTACTTTTTTTCACGCCCATGCGCGTTTTCAAACGGATGTCATCGCCCAAGCGCGAGTCCGCTTTTTTTTATTCAAACTTTTTTTCACGCCCATGTGCGTTTTTAAATGGATATCATCGCCCAAGTGCGAATCCGTCTTTTTCTAAAACAAACTTTTTCGCCCAAGTGCGACTAAACCATTTTCATAAATAAAATCAATCAACACACAAACATTTTCTACCAAAGAACTACGTAGCTTTGAATTCTCCATCGCACCAGGAGATACGTAGGAGCAAGATCAAACTCTTGTCAAGCACCCTAATAAAAAACTCATCTTTAGTCTTTAAATCATTTTTCTTTCTCTTCCATTCTTTACAAACATTTTTTTTATGAAACTAACACATTTTGAAAGCTAATTAATTAATGGTTACCGTTGAGTACAACGGATGTGAGGGGTGCTAATACCTTCCCCTCGCATAACCGATTCCCGAACCCGAATTTGGTTGCGATGACCTTATTCTCGTTCTCAAAGGGGTTTATCGACGTTCCCCTTTTCAAAAATAAAACTTCGGTGGCGACTTTACTGTCTAGCGAGCGTTTTTCGCCCGCGCATTTTCCCCGCCGCTTCACTGATGCTTTAGATGATGAAAAGGGTACAAAGTATGAGAAATTTAGGAAGGAACAATTGAGCAAGAGATATCAGTTCAAGTTGGGTATGTAGTTTAACTCTCTGCAAGATTTTAAAGATGCTATTACTGAATGGACTGTTTTAAATGGTTACCAACTTAAGTTTGTGAAAATGATAAACAAAGTGTGAGGGTAGTGTGCAGGGGCAATTGTGGGTTTTTAGTTTTGTGTAGTAAAGTGGGGGACAGACACACATACCAACTTAAAACGTGGATATGGGACCACTCATGTCCAAGGGTTTTAGATAACAAGTCTGCTACTTCCAAGTGGGTATCCAAAGCTGTCATCAAGAAACTACAATCATCTGACAAGCTCAACATTAATCAAATTATGAATGATATAAGGAGAGACCATTTAGTGGGCATAACTAAAGGCAGGGCATGGAAGGCAAAGGAAATTGCAAAAGCAGTGGTTGAAGGTGATGCATCAAGACAATACTCTTTGTTGTGGAGGTATACTGCAGAGCTAAAAAGGGTATGTGCAGGAAACACTTGTAAAATTAACATGGAGAGGCCAGTTCCTACACTACAACCAAGGTTTAGCCGTTTCTACTTTTGCTTTGATGGGTGTAAAAAGGGATTCACTAGTGCATGTAGACCTTTCATTGGTATTGATGGGTGTCATTTGAAAACAAAGTATGGAGGTCAATTGTTGGTAGCTGTAGGGAGAGATCCAAATGATCAATACTTTCCTTTAGCTTTTGGTGTGGTTGAGATGGAAACAAAGGATTCTTGGTGTTGGTTTATTCAGTTTCTGCTAGAGGATATAGGACAAGACAAAAGATACGTATTTATCTCAGACTAACAAAAGGTAAATATAAATATGAAATTTTCCTTTAGCTTTTTATGCTTTCAGTTTTATATAAGTATAGATCTGTAATAGGGATTTGATTCGATCTGCTTTTTCTGTATGATTTATGCAGCAATAGGAATAGATCTATAATATGTGTGAATTTTTTTTTGTGGGTGTGCATATTACAAGGACTCATTCCAGTTCTTGAAGAGATGGCTCAGAGTATTGACCATAGGATCTGCTTAAGACATTTGTATGCTAATTTTAAGAGAAAGTTTGGAGGAGGAACATTGATTAGAGACTTGATGATGGGTGCTGCCAAGGCTACATATTACCAAGGGTGGGAGCAGAAGATGGATGAGCTTAAGAAGATGGATCAAGGTGCATGGGATTGGTTGATGCAACATCCCACTAAAGGTTGGTGTAAGCATGCTTTCAGTTTTTATCCCAAGTGTGATGTGATTATGAATAACATTAGTGAGTCTTTTAATAGTACAATCCTAGTTGCTAGGGATAAACCTGTTCTGACTATGTGTGAATGGATAAGAAACTACCTACTGAATAGGATGGCAACTGCTGTGACTAAACTTGATAAGTGGCAACATAATGTAATGCCAAATCCTAGGAGAAGGTTAGATAAGGAAGTAGAATTTAGTGGTCAGTGGATACCTACCTGGAGTATTGCTGAGAAGTTCCAAGTTAATCATAGCTATAATGGTCAGCAGTTCATTGTTGATGTTGGAAAGAAACAATGTTCATGTAACTTTTGGGAGTTAGTTGGAATTCCTTGTAGGCATGTTGTGGCTGCACTTAGTTATAGAAAACAAAATCCTGAAAATTATGTTGATAGCTGTTACATGAGAAAGGCTTATGCACTCTGCTATAGTTTTAGTGTGTCTCCTATAAATGGGGAAGAAATGTGGCCACATGTGGAAGTTGAAGACATGCTCCCTCCTGATTTTAAGAAGGGTCCTGGTAGACCTAAAAAGCTAAGGTCCAGGGAACTGGGTGAAGGTGGTGCAAGATTTAGGAGGCCTGGTGTAGCTTATAGATGCACTACTTGTGATAAATTTGGACATAATGCTAGGAGATGTAAAGAAAATCAGAACCCAGATGCACTCAAAAGAAAGGTATTGTTTAAAAGAAAGGTATTTTTTTACTAGTAAGTAATTTTTTAATTCTCATGCATATTTGACCAAATATACATGCATTTTTTCAGAGAAAACCTGCTAAAAATGGTCCTGCATATGGAGGATCTGAAGTAGAAGAAAATGGTAATGCTGAAACTGTGGTTAATCCCACTCCTGAAAATGAAAATGGTAATGCAGACAATGTTAATCCCACTCCTGAAAATGAAAATGGTAATGCAACTGATGAAACAATGTTAATCCCATTTGCTGATGCTTATGATGATGCATTTTTTGATCAAGTCATTGTTGACAATGCTGATCAACTTGATGCTGCTGTTGACAATGTTGTGTCTCAGCCAAAGCCAAAGCAGCAAAAAAGATCCAGTGAGAGATTGAAGACAGTGAAGAGGCTTAAGAATATTAAGGGTCCATGATGTTCTGCTGATCAGCCTATGACAATTGAACCTGAGGATGAAGCTGGTGTTATGACTCAAGAGGATGCTGATAATGTTCCTGCAACTGCAGCTGTTAATGAAACTGCAGCTGCAACTGCAAATGCACCTGATGCAAAACTTGGTTTATGTCTTAAGGCAATGAAGTCTTGGGGGGATTTATCTATGATGTGAACTTGATGTACTTTTTTTTTGAAACTAGAATTGTCCTATTCTGTTTTAACTTGTAATGATACATATGCACTTTAAGTGCTTTATTTTGTAATATGATGTGCTTTATTATGCTATATGATGTGCTTTATTATGCTATATGAAACTAGAGTCTGAAAAACCTCAGAGTTAGAAACCTCAGAGTCTGAGTCTGAGTCTGAAACCTCAGATTCTGAAACCTCAGAGTTAGAAACCTCAGAATCTGAGTCTGAAACTTCAGATTCTAAAACCTCAGAGTTAGAAACCTCAGATTCTGAGTCTGAAACCTCAAAGTTTGAGTCTGAAACTGCAGATTCTGAAACCTCAGAGTCTGAGTCTGAGTCTGAAACCTCAGAGTCTGATTCTGAAACCTCAGATTCTGAGTCTGAAAAACCTCAGAGTCTGAGTCTGAAACCTCAGAGTGTGATTCTGAAACCTCAGATTCTGAGTCTGAAAAACCTCAGAGTCTGAGTCTGAAGTTTCAGACTATGAAACCTCAGATTCTGAAAAACCAGAGTCTGAAACCTCAAAGTCTGAAACCTCAGATTCTGAAACCTCAGAGTTTGAAACCTCAGACTCAGAAACCTCAGAGTCTAAAACCTCAGACTCAGAAACCTCAGAGTCTGAAACCTCAGACTCTGAAATGCAGCTTGTTAATGCAACTGCAGCTGTTAATGCAACTTCAGCTGCACCTGCAACTGCAAATGCACCTGATGCAAAACTTGGTTTTGTCTTAAGGCAATGAAGTCTTGGGGGGATTTATCTACACAATAGTTGTATTGACTGTGTTGTGTCTTATGTATTGACAGTGTTTGAGTCTATGATGTGAACTTGATGTACTTTTTTTTTTTAAAATTAGAATTGTCGCGTCGATTTTCGGATATCAAGCTATTGGGAAGCATTGAATCACTAATTTTAAATCACGACTGAACTTTTAATTTTTCGGGGAGAAAAGGAAAAAAGTTCGAAATTACCTTGAAAAAGATTTTAGGTTCGAAAGTCGATTATGCGAGGGGAAGGTATTAGCACCCCTCACATCCGTTGTACTCAACAGGAACCTCTTAGTCGGCTTAGGCTTAAAATGTTTCGAAAGTTTTGCTTGCGTGTTTAATCATATATATAAAAAAGGAAAAGGAAATATGATATGTATATGAAAGAGATAAAAACAAACGAAGGGAAAAAAAGAAAGTTTTATTAATGGGCTTGACAAGATGTCGATCTTGCTCCTACGTATCTCCCGGTAGTCGGAGAATTCAAAGCGTACGTAGTTCTTTGGTTAAAAAAAAATTTGTATGTTGGTTCGTTTTAGTTAAAAAAGATTTGATCGCGTCCGAGCGAAAAAGTTTGAAAAAGAAAGGAAATGAAAATAAATGTCAACTGTTCGGGTTGTTGCCGAACTGGCCATTGACGACAATGCATAAAGGTAAATGATTTGAGAAAAAAGGATTCGCACTCGGACGTGAACAAAGGTTTTAAAACGCACGAAAGCGTAAAAGGTTTTAAATGATGAAAGACAAATGCTAAGGCGATAAACTCGCGCAAGGCGTAAATGTTTTAAGAAAAAAAGACAGACGCACAGAGGCGTAAAAAGTTGAAAATAAAGACAAACGCACGGAGGCGTAAAATGTTGAAAATAAAAGACAAACGCACGGAGGCGATAAATTCGCGCAAGGCGTAAAAGGTTGAAAATAAACGCGCAAAGGTGCGAAAGGTTCGGATTGACCACGAGGGCCAAGAAAAGGTTAAAAATGGCCCAAGGCGGCCAAGGGAAGGTTGAGCGTGCAAGACGCGTCAAAAGGTGGAATGACGATTACCCGAGCGACGAGACATACGTCACGCATTCGTGCAACCGAGGTTTGGGGAGACATACGTCAAGCCATTCCCGTTTCATTCAAGTTGGTTTGGTTGGAACTCTAAGGAATCTCAAAGGAAAACAAGACATTTTAAAAGGGAAAGTTGAAAAAAAAGGAATCGCGAACAAGTTTGTTGTTCGAGTTTATTAACATCATGAACATTGCTTGTTGCTTAAGTTATTGAAACTCAAGAACAAGCGTAGTTCAAGTTTGAATGGTGAACAAGATCATAAGACATACACAAATTTGGAAAGTTCACAAGTTCGGCTCAATTCGAGTTTGATTTGAAAGAATGAGCAAGCTCGGCTTAAGTTCGCGTTTTGATTGAAAATCATGAACAACATGGTTGTTCAAGTTTAGTTTTGGAAATAAACGAACTTAGCTTATTGCTCAAGCTTAGTTTTGAAATTTGAAGAACATAACTTGTTTCACAAGTTACTCAAAATTTATCGCACGAACTTGTAAAATTTTCAAAGTTGTGCATGATTATGGATATGGTTTGAACAAAAATGATTTTTAACCCTCTTTAGGTTCTGAATCAAGGGCTGGAACCCAAAAATTTGGCATTTTGAATGCCTGATTCATGTTCTGAGTTTCACATACTTCGCAGAGCAACCAGAACTTGGCTCTGCGAAGTCAGGTTCTGATGTGTTCGCAGTGCGAGCAATACTTTGCTCTGCGAAGTATGCGAAATTTTGAACTCGGAAACTGTTTCTGAACAGAAGTTCAGGAACTGCTTCTAAGCAAGCTTCAGAACCTAAAGGAGGTTAAAAATCTTGGCAAAGATTGGGAAAAAGGAGTGTAAAAAAAACTCAGTTTAAGGTTTGGCCCCTTTGAGATCCCTTTTGAGTTTCAAAAGGAGGTTTTGTGCACAAAATGAAATTGAACAAAGCAAGATATGCAAACAGCAAACAAAATGAAAAAGAAAGATTATAGGAGACTTACAGAACTCCTAGCAATGCTTGAGCAAGATTTCAAGTGGCTTGCTTGATTGTTTAGAGTTTATGAACAATGAACTCTAATTGGTTTTGCTTTGTGTATGAGCTGATTTGATGCTGCAATGCAATGGATTTTTTGGCTGTTTTTCTGGTGTAATGGCTCTCTGAATTGGTCTATTGATTGTGTTAAATCCTTGGGCCTTGGCATTCCTTTTATAGGCCAAAATGCAATCCTTGCAATGATGAACAAAATCTCTAGATCCTAGCTGGTTTGTGGGCTAAATCCAGGCTAAATCACTTTGCATTTAATACTAATGGATAGAAGCTGCTTTGCCTTGTGCCAAGGGGCAAGACCTTGACTGATCTCAGCCACAAATGCAGCTGATTCTAGAAGGTAATGATGAGAAAAACTGAAAAACAGGGCAGCTTGAGATTGTGTGATTCTTGGGATCAATCCTTGCAATCTTGGAAGGCCAAGCAATGAAAACGTGTACTGCCATGTACAGGGAGATTGGGGGAAGTAAAATGAGCATGTGGGCTGGTGTGTGGGAGGAGAAATCCAGCTCAAAACAGGGCAACACAAACAGCTTTTTGCAAGCAAAAACCATTTGAGTTTGACTGGTTTTGGTGGAGAAAAAGGGAAGGAAAGGGATCAAGTAGATGGCTGGCAAGCTCAGGTTGGATGATGGGTCAATTTGGAGGGACAAGAGCTGACCAAGGGCAGCCAATTTGTTTGAGAACATGTAAGGTTGGAAGAAAATCCTTCTTTCCTTTTACCTTTAATGTCACACTTTGATTCTTGCCTTGCTGCATCATTTCAGTCACAAATAGCAATAACAATAATAATAATACTAATAATAACAATTACAAATGAAAACAGAACAGATAAATCAAAGAAAATAAAAATTCTGCAGAAAATCGCAGAGGTCGCAGTGCGAAGTTCACTTCGCACAGCGAACTCCCTTTTTTTTTGAATTTTTGTATTTTAAAATAAAATAAAAGGTGGAAATGAATAATAATAATAGTAGCAATAATAATAAGGATAATGAAAATGATAATAATGAAAATGATAATGCAAATAAAATAAAATGCAATGAGAATGAAAATGATGATAATAATAAAAATGATGAAAAACTTAATATTATTAATTAATAAAACCTTAATAATAATAATAGATAATAATGATATTATTAATGAAAATAGAATAACAATAATATTAATAAGGATGATGATATTATTAATAGTAATGCTAATAGTGATAAATGCAAACAAAAATTCTATGACAAGAATGTAATGATAAAAAGGTAATAATAAATGATGAAATAATAAAAGATAAAACAAACAAAAAATATAAGTCAAAAAATGGGGTATGACAGATGCCCCTATTTAAGTTTCTTCGTCCCGGAGATAAAAAAGTGAAATTTTGAAATGGACGGGTCGAAGAGACTTAAATATAGAGTACACCATTTTTTGACTAAATATTTTTCGAATTGTAAATGTTATGAATGCATGTATGCGAATGCTATGAATGCTTGTAATGTAAATATGAATGCGAAGACGATAACAATGACCACACTGGGGATAAAATAAAAAAACAAAGGGATACCCGGGTTCATTGGAGAAACGGGATCCGACTTTACCGGGGAACATGGTCCCACTGGGGATAAGTGTCAGCTGTTCGGGTTGTTGCCGAACTGCCACTGACAACAAGAAATGAAAAGGTAAATGCCAGTTGTTCGGGTTGTTGCCGAACTTGCCACTGACGACAGGAAATAAAAAGAATGTCAACTATTCGGGTTGTTGCCGAACTTGCCATTGACGACAGGAAATGAAAAGAATGTCAGCTGTTCGGGTTGTTGCCGAACTGGCCACTGACGACAGGAAATAAAAAGAATGTCAACTGTTCGGGTTGTTGCCGAACTTGCCATTGACGACAGGAAATGAAAAGAATGTCAGCTGTTTGGGTTGTTGCCGAACTGGCCACTGACGACAAAAGATAAAGATTGAATGTCAAATGTTCGGGTTGTTGCCGAACTTGCCATTGACAACAGGGAATAAAAAGAATGTCAACTGTTCGGGTTGTTGCCGAACTTGCCATTGACGACAGGAAATAAAAAGAATGTCAACTGTTCGGGTTGTTGCCGAACTTGCCATTGACGACAGGAAATAAAAAGAATGTCAACTGTTCGGGTTGTTGCCGAACTTGCCATTGACGACAGGAAATAAAAAGAATGTCAGCTGTTCGGGTTGTTGTCGAACTTGCCATTGACGACACTGGGGATGCGGCTGATAAGCCGTTCCTTACAGAACTGCCCCTTAAATTGGGGAGAAAGGATGCACAAGCTGTTCGTTAAAGAACTTGCCACTTGGCACAACACTGGGGAATATGCACAAGCTGTTCATTAAAGAACTGTCACTTGGCATAAAGACATGATAAAAGGACGCGCAAGCTGTTCGTTTGAACTGCCACTTGGCGTAAAAGGTGACATCTCTGAACCAGACAGACTGGGGATGACACTTGGGGAAAAAAGAATTCACGAATTGTTCGTGATTGATTGGTGAGACCCATGGTGGTTAGATCAACCATGTATGAATGATATTGTAGTATGTTGCATGCATAAATGTACGGATGTATGAATGCATGAATGTATGAATGTACAAATACCTGATTGTACGGATGTACACATGTATGAATGTATAAATGCATAAATGTATGAATGAATGAATGCATGACTCTCACTGGGGATGTCATGTGAAAGATTGACTTGTACTGGGGATGTCCAAAACGTTTGTTAAGGAATTGCCCCTTAATACAAGGATATAATGAGAGAAGCACAAGCTGTTCATTAAAGAACTACCGCTCGGCGAAAAGGAGATTGAAATCCCTAGACCAGACAGGCTGGGGATGACATTCGACTGTTTGTTGTGGGAAATGCATGATATGAATGTGAGATGCATGTTAATGAATGATTTTTGATATGATGCATGAATTATGCTGACCTGGGGGATGACAGACGTCACGTTGGACGCTGGGGGTTATGAGTTGGGTGCCGAGCAAAATCGAGCTTGGATGAGATGCCGAGCGAGGTCGGGCTTTGGTTGGTTGAGACTTCACTGGGGGGTATGCCAATAAGATTGGGCTTTGCTTGTGACTTCATTGGGGATACAAGGATCATTTTGGAAGCATGATCGATATCCAGCCTTAGATGCCAATGGTAATTGGGCTTTTGTGAGTAGGTGCCAACGACAATTGGGCTTTTGATTGTTTGGACAGAGATTGTCTTCCTGGGGAATTCGTTAATCCACTGGGGATTGTGCTAATCCACTGGGGAGAAGAACTGGTGATTCCGCCGGGAATGCTTATGCTTTGGTTGGCAAGTCCTTGCCTGAATTGTCCTTTTGGGCTCTCGATTTATCGGGGATATTCCCGGTTGACTCACTGAGGATTCTGTTGGGGAATTCCTTCTTTGCAATTGACCATGCTCGACCTGCGAAGCTTTATCCGCTTTAAGGACAGACATCGATGTACACTCCGAATATTCATGAGTTCGAAAGGAATGTGTTTGTTATTGATAAAAAAAAAGAGACTCACAAAATAAATTTTGAAAAAGTTTTTTTTTTTTTTGTTTTGAAGTACTATCATCAAGAATAAAAATGAATGGAAGGAAAAAATGGGAATTTGATAAAAGGTAAAGAATGTTGGGAAGTGAAATTTATTAATGGGGTGTTAGCCCGCCAAAGGCGTGGCTCCACGAATCTTACAAAGTCTGAAAAAAATGGTAAATATAAAAGGGAGGGTACATTGAACACGATGGCCACTAGTATCCCTAACAACTTTGAATCCCTTGTTTGGATGCTTCCGATTCGGAGTCTTCAGACAATTGATGTGCCCCTAACGAATTACGACCAATCCGATGTAGTTACTTTGTCTTTTGATCCTTGATTTTTGCATAGGTCGTCCTTTCAGATGTTTGACCTATCAGGATAGTTGTTTCTGTTTATGTCTCTAATTTTTGCCTGGACCGCCTTTTCAGGTTTTCAGTCCACCGAGACGTTTTTTTTCTAGACAAAGTATTTCTTGACTACATCGGAATTCACAGGACGCGGAAAATCCTCGCCGTCCATTGTTGTGAGAATCAAAGCTCCTCCGGAGAACACTCTCTTGACGATATACGGGCCTTCGTAGTTAGGCGTCCATTTGCCCCTAGAGTCAGGTTGAAAAGATAGGATCCTTTTGAGCACGAGGTCTCCTTCTTGGATTTCCCGGGGACGAACTTTCTTGTCAAAAGCTTGTTTCATCCTCTGTTGATACAGTTGTCCATGACATAAGGCAGTCATGCGTTTTTCCTCGATTAAGTTCAACTGATCGTATCTGTTTTGACACCATTCAGCCTCTGACAACTTAGCTTCCATCAAGATTCTCAATGACGGGATTTCGACTTCTACGGGGAGCACTGCTTCCATGCCGTATACTAGAGAGAAAGGGGTTGCCCCTGTCGACGTACGTACTGAAGTACGATATCCGTGCAAGGCATATGGTAGCATCTCATGCCAATCCTTATATGTGACTACCATCTTTTGCACTATTTTCATGATGTTTTTGTTTGCAGCTTCAACCGCACCATTCATCTGGGGTCTATAAGGAGAAGAGTTATGATGCTCGATCTTGAACTCTTTGCACAGCTCCTTCATCATTTTGTTATTCAGATTGGTCCCATTGTCCGTGATGATCTTGTTGGGAATACCATATCGACAGATGATATGATTCTTAATAAATCGGACCACCACTTGTTTGGTGACGTTGGCATACGATGCAGCCTCAACCCATTTGGTGAAGTAGTCGATGGCTACTAAGATGAAGCGATGTCCATTCGAAGCTTTGGGTTCAATCCTACCAATCATGTCAATGCCCCACATGGAGAAAGGCCATGGTGAAGAGAGGACATTCAGAGCCGTTGGTGGCATGTGGATCCTGTCCGCATAAATTTGACATTTGTGGCATTTCCTGGCATGCTTGTAGCAATCGCTTTCCAAGGTCATCCAGTAATATCCGGCTCTCAAGATCTTCCTAGCCATTGTGTGTCCACTGGAATGAGTTCCGAAGGAGCCTTCATGTATCTCATGCATTATGAGATCCGCTTCTTGCTCATCAACACATCTGAGCAGCACCATATCAAAATTCCTCTTGTATAAAACTTCTCCGTTTAGAAAGAAATTGCCAGCTAATCTTCGCAGAGTTTTCTTATCCTTGTTGGATGCCCCATGCGGGTACTCTTGCTTTTGGAGGAAACGTTTGATGTCGTGGAACCATGGTTTGTCATCTATGACTGCTTCGGCTGCAAATACATGTGCAGGCCTTTCTAGGTGTTGAACCTTGATTGTTGGAATTTCATTCCGACGGCTGACCTCATACATAGAAGACAAGGTTGCCAAAGCATCTGCCATTTGATTCTCGTCTCGAGGAATGTGATGCAGCTTGACTTTGTTGAAAAAGGTTAGCAAACGTCTTGCGTAATCTTTGTAAGGGATCAAGTCGGTGTGGCGAGTCTCCCAATCTCCATTGATTTGATTAATCACAAGAGCTGAGTCTCTGTAAATGTCGTGGTTCTTGATCCTTAGATCAATGGCTTCCTCAATTCCTAAGATACAAGCTTCATACTCTGCCATATTGTTTGTACAGTCGAATGATAGTCTTGCAGCAAAAGGGAGATGTTTGCCCTCAGGGGTGACGATGACTGCCCCAATTCCGTTGCCATAGATATTGACAGCTCCATCAAAGATTAACTTCCACCTAGATTCGGGATCTGGACCTTCGCCGAGTAGTGGTTCGTCACAATCCTTCATCTTTAGATACATGATTTCTTCATCGGGGAAGTCAAACTTGATTGGTTGATAATCCTCAATTGGTTGATGAGCCAAATGGTCGGCGAGAATGCTGGCTTTGATAGCTTTCTGAATGTGGTATTCGATGTCGTATTCTGACAACAACATCTGCCAACGGGCGATCCTTCCGGTTAAGGCGGGTTTTTCAAAGATGTACTTGATTGGATCCATCTTGGATATCAACCAAGTAGTATGATTGAGCATGTAGTGGCGAAGACGCCTAGCAGCCCAGGCTAATGCACAACAAGTCTTTTCGAGTAGAGAGTATCGGGACTCGCAGTCCGTAAACTTCTTGCTTAGGTAATAGACGGCGTGCTCTTTCCTACCGGTCTCGTCTTGTTGTCCGAGTACACAACCCATGGAGTCCTCCAATACGGTTAAGTACATGATTAAAGGTCTTCCTTCGACTGGAGGAATAAGTATTGGAGGTTCTAGCAGGTACTCCTTGATGCTGTCAAAAGCTTTTTGGCAATTTTCTGTCCATACCACTTCTTGATTTTTGCGGAGTAGCTTGAAGATAGGTCCACAAGTGGCTGTCATATGGGATATGAATCTAGAGATGTAATTTAAACGTCCTAGAAATCCCCTTACTTGCTTCTCAGTTTGAGGAGCGGACATTTCTCTGATAGCTTTGACCTTATCGGGATCTACCTCGATACCCTTTTGACTGACAATGAAACCTAGGAGGTTCTAGCAAACTTTCCGTTTTAGGGACCTTGATCTTGAAAGCGAGCGTATTTCTATTTTTGGAGGCCATATTCTTTTTGCTAATATTGATTGCTCTTTTTAATTTCCTATAAAGCAAAGTGGTATGCGAAAATTATTTTTCATGAATGTAAATGTATGATATGCATGGGTGTGATATGTATGTTCAAAATTTCCCCCATCCTCACGTGTAGGCTCTAAAGGTGAGATTTCCTAAGAAGAGGTCCCTAGAGTCATAGATCTCGCACGGAATGTAAGGTTGTCGACGGACATACGTCAACGTGACTTCAATACACTCCACGTGAAAATCTCCTCTAAGCGGGGTTTGGCATCCTACCTCACGGACATACGTCAACGCGGGCTTCCGCTCACAACCACCATTCTAACTTAGTTTTCTCTCGAGCTCGGGTAGAGAGCCTCACACGTCCGACATTAACCCGAACAATGTGGAGTAACATCGCTCAAGTAACCCCACAATTGATATATATAAATATGAAGCAAAATGATATATGTAAATGTAGAGCAAAAGAATAAACAAATAAATGATAAGAAAATATAAACACGCAAGTAAAATGAAACAAATTAGCCTAAAAGCCGACTGAGATAGGTTTGACTCGTCATGCAAAAACAAAGTGTTTTATGCATAGTCCCCAGTGAAGTCGCCATCTTTGTCGCGTCGAATTTCGGATATCAAGCTATTGGGAAGCATTGAATCACTAATTTTAAATCACGACTGAACTTTTAATTTTTCGGGGAGAAAAGGAAAAAAGTTCGAAATTACCTTGAAAAAGATTTTAGGTTCGAAAGTCGATTATGCGAGGGGAAGGTATTAGCACCCCTCACATCCGTTGTACTCAACGGGAACCTCTTAGTCGGCTTAGGCTTAAAATGTTTCGAAAGTTTTGCTTGCGTGTTTAATCATATATATAAAAAAGGAAAAGGAAATATGATATGTATATGAAAGAGATAAAAACAAACGAAGGGAAAAAAAGAAAGTTTTATTAATGGGCTTGACAAGATGTCGATCTTGCTCCTACGTATCTCCCGGTAGTCGGAGAATTCAAAGCGTACGTAGTTCTTTGGTTAAAAAAAAATTTGTATGTTGGTTCGTTTTAGTTAAAAAAGATTTGATCGCGTCCGAGCGAAAAAGTTTGAAAAAGAAAGGAAATGAAAATAAATGTCAACTGTTCGGGTTGTTGCCGAACTAGCCATTGACGACAATGCATAAAGGTAAATGATTTGATAAAAAAGGATTCGCACTCGGACGTGAACAAAGGTTTTAAAACGCACGAAAGCGTAAAAGGTTTTAAATGATGAAAGACAAACGCTAAGGCGATAAACTCGCGCAAGGCGTAAATGTTTTAAGAAAAAAAAGATAGACGCACAGAGGCGTAAAAAGTTGAAAATAAAGACAAATGCACGGAGGCGTAAAATGTTGAAAATAAAAGACAAACGCACGGAGGCGATAAATTCGCGCAAGGCGTAAAAGGTTGAAAATAAACGCGCAAAGGTGCGAAAGGTTCAGATTGACCACGAGGGCCAAGAAAAGGTTAAAAATGGCCCAAGGGGGCCAAGGGAAGGTTGAGCGTGCAAGACGCGTCAAAAGGTGGAATGACGATTACCCGAGCGACGAGACATACGTCACGCATTCGTCCAACCGAGGTTTGGGGAGACATACGTCAAGCCATTCCCGTTTCATTCAAGTTTGGCTTGGTTGGAACTCTAAGGAATCTCAAAGGAAAACAAGACATTTTAAAAGGGAAAGTTGAAAAAAAAGGAATCACGAACAAGTTTGTTGTTCGAGTTTATTAAAATCATGAACATTGCTTGTTGCTTAAGTAATTGAAACTCAAGAACAAGCGTAGTTCAAGTTTGAATGGTGAACAAGATCATAAGACATACACAAATTTGGAAAGTTAACAAGTTCGGCTCAATTCGACTTTGATTTGAAAGAATGAGCAAGCTCGGCTTAAGTTCGCGTTTTGATTGAAAATCATGAACAACATGGTTGTTCAAGTTTAGTTTTGGAAATAAACGAACTTAGCTTATTGCTCAAGCTTAGTTTTGAAATTTGAAGAACATAACTTGTTTCACAAGTTACTCAAAATTTATCGCACGAACTTGTAAAATTTTCAAAGTTGTGCATGATTATGGATATGGTTTGAACAAAAATGATTTTTAACCCTCTTTAGGTTCTGAATCAAGGGTTGGAACCCAAAAATTTGGCATTTTGAATGCCTGATTCATGTTCTGAGTTTCACATACTTCGCAGAGCAACCAGAACTTGGCTCTGCGAAGTCAGGTTCTGATGTGTTCGCAGTGCGAGCAATACTTTGCTCTGCGAAGTATGCGAAATTTTGAACTCGGAAGCTGTTTTTGAACAGAAGTTCAGAAACTGCTTCTAAGCAAGCTTCAAAACCTAAAGGGGGTTAAAAAGCTTGGCAAAGATTGGGAAAAAGGAGTGTAAAAACTCAGTTTAAGGTTTGGCCCCTTTGAGATCCCTTTTGAGTTTCAAAAGGAGGTTTTGTGCACAAAATGAAATTGAACAAAGCAAGATATGCAAACAGCAAACAAAATGAAAGAGAAAGATTATAGGAGACTTACAGAACTCCTAGCAATGCTTGAGCAAGATTTCAAGTGGCTTGCTTGATTGTTTAGAGTTTATGAACAATGAACTCTAATTGGTTTTGCTTTGTGTATGAGCTGATTTGATGCTGCAATGCAATGGATTTTTTGGCTGTTTTTCTGGTGTAATGGCTCTCTGAATTGGTCTATTGAATGTGTTAAATCCTTGGGCCTTGGCATTCCTTTTATAGGCCAAAATGCAATCCTTGCAATGATGAACAAAATCTCTAGATCCTAGCTGGTTTGTGGGCTAAATCCAGGCTAAATCACTTTGCATTTAATGCTAATGGATAGAAGCTGCTTTGCCTTGTGCCAAGGGGCAAGACCTTGACTGATCTCAGCCACAAATGCAGCTGATTCTAGAAGGTAATGATGAGAAAAACTGAAAAACAGGGCAACTTGAGATTGTGTGATTCTTGGGATCAATCCTTGCAATCTTGGAAGGCCAAGCAATGAAAACGTGTACTGCCATGTACAGGGAGATTGGGGGAAGCAAAATGAGCATGTGGGCTGGTGTGTGGGAGGAGAAATCCAGCTCAAAACAGGGCAACACAAACAGCTTTTTGCAAGCAAAAACCACTTGAGTTTGACTGGTTTTGGTGGAGAAAAAGGGAAGGAAAGGGATCAAGTAGCTGGCTGGCAAGCTCAGGTTGGATGATGGGTCAATTTGGAGGGACAAGAGCTGACCAAGTGCAGCCAATTTGTTTGAGCACATGTAAGGTTGGAAGAAAATCCTTCTTTCCTTTTACCTTTAATGTCACACTTTGATTCTTGCTTTGCTGCATCATTTCAGTCACAAATAGCAATAACAATAATAATAATACTAATAATAACAATTACAAATGAAAACAGAACAGATAAATCAAAGAAAATAAAAATTCTGCAGAAAATCGCAGAGGTCGCAGTGCGAAGTTCACTTCGCACTGCGAACTCCCCTTTTTTTTGAATTTTTGTATTTTAAAATAAAATAAAAGGTGGAAATGAATAATAATAATAATAGCAATAATAATAAGGATAATGAAAATGATAATAATGAAAATGATAATGCAAATAAAATAAAATGCAATGAGAATGAAAATGATGATAATAATAAAAATGATGAAAAGCTTAATACTATTAATTAATAAAACCTTAATAATAATAATAGATAATAATGATATTATTAATGAAAATAGAATAACAATAATATTAATAAGGATGATGATATTATTAATAGTAATGCTAATAGTGATAAATGCAAACAAAAATTCTATGACAAGAATGTAATGATAAAAAGGTAATAATAAATGATGAAATAATAAAAGATAAAACAAACAAAAAAATATAAGTCAAAAAATGGGGTATGACAAGAATTGTCCTATTCTGTTTTGTGGTCTACTAAGTGCGCTTTATGTGCTTTAACTTGTAATGATACATATGCCCTTTAAGTGCTTTATTTTGTAATGATACATATGCAGTATTATGCTATAATCAATCCAATATTATGCTATAATCAATCCAACAATCCAATATTATGCTATATTTGAATCCAACAATCCAATATTCATAACAATTTGATTTTAGAAAAGTTTAACTTGATTGATGAAAGTTAACTTGAAATTACATAAAACAGAAGTTTAACTTGATATTACAAAGCATTACATAATCACAAAAATTTCTAATTCTCAAGAATTACATCAACCTACAAAGTCAATTTGTTCAACAATTGAACCGGATTGACATTAAGCTAATTTAAATGCAATTGCAAAAAACACCCAAGAAAGTAGCAATGCCATGAACAACCAATTGCTCTTATTCTTCTCAGCCTCAAATTTCTGCTTCATCTTCAGTACCTTCTTCGAGTGAAGCTCCTTGCCTATTTCTTGTCCACATTCTTTCCTAAAATCTTTCCCAAATTTTTTCAAAAATTTTGTAGTCATATCACACTGATTGCAGCCAAGATTGAAACTAGCATTATCATTCTTTGGGGAATTTCTCGCAAAGAACATATCCAATTCGTCATCCCATATAAAAAGTTCACAACTTTCCACATCATTCATGTTCGAATTTCTACATTTCCAGAATCTTCTCTTAGGTTTCTCAACAGTGTTTGATACCCACATCTTCATCACTGCATTACACCCACAAACTGGAAGTGGAAGATTTCCTCCATTTGAGTTGCCAACACTCGAGTTCTTACTCCCACCCATTAGAAACTACATCTAACCCTAACAAAGGAACAAATAGTAGCGATAAGGAGAAATAGGAACAATTAGAAACGAGTATGAATGCAACAAATACGATTTGAATCGAGTGTAAGAAGAAAAATGGCGTTTGACTTTGATTTGAAGAAGAAGAACATGGGGGAAGAAGAACACGATGGAGAAGGAAGAAGAAATAAGAAGAAGAAGAAGAAGAAGGAAAGCGATTTTAGGGATTTTAATTGGTTATATTTATTTTTGTTTTTAGTTAAATTTAAAATCAAATAACAATTACACAGGTGGCATTTTATTATAATTAAAAAAAATAAAAAATAATATAATTACACAGTCAGCTGGACACGTCAGCAGATTCTGCTGACAAGTTTAAGTGAATGACCAATAGTGGAAAAATATGAAATGATAGGGACAGAATCTAATTTTTTTTTACAGGGACTAAAACCGACCAAAAGCGGTATTAACCCATAACACTATTGAATATTGAGAAAGGGGGGAATGGAATTTAGGTTTCAAAATAAACCCCAATTCATTTCCAACAACCCAAATTGTTGTTTGAGATCTTAACCGATCATTATTCCGACCTCCTTCATCAATTCGATTTTGCGTCTCATTTCCCTTCGTGTTTCTGTCCTATTTTGCTTCATGTTGCTTACCTTTCGGTTGTAATTGGGTGTTCCACCGAGTTTTGCAAGAGTTGGTGGTAGTGACTAGTGATAAATTGAGGAAGAAGATGGATTAGACTTTGGTTCTCTATGTCAACCCTCAACCTTTTTTTTTTTGAGAAAAACCCTCAACCCTTATTAAAGGAGATTTTTTTTTGTTTTATTATTATTATAAATAATATATCACTTAATAAAATATTTAAAAAAAATAATAACAATTTTGTCTTTTACTATGCCACATGGCATAAAATGATTGGGCCACGTGACATTCCGTTAATTCTAACTTTTTTTTTTAAAGTCATGTATTAACTGAGGGACCAATAACAATACTTTTACAAAGTGTAGAGACTAAAGCAAAACAAAAAAAGTGCATAGACCAATGACAAAAATTGACAAAAGTGTAGGGACTAATGACATTTAAGTCTTTTTACTATTTTATATTCTTTTATTATACACCCATACTTTTTTATATATTTTTTTAAGAGACTTTTTTATATTATTGAAAGTGAGTTTTTTCTTTGATATTAAGATGATAATTTGCTCCAATAACAATAAGTGAAATGCCTCTAACCTATGTAGTCCGGACATTTTAAATTGAAGACATGATAGTGATGCCAATAACCTATGTAGTCCGGACATTTTAAATTGAAGACATGATAGTGATGCCAGCACAACACCGACATGCATGATTATATTCAATCATTTATTTTTTTTTCCAAATTATTACCGCATGTCTAAGTGTGTCGGTGTCATGTCCAATCTCGATGTTGGTGCATCATAGCTAGTAAATAAACTAAAGGGATGATGAAATTATCAATGCCAAACGCTCCATGTTTATTATCTCACAGTAATTCCATGATGAAACAAAGTTATAGTTTCAGACAATCACAAATGAAACCAGAGTAAGTGATTATTCACAACCCCTTCCCTTTAGCTCTAGGGCTTATTTGTGTTAAGACTTTTTATACAATTGGCGCCGATGCACATTCAGAGTTCAGTGTTCAGTAAGATGCTTCAGAAATCATTGACCAAATAGTTGGCACAAATTTTACAAGTTTGAGTGACTCGCTTGAACTTGTACCCGATGCCATGAAGTGTTTAATATCCCTCTAAGGTTCCAAACGTCTTCAACCTTTTCAGGTTGAACATTTGCAGCTGAATCTACCTGTAAATTATACAAAGGTATTAATTATTAAGGAGAGGTTACAAAGATGCCCAACTCAATTAGAGTGGCGATTTTCTCTGATCCATAATGCAAATGAACTCATTTGTTCATATGATATGTGTTGTAACAGCGTATACTCTATAATTATGTGTAATAACTGTAGTCATTACATTAATCGGTATGATTTATAGTAGTCTATACAAGCCTATTACCGACTCTCCTCTATTCACAATTTTGAAATATGTTAAAAATATTTAAGAAAGGACAGCTGTTCAATATTCTTCAATTCACATTCATATAAAGTGAAAGTTAAGCCCAAAATATATCAAAAGTTAAGAGTATACGATGATTATGAAAAAATAGGTATCATTTCTTCTTCCTACAAAAGAATTGATTGAAAATGGAACCCTCTTTACTATGCTCAACTATTCTTCCAACCTACACTTTGGTATCATTAACACTTCATGAAGTGTTTCTGTAAGTTTCAATGTTCATATGGATTCAGCACATGCATTTTTCTCTCAGAACTCGTATGGATCATAATTGAGTTGCATAGTATTTCAATTTTTGTTCTCCTAAAACTGTTTTATCTTTTTATTTTATGATATTATCTATAAGGAAGCTATATTGATCTAACAAACCTTTATAATTTAAAAGGTACTCATGGGTGAGGACAGAAAAATTGATTTTATTTCTTTTTGCAGTTAAGGGCAATGAAATGTTAGCCCTGACACAAACACAAACACAGACACGACACTGATATTGACATGAAATACCGGTAATAATTTTAAAAAATAAAAGTGATTAAATGTAACTAATAAGTAATAACCACATGCAAGGTGTCATGTTGATGTCCGACACTTACACGTGTTGGCCACCAGACACGCCTTCAATATAAAGTGTCGGGGCTACATTATTGTACACTGAAAAGTGGACAGAACCATTTTCCATTCTTATAGCAGCTAAATTGGGATAGATAACACTTTCGGGGAGTACCTACTAACATAGTTCTAAATTGTGGTTCGCAGCTGTAATTGCGGCTGCAATATAAAGGTTTTAGAGGTATATGCAAAGGTATTGCCACTACAATTGCGGCTGCATTTTGCTGCAATATCAAGGTTTGTAGCGTATCTGACTATCTGCAACCGTGATCGCAGCCGCAATAGAGAATCATGTCTACTGACAAGAGGACTAAAGATTTTTCCATATCATCATGATCTTATATGATTCACAAATGCTAGCCCATCAGATTTTCTCTCCAAATATCTCAACAGTCTCATAAGACAAGAAACTAGAAAAATGACAATTAGGAGAAAATATGAAACACACCGCTTTCGCAATAATCTCTGTGCTGTGTTGAATATCAGCTGTGACTTCAAAAAGCACCCATGCCCATTTGTCGCTGTTGGCATCATCTGAAATATACTGAATGCCCTTTTTTTGATATCTTGAGGCTTCCGTCCATGTTTTGCCTCCATCAACAGACACATCTACTCTCTCAATGCCTCTTCCACCACCTGATGCAGCATAACCGCTAATTTTTACCTGCACAGCATATGCCAGAATTAGGACATTAGTCAACTACCAAACGGGCAGAATATGAGCCTGTTTTGATTGGCTTTTTTGAGCTTAGCTACTGATGTAAACACTTGTGAGACTGTTGGAGAGCTTATGGAACAGCTTATGACATGTACATAAGCTCTTCATAACAGGTTATGAAAATAGTTTATAGTTTTTATGAAAACGGTTTAAGCTCTTCATAACAGGTTATGAAAATAGTTTATAGTTTTTATGAAAACGGTTTGACTTTATTTTATCATTTGCTATAGAAATAGCTTATATATAAACACTTATATGAGTTGTTTATATAAACAGGACCTATGTACGGCAGTCTTGCTTGTGTCATATTGGAAGACAAAGGCATCAAATTTATCTCCCTAATGGAAATTTGGAAATCAAATATATATACTTTTACTTGAAAAAAGAGGAGAAAAAAAAGAAGTGAAATTTACCAGAAATAATGTCTTTCATTTTCAGTGAACTTAAATTTAGAATATTATTTGAAATAAAAAAGCTAATTCAACACGTTTGTGCATTTCATAGTGAATAACAAAAACACATTCTTGTAACTCATGAAAACTGAAAAAAGAGAAAAGGCAACCCACATACACACTGAAGCATGAATAGCCTATCATATGCACATCATCAATAAATAAACTAACCTTCCCAGGCTTAACTGTGCTCACGTCTTCCAAAGAACATATAACACACTGCCACAAGGAAACGAATACTCATCAGTTACAAAAGTTCGCTCAATAAAATACCTATTCTGCTTAATAAACTTGTAACAAATTAAATTAGCACTTACTCCAAAGTACAAACTGGTTAATTTCAATTAACCCAAGTTAGGAAAGGCAGAAAGAGCACAATAACAAGAATACCTGAACAGGGAAATCCATTTGGGGTCTCCTGGTTGACCAATCAATATTGTCCCAATTCACTGATGGTGGGAACATTTTGTAGTCCTTTTGCATGAAGAAACCCTGATATACATAATAATGTGAAGCTCTTAGGGCATTCCAAAAATGAAAAATTTGGTATTTCAAAAGTATAATACGTCATATATCAGACCTGGCATTCTTCTGCAATGATATTGATAGCTTCCAGCCATTTAACAGACCGAGCTCCAATGACACCAGGAACAACCACGCGTAATGGGTACCCATGATCCCTATTGAGAGGCTAAAGAAAGACAAACTATAAACTGAGCTGAAAATTGATAGGAACCCGAATTTCAAAAGAAGAAAATGAATTATTAAGAATCGAAAATAGATGTATTGCAGAAGAAAATCTCCCGTAACGCTTGAGCAAAGGCTACTCAGAGAATCTTTTTTTTTTTTTATTGTTCTAATTTTTTGAATTCAAAATGAGCATCTATACTAGTTTCCGTTTCCTAATTATGTCCTAATATCAGCAAACGGAATTAAAATTTAAATAAGTTATCCACTAATATAACATGTTGAATTCAAGTTTACAGTAATTATTTGTTACTATCTACATATGAAACTCAAATTTAAACCCTAATTTTTTATTAACCCTATTATTCATTACTAAAAACACAAATAGTAGAATAAACTTTTTTTTTTTTGTAGAAAATAAAAGTGCATTATTGCAGCTCCTACGATGACACTATGAGAAGCCATCAGTTTGCATGAATCCTAGAGTACAAACAGAAAATAATGATTGAAAAACAAAATAAACAGCAAAAGAAAAAAAACGTTGTTTTATTGCTGCAAGAAGATAGAAAACATGAAATCAAATAAACTTACTTCTCCATTCATTTCATACGCAAGTAGAACATCTGCTTCAGGATTTGCAGCCTGACTGAGTGGTATTGAAGCCTTATATGGTCCTCCATTTTCTTCCTGATTTTAATTTTTTTGACAGGAATCAATAAGGTTATAGTAAGGATTTGAAGATTGCCAAATGAAACACACAAGCCTTATTCATTAATCATTACCTTACACCTATCAATGCTTACAAACTCAACATGTTTTCCACCAAATTGAGTGGCACTTGTCAACTTTGGAATTCCAACAAGTTCAAGAACATCAGCCAATTTGGCACCACCCCAAACAGCTGAGAGAAAAAAAAAAGAAAAAAGAAACAGTAATTAAAAATACATAGATTCACTACATTAATTAGATATCTTAATCAATAGCTTAGCATTCAAGGGTGATCTTAAACACAGCATGAAACTCCTGCAAACCGAGAATACTTCAACAATAAAATTGACAACACTAACCATTTCCAATAGCAGAAACATCCCATCCAACCCCTTTCACTGTCCTCGTCTTGCTCATAGCAGTCCTCCGATTCCCTGCGCACTGAGAAAATTCATTTGCAGAATGGTTTAGTCATCCCAAAATCAATGTAAAAACACCAAAATAAACACCATTCCACTTCACTCCAAGTTTAGCTAGAGAACACATACCTGCAAAGTGGCTGTTACATTATACTTTGGAAGTTTCCTGCCACCAAAATAACAAGGTCACTTCCTTGCACCACAAGAATATAATAATAATAATGAACCAACAAATCAAGAATTTCGCAGAAATTGGAAGAGCTGATTTAGACTTGTCTTATGACATGAGCACTTGTGTAAGTTCTTAAGAGAGCTTACAAAAATAGCTTATGACATGCTTGTATGTTGTTTTAGCTTATTTTAGCAAGCTACTCAAGATAGCTTATAGAAACAGTCTAGATGTACCCTCATCTTCTTTAATTGTAAAAATAGTTTATAGTTTATGCACAAGTTATTACCATAGTAACCATATGTCCTTGTGGAATAGGTGCTTAATTAAGTTATTTACCCAAACATCTCTACTTTATCCGAATATCCAAAATAACTGTTTTCACTTTAACAGCTTTCTTCTATTTTTCTCTCAAAAGAGAAATTAAAACAAGGAAAAAAAAACTATACATGTGAAATGTCACAACTAAGGTTTTAAATAAGCGCTTTTTCTAAACAAAGAATTGGAACGCAGCGATTCATTGAAGAGAAAGTGAGGCTAACATGTTGGCACTTGCCACCACAGCCCCTATCAATCATCATCTGCCGATATACAAAACTACATGAAGAGTTTGCCTTCATTTTCTTTCATTGGAAAAATAGCTTCTACAAAGTCTTACGATTTGGGTTTGGCCTATAAGATGGGAAATGTTTCTTACTTGTAAACACTTTTTCAGGCTATATCTCCTCTAATATGAGACTCTCAAGTCGCAACACATTCAGTCATGCCCAAAACTAGACATCTAGAGCGTGAACTCAAAGATCGATAGCAGGCGGCCCAATGTATTGTGGATATGCAAGATGCCTCCCACTTATAAACATTTTTACAGGTCATATCACAATCAATGTAGGACTCTCTACAATTAGTTCTTATTACCCAAACATATCTAACAGGTGCTTAAGTTATTACCCAAACACTCCCTCATTCTCTCCTGAAAGAATAACAATTTTCAATTTGACCTTTTTCTTCTATTTTTCTCTCCAAAAAAATTAAAACAAAAAAAGACAACTTTAGGCCCTGTTTCAATAAATAACTTCATTACTTATAGCATAAGGGCTTATCATATAAGTGCTTATTTATAAGCTATTTTTACAACATAAAACAAAATAAAGTCAAATTGTTTTCGTATTATCGATAAATTGTTTTCATAAATTATCTTAAGAGCTTTTGAAAATAAGCTAAAACAACTTATGAACATGTCACACACTATTTCTATCGGTTCTTCCAAACAATCTCCCAAGTGCTTATGCCAATAAGTTCAAATAAGTCAATCAAAACATACTCTTACTTAAGTGTAAGGAAATCCTAGCTGAATTCTAAACTCCCAAAAACCACAAACTAACCTGATATCTTTCATAAAGAGCTGTTTGGAATGTTCCACAAGACCAGATATCTCCACACAGTATCTGTTCATAAATACCAAACCAGTCATACCAACAACAACAACAATAATAATACTACCTCCGCCCCTAAATATAAGACCCTTTTGAAAAAAAAAAAGTCTCTTTTTATAAGACCCCTTGGTATTTCCAAGTACATTAATTAAATTTTTACCAACATACCCCTATTTATTTTATATCTTTTTCTTCAATCAACATTAAATACTATGTTGAAAACATAAACTAACTCTTTCTTAAAGGATAAAATTGTAAAAACAATAGTAATTACAAACAAATTTATTATCACTATCAATTTTCGTAATTCCAGTTATTTTTCCAAAAGGGCCTTATAATTAGGGACGGAGGTAGTAATAAAGATAAATTTTCATACACTGTCGCAAAAAAAGTTTGACACTGTTGATAAATCACAACAATTGTGGCTTTAGAAGTAGTTATAAAGCGTTTTCAATGATTTGATAGTTATGATTGACTAACATTGTAAAAAAAATATTTACAGTGCTGTGTATATACATTAACGGTATGTTTGGCAAGCAAAATAATCTCACTTATAGTTGATAGCTTATAAGCTCATATGACTAAAATAGATTTGTTTGATAAGCATCATTTTCTCACGAGCTTATTTTTACTAGCTTATATCGTTTTTTGATAAGCTACTTGAAATAACTTATAACTTACCATTTTTCGCTCTCAATTTTACCTTTGTTATCTTAATTGAAAAAAATTAATAAAACATATACATATCTCTTTTTTGTCATTTCATATTTATAAGCTAACCCAGCCGCTAATTTTACCAGACACTACAAATTCAATCAGCAAACTTCTCCGCAATAAGCTAGCTTATAAGTTATTCACTATTCACTCATCTGCTATAAGCTAGCTTATCAGCTATCTACTTTATGCTAACTTATCAGCTATCCGCTATTTTGCCAAACATAACCTATAGCTTATTTCGATAAACTACTTCAAGTAGCTTATCATTTTTTCTCTCAAATTTACCCCTGCTCTCTTAATTGAAATTATTTTTTTAAAAAAATTAATTAAACATACTTTTTTTTATGGCATTTCATATTTATAAACTAACTCAACCGCTGATTTAACCAAATACTACAAATTCAATCCGCTAGCTTATCTGCTCTAAACTATCAACTATCAGCTATATGGTTCATCCGATAAGGTAGCTTATCAAATATCCACTATTTTTTACTCAACAAATCATAAATCCATAGTATAATACTAATAAATAACAAAAAGTTAAAAAAAAAAATTATTGAAGAGAATGAATGAACCTGTTGATATCTTCAACGATGGGAATAGGACCATGATTCCTCTTATAGAAGAAATCCGAAGGTGTAACATACGATGCAATAAGCGCTGAACGTTTTGGTTCTGCGTTGAAAGGTTCCTGTGAAAAAGAAAAGAAAACGACGATGAGAATTTGCGTTTTGGAGAAAGAGAATGAGTGTTTGGTGTGATTACCTTGGAGTTGATTTGAAGAGAAGGATGACGAGGTGGTTCTTTGGAATAATCTGATGGTGCTGTTATTCCTGGCATTGTTTTTGGAGATTGAAGAAAAAACAGAGTGAGTGAGTGAGTGGAAATGATTAGATAAAGACAATGGTCTTTGGAATAATCACCTTTTGTAAAAAAAAAAAAAAAATCACTTTTAAAGGTTAATTGATTAAATGAAAAGTTGTTTTTTGGAAAATAACTGATTTTGTTGTGAAACATTAGTGGAAAGACGGATATTGATATATGTGCCTATTTTTTTTAAATGAAGGATAAAATTGAAAGTGAAAAAACAACATAAGGATATACTCTACATGCAACTGTAGAGACTAATTCTTTCGAAATACTTGAAGATTTATTTAAGGGATTGATATCTCTTAACAAATATTTTTATATAGTACTAATCAGTATCAAACCTTTTTTTCGGTCTCACTGAACCATTCAATTATTAAATGGGGTAATCACTCGGTCGACATGCACATGCCACTTAACCATACAACCAACGTGAAGACATTCTTATTCTTAACAAAGTTAATACAAAACATACACTTTTAGAGTGCTTTCCAAATTATAAATTGGTTTAGGTAAATGGTGGATAAATTTAGGCATGTAGGTAAAAACATTGAATTCACTACGTATCCTTCTATTCCACATACCAACATTTACTACTCAATTATGTTATTAAAAAATGGTACAAATAGAACTTTTTCATAATTAATGAAGAAACCAAATTTTTAGCGATCATGGCCTTTTTTCTTCATTTTGGATTAATTTTTTCTCTAAAGAGGCCTAATTATATGAGTGTCTTTCAGTTCTTTGGTACCCCACCCCCAACTTAGAATGGTGTTAATTTTAGAAGCAACCATAAACTTAAAAGAACAACCTAAATAAGTATTCTAAAGCTTCTACCTAACTCTATAGAGGATAAACATAATGAAAAACGTTTAGGTTTATTTTTCTTGTAATGTAGTTTGTCACTGAAAGAAGATATGCATGAAAGTTCAAAGTGGTTTAGCAAAAGATAATGAACATAAAGGTGGCTTGAAAAATGGTTATATGTACCAATAAATTTTGCCTTCGTGTGTGTATGTATAACCAATAAGCAAATAGAGAACGAATGCAATCTCAAGAAATAAAACATGGATGAAAACATTTCACCAAAAAGAAAAGAGTAGACAATGGATAATATTTAGGCTCAAAACATCTCACTGATCATGATTTAGCAAACGAGATGGACATGTGATCCTGTTTGCCGTGCATTCGCTTGTAACAACTCTTTCTTTTTTGGGAAATTGAACCTGCGCGATGCACTGTCAAACCCTTATTATTATTTAAAGTATATTATAAAAATATTATGATAAGGAGGTTTAAACATTTTACATAAATAAAAATTAGTATGAAATAAAATATCTTAGGAATAACACAATAATCTATGTCAAACCCTTATGATTACAATGCACTCAACCCGCATGGCTAGCTCATTTAACCCGCCATTTTAGGTAGGTTGGGTTGAGGTTTTGAGTCCACCACCTCTAGTTGGCTCATCTCGTTTAGCCTGTTGAAAAAGCAGGCCATGGCGGGACAAGTTGGCTTGTGGGCTCATGAAAATTTATTTCTTTATTTTTATTGTACTAGTAAATAGCAAGTGACCCAATTTTTAAAATTTTTCCCCCTAAAAACAATTGGGTATCCTTTAAGACATGAAACAATTGGACCATTTTTTATCGAACAATTTTTTTTCTTCATAAAAATAATCGAGGATCTTTCTTTTATTCATACGAGATATTTTAAGGCACAAAACATATTTTGTTCAATTATGTTCCTGTTCTGGAGTAAACGAATATCAATTAGGCCCATTTACTTAGGCCCAATACAAACTAGCCCAGATCCAATATCTGACA
Organism: Medicago ruthenica; assembly: GCA_018208015.1. NCBI lineage: Eukaryota > Viridiplantae > Streptophyta > Magnoliopsida > Fabales > Fabaceae > Medicago > Medicago ruthenica. Next base: position 68,216,667 of record CM031376.1, on the reverse strand, counting down.
GAATTACTCGCAACACACCTCCTCTCTGCGAGGGGGTGCTCGGAGCAAACAGAGACTCATTCAAACGTTCTGTAACGTCTCTCGCACGTTCTCGCGAATCTCTCCTCGGTGGTTACACTTCCTACGAATTCGTAACCGCCGAGCCGCACGTGTGCCACACAACGACTCCTGCACCACCCACCTCTATAAAACGGGGACTCTGAGTAATCCCCAAGGTTAGATTCTCCCTACTCTCTTAACCTACCTCTCTACACTCACACTGACTTGAGCGTCGGAGTGTCTGCAGGTACACACCCCTCTTCCATTCCAACAACAGCGAGCATCCACAAACACAATCCTTCTACTGCACTGACAGCCCATTTCTGATCAGGTAAGATCAGTGGCGCCGTCTGTGGGAAATCTAAGCTATCCCCGTTTTTTATCCAACAAAAAACCAAAGCTTCCATAAACATATACATTCATATAAACCATGGCTGTTAACGGTGCTACATCTCAGCTACGGAGTGAGGTCCACCGCGTCCATCGCGACGGGCACACTTCTACTCCATCCCCTATTGATAGTCCTAGGGAAGAGGCACACCACCAAATCCCTCAGGTCGTCGTACCATTGCAAGAGCAACCTCCCTACGGTCCCCATCGGCCTAGCGAGGAAGCAAACAACTCGTCCCCCGAGGACGCCATGCTGACCAATATCGTCTACACGGTGCAACGTCAAACGTTGATCATCTAGGAGCAGAATCGGCGTCTGATGGAGATGGAGAATGAGTGTCTGCAACGACAACATCCATCGCCTAGAAGGCCTCCCTCTTCACCGCGTAGAAGAAGGGGTGGGAGCCCGCGTCCTTCCAGATCAAGATCGCCCAAATATTTAGTCGGCAGGAGATCTCCAACCAGGAGATCGCCTAGCCAAAGGTCCCTTACCGGGAGATCCTCTAGACGATCACCTGAAAGGGCTCCACCCAGGCAAAGAAGGCGCTCGGCATCTACCTCCGCATCTGATGACGAACGCCCCGCATACGGCCCTTTCACAAGGTGTATTCGCGAGGCTCGCATCCCACCAGGGCTGCACAAGCTCCTGCAAATGGACTTGTATGACGGGACAACCGACCCTGACGAGCACATAGAGAACATTGAGGCCGTCCTCACCTACAGAGAGGTGCGGGGAGCCGTCATATACAAGCTCTTCGTCACCACTCTAAGGCGAGGAACGATGACATGGTACAAGGGTCTTCGCACTATCGATTCCTGGAACAATCTGTGCCACGAATTCACCGCGCACTACACCGCTTCAAGGACCCAACCAAAAACTGTGGCGTCCCTTGAAGTCATTGTGCAAGGAAATAATGAGCCCCTCAGAGACTACATTGAGAGGTTCAACAAAGAAGCTGTACAGGCCAAAGGTGCAGACGAGATAATGAAGAAGTACCTTATCTCTAAAGGACTCCGCCATGGCACTGATATGAAGAAGGCCGTGCAGCTAGATCGCCCAAGGACTCTAAACGAATTCCTAGAACTGTACGCCGACAACCTGAATAAGTCCAGGAAGGAGGAGCCTGTTGTTGAATCCTCCAAAAAGCCTTTCCAAGAGAAAAAGAGGGAAGGCAAGCAAGTTGCTCATGAGGGCAAAAAGCCTCTTCGAGAGAGCAAATGGCCTATTGGTCGTTTTACCGAGTATACACCCCTCGCTGCATCGAGGGAAAAAATCCTCACGGAGATCGCAGCAGCCGATCTGAAGGAGGCGGGCATCAAATACCCCAAGCCTCCAACGCAAGAGAAGAAAGGAGCCGACAAGACGAAGTACTGTCGGTTCCATAAGTGCCACGAGCACCTCAGAGACGATTGCATCCACCTCAAGGATGCAATCGAAATCCTCAAACAACGAGGTCGGTTGAAGCAGTTCACCAAAACTACTTCTTCTGAAAGGAAGACAGCCGACCAGATCGCTGATGGCAACATTCAAGACATTGTTGTTGCCATGTCTGTCGAAGTGCTGGACAGCTTCCCGGAGCACATGGAGATAACTCCCTACTCGTGCACCTGGGAACAGTTCCCTTCCGTCAACGTGATTACTGGTGGAGCTATTAACCTCTCCATGGGAAGCATGAAGAGGAAATTTGAAGAACCCATGCGCGTCAACCAGCTGGTCCTCCCCAACATCCCGTCTAGGGGGCGACCGCCACTGTCGTTCCATGACGACGAGCTACCCAGAGGAGCTCCTAGTTCAGCCATACCCCTGTTGGTTCAGGTGTACATGGCCAACTTTGATGTTCAACGAGTCCTGATCGACACAGGGGCCTCGTGTGACATCATGTACACCGGGCTGTTCAAGACTCTCCAGCTGACGGAAAAAAACCTCTCTCCTTATGTTGGATCCGAACTATACGGATTCAACTGATCATCAACCAAGCCTTGGGGTTAAGTGGAGATGCTCGTAACCTTCGGGAAGGAGGAGGCCAAGAATACCATCAAGATTCCATTCCTGGTGATCGACTGCCCTTCTCTCTATAACTGCATTATAGGGAGAACGAGATTAGCAGGATCGGGAGCCGCATGTTCAACTGCTCACTTGAAGTTGAAATACCATGCAAAAAACGACACCGTCGCTACTCTGCACGGAGACATCGAAGCTGCGAGAAGATGTTTCCTACAGGCGAACAAGAACCAGAGCTCGGTTTCCTCGTCGAAACCATCCTCTAAGGATGACGAGAAAATTGTTGCGAGCATTCTGGACACGAATGTGGTCGAACTCGACTCCAGATTCAGTAAGTCTGATCTCAAAGAGCAGAAGGAGAAAAAAGACCCACTCAGCTCCAAAATCTTGAGGCACATCCCTGATGGCGATTTCAAGTTGATCCCCTTCGGAGATGATCTGTCAAGGAGCTTCAAGATCGGGAAGGATCTTCCAGATTTTGTGCAAGCCCAACTGATTGCTTGTTTGAGAGAGAATGTTGATCTGTTTGCTTGGAGCGCTGCTGACATGCCTGGAATCGACCCTAGCGTCGTATGTCATCATCTGACAGTTAGTTCTAGTGCTAGCGCTGTAGCTTAGCGACGTAGGAAGCAGTCTCCTGAAAAATCAGAGGCTGCAGAAAAAGCTGTAAAAGACCTCCTAGAGGCAAATTTTATTTCTGAGGCCAAGTACACAACTTGGCTCCCCAATGTTGTCTCGTCAAAAAATCTAATGGAAAATGGCGTATGCGTGTTGACTATACCGATCTTAACAGGGTCTGCCCTAAAGATGCATATCTTCTTCCTAACATAGATAAATTAGTTGACAATTCATCTGGCTACAAATTATTATCTTTCATGGACGCCTATTCTGGGTACAATCAGATACCCATGACTGATGAAGATAAAACGAAAACCACTTTCATGACCGAATCAGGAAACTATTACTACAATGTAATGCCTTTCGGTCTTAGAAAGGGAGGGCCACATATCAACGAATGATGAACAAAGTATACGACAAGAACTCCGTCGGAGACGTTCTCGAAGTATACATGGACGATATGATTGTAAAATCTGAACAAGAGGTTGATCATACCGCTCACCTGGAAAGAGTTTTCGAGCAAACTCGCAAGTACAACATGAGACTCAATCCTGAGAAATGCACATTTGGGGTGCAACCGGGCAAGTTCCTCGGTTTCTATCTTACAGAACGAGGCATCGAAGCTAACCCAGACAAATGTCGTGCATTTACGGAATATCCGACTCCTACGTCGAAAAAGTGCATTCAAACCCTTAATGGGATGCTGGCAGCACTATCACGATTCGTTGCGAAATCCGCGCAACACACCCTTCCTTTCTTCAAGCAACTAAGAAAAAAGAGCGCGTTAGAATGGAGCGACGAATGCGAAGCAGCTTTGACTCATCTCAAACTCGCTTTATCTCAACCTCCGGTCTTGTCGCGACCAAATCAAGACAAAACTCTCTATTTGTACCTTTATGTTTCCTCTGATGTCGTCAGTGCGGTGCTAATTAGAGAAACACCAGAAGGACAAAGGCCTACATATTTCACTAGTAAAGCCTTACAAGGGCCGGAAACGAGATACCAGAGAATAGAGAAAGTCGCTCTCGCATTGGTCGTAGCGGCCAGGAGGCTCCGACAATACTTCCTTGCACACACCATCATCGTTCGGACAGACCAACCTATCCGACAAATACTTGGGCATCCTGATGTTGCCGGAAGGATGATGAAATGGTCGCTCAAATTATCCGAGTTCGACATTCATTACGAATCCCGGAAAGCACTCAAAGCCCAAGTATTCACCGATTTCGTGGCCAAAATGACTTTTTCCTCCGACGAAGAAAAAGAGGCGTCTGGACCATTTACGTAGATGGATCGTCTAATTCAAAGGGTAGTGGAGCGGGAGTAATCATCGAAAACGATGAGGGAATCGTAATCGAGGTATCGTTGGGCCTATCCTTCGCAATGACCAACAATACCGCAGAATACGAAGCTTTCTTGGTCGGCTTATGAATAGCCAAGGACATGGGGGCCAGAGTAATCAAAATATGCACTGACTCCCAGCTAGTTGCATCCCAAGTCACAGGTGAATACCAGGTGAGGGAAGAGCATCTACAAGAATACGTTCAGCTAGTTCAAACAAAAATGAAAGAGTTCGAGTCTGTCGAAGTGGTACATGTTCCCCGTGAGCATAACGCCCGAGCAGACATCCTTTCTAAACTTGCTAGCACACGAACTGGCAACGCAAACAAAGCAGTAATCCAAGAAGTCCTTACTGAACCAAGCGTCAAAAGGCACAAAGCTCATAAACTCGAAATTCATGCGATTTCAGAAATACAAGACTAGTGAGGGCCGTTAATTCGCTACATCACTAACGGGGAACTTCCTCAAGATCCCTCAGAAAGAGCTAAGCTCAAACGGAGAGCCTGCACATTCTCACTAGTGGAGGGAACGTTGTACAAACGAGGGTTCATCACCCCACTAATCAAATGCCTTGGACCGGTCGAAGCCCAAGAGGCCGTTGCTGAGACACATGAAGGCATCTGCGGGCAGCACCTCGGAGCTAAGGCACTCGCCAAAAAGGTACTACGAGCAGGTTTCTTCTGGCCTACCATGCTTAAAGACTCCAAAGAATCGTGACTAAATGCGACAAGTGCCAACGACACGGAGATATGCATATCTCCCCTCCGGCCAAACTCACCGCATTAGCGTCACCCTGACTGTTTGCATGATGGGGAATCGACCTGTTGTGACCCTTTCCCAAAGCCAAAGGTCAGCTGAAATTTCTGGTGGTAGCAGTGGATTACTCTACAAAGTGGATCGAAGCTGAGCCCCTCTCCAAAATCACAGCGAAAAACGTTCTTTGATTCTTCCAGAGGAATATCCTTGTAAGGTTCAGAGTACTGGCCCTCGTGATCTCCGACAACGGGACACAGTTCACAGATCGAAGGTTCCAAGAATACCTAGAGAACCTGAACATCAAGCACAGTTTCACTTCCGTCGAGCATCCCCAAACAAACGGACAAGCTGAAGGCTAGACGAAACTAAAGGTAATTGGGTGGAGGAACTTCATACAGTTTTATGGGCCTATCGAACGACCCCCCCATTCAACCACTGACGAGTTGCCTTTCCGCCTCACGTACAAAACGGAAGCGGTCATTCCCATTGAGCTAAACGAACTCAATTGGCGAACTGGCACCAACACAAACTTCCGAGCCAACGCTGAGAACCTACGAGAAGAACTCGAATTTGTCGACGAAATCAGAAGTGAGGCAGCCCTAAAAGAAGCAGCGCTAAAGTAAAAAATAGTCGCTCGCCATAACAAAAAAGTCATCAATTGAGAATTCGAAGTTGGTGACCTCGTCCTCCGAAGGAACCAACTGCTACCAGCTGTTATATACTCAGCTTCAGCTGTAGATAGAGACACACAATTCTGTTTCTTGCTGAACCATGAAATCAGATTGTTTCCCAGAAAGAAGCATCCACCAGAAGTACTTTTTCTATCATCTGCACTACCTGCCCAATCAGCATCACAATACCCAGCTAACATAGAACTTCCACTGTGTGAATACATAATACCATAGTTACTGGTACTATTGACATACTTCAGAATCCTCTTCACTTGAGTCAAATGACTCATTTTTGGCTCAGCCTGGTATCTAGCACAGACTCCAACAGCAAAGGTTATGTCTGGTCTGCTTGCAGTTAGATATAACAGACTCCCAATCATACTCCTATACAAGTTTTGATCAACAGCAACACCTTGTTCATCTTTGGTCAACTTCAAGTAAGTGGCTGTAGGTGTTCTTTTATGGCTTGCATTCTCCATCCCAAACTTCTTGACTATATTCTTTGCATATTTGCTCTGTGAAATGAATATGGTGTCTTCCATCTGCTTGATTTGAAGACCAAGAAAATAGGTTAGTTCACCCACAAGACTCATCTCAAACTCAGACTGCACCTGCTGAACAAAAAGTTAAACCATCTGGTTTGACATCCCACCAAAAACAATGTCATCAACATAGATTTGTGCTATCATTAAACTTCCATCTTCTTCTTTAACAAACAGTGTCTTGTCAGTTCCTCCTTTTCTGTAACCTTGAGTAACCATAAACTGTGTGAGTCTCTCATACCATGCTCTAGGTGCTTGTTTCAATCCATACAGAGCTTTCTTCAACTTGTAAACATGGTTAGGAAAATTAGGATCCACAAATCCCTTTGGCTGTTCAACATAAACCTCCTCCTACAAGTACTCATTTAGGAAAGCACTCTTCACATCCATCTGAAACAACTTGAATTTAAGAATACATGTTACACCCAAAAGTAATCTTATGGATTCTAATATGGCCACAGGTGCAAAGGTTTCATCAAAATTAAGTCCCTCCACCTGAGTGTACCCTTGAGCAACTAGCCTTGCCTTGTTTCTGGTCACAGTTTCATGTTCATCTGATTTATTTTTGTAGATCCATTTAGTTCCAATGACATTCATCCCTACAGGTCTTGGAACAAGGTCCCACACTTCACTTCTTTTGAATTGATTCAGTTCCTCTTGCATTGCATCAATCCAGAATTCATCAGTAAGTGCTTCTTTAATATTCTTGGGTTCAAATTTTGACACAAAGCACGAATCAGTAGCCACTTCCTCTGATCTTCTGGTTCTGACTCCTTGATCAAGGTTCCCAATGATTAGTTCTTTGGGATGATCCTTCTGAATTCTGATTGAAGGTCCTTTACTTGTTGATGCATGATCTGGATTATTTTTTCCTTCTTCAGACTCTACTTCATGTTCCACAACAGGTGCTTCTAACTGTTCTTCTGATGTAACAACTGGTTCCACATCAGCCACCTTTTCAGTAGGTAAATCATCTATCGCAACATTGATAGATTCCATTACCACCTTGGTTCTGGAGTTAAAAACTCTGTATGCTATACTGTTTGTTGAGTAACCAAGAAAGATCCCTTCATCACTCTTTGGATCCAATTTCCTCCTGTTTTCTCTATCTGCCAGAATGTAGCACTTGCTTCCAAATACATGAAAGTACTTGACAATAGGCTTTCTTCCATAATTCATACAGAGTAGTTGTAGCGCCTGTCTTCAGAGTCACCCTATTGTGAACATAGCATGTTGTATTCATTGCTTCTGCCCAAAAATGATGAGGTAAGTGTTTTGCATGCATCATAACTCTAGCTGATTCTTGCAAGGTTCTGTTCTTCCTTTCAACAACACCATTTTGCTGAGGTGTTATGGGAGCTGAAAATTCATGCTTGATTCCTTCAGAGGAACAGAATTCAGAGAACTTACTATTTTCAAATTCCTTCCCATGGTCACTTCTGATCCTGACAATGACACTATCCTTTTCTCTTTTTAATTGAGTGCACAGATCTTTAAACACATCAAAAGTGTCTGATTTTTCTCTAATGAAGCTTACCCAAGTGAATCTTGAAAAATCATCAACAACTACAAAATCATACTTCTTTCCTCCAATGCTCTCAACTTGCATAGGTCCCATTAAGTCCATATGTAACAGTTCAAGAACTTTTGTTGTTACCTGATGCTCCAACCTTGGATGAGAATATCGTGTTTGTTTGCCAATCTGACATTCACCACAAATGCTGTCTTCATTGATCTTAAGTTTGGGTAGTCCTCTGATGGCTTCCACATTCATGACTTTCTTCATGCCCCTTAGATTTAAGTGCCCAAGTTTCTGGTGCCAGAGTCTGACTTCTTCTTCTGAACTTATGAGACATGTGGATAGGCTTGTTTCTTCTTGAGACATCCATAAGTAACAATTGTCCTTTGATCTACTGCCCCTCATTAGCACTTCATCTCCTTTACCAGTTACCAGACATTCTTCCTTGTTAAAGTTCACTTTCAACTCTTGGTCACACAGCTGGCTTATGCTGATCAAATTTGAAGTTAGCCCTTTTACTAATAACACATTGTCTAGCATTGGTAGTCCATCACTGATCAAGTCACCAATTCCAAGAATTTCTCCTCTAGCTCCATCACCAAAAGTCACATAGCTACTGGAGTATGGCTTTAAATTACTTAAGTACTTCTTCACACCAGTCATGTGTCTGGAGCATCCACTATCAAAGTACCAATCTTCCCTAGAGGAGGCTCTCAAATATGTATAAGCTATGAGGCCAACATTTTTATATTTGGGTCTCCATTCCTTGACATTGATTCTGTTTACAGTAGGTTCCACTTTTCTTTGCCGAAAGTGCTTGGGGTATCCATACAGCTTGAAATAGAATGGCTTTATGTGCCCCCTTTTTCCACAGTAATGACATACCCATGGACGAGATGCCCTCCTGCTCTTAGATCCCTGAGGTTCCTTCTGATGTTCCATCTTAGACTTCCCTATCATTGGATCATATGTTTTAACAGCAGGAATGAACCTTTTAGCTGGATTTTGTTGTTTGATGTTCAAAGTCCTATCAACAAATCATATGCCATTTGGTTTCCCTTGGTTCTGACCCTCCAATATCTCCTCCAACACATCAGTCCCAGTGTTTAACATTCTGACTTGCTTCTTCATATGATCAAGTTGAGAGTTCAGTTGGTTTACCTCATCTTTGAGATCAGAAATCTGTGCTAAATGGTCACTTCTTTCATCATGCAGCTGACTGATAGTCTTCTTATGATCCACTAGTTGCTTGCAAACTTCTACACTTCTGATGTATAGATCTTTGTAATTGTTAGCCAGTTCTTCATAAGATGATTTTTCAATACTGGCTTCAGACTCTGATGGAGCTTCAGACTCTGATAGTGTTTCAGACTCTGATAATGCTTCAGACTCTGAAAGTGCTTCTGAGGCCTTAACTTTAACATCAGACTTGTATCTTCCAATTAAGGCAACAACATGCTTAGCAGACTCACTCTCTACTTCTCCTTCTGAGTCATCTTCATCAGACCAGGAAACAACCAAGCTTTTCTTCTGTTTCTTGAGATATGTGCCACATTCTGTCCTAATATGACCATATCCTTCACACTCATAGCACTGAACTCCCTTTGATTGATTGCTCTTCTCATCAGTCTTTGTCTTCTTCAAATCATTTTGTTGTTTGCTGATGTTGAATCTGTTGTTTTGACCATTTGATTTGGATTTCCTGTCAACATGTTTCAGAATCTTGTTAAACTGTCTCCCTAGTAATGCAAGTGCCTCTAATAAGCCTTCATCATCTTCATTATTTCCTTGTTGATCCTCAACATCAGTATTTACTGCAAAAGCAACTCCTTTCCCTTTCTTATCAGTACAGTTACTGAAGGCTGTCTCAAAATTCAGCAAGGACCCTATTAATTCTTCAACCTTCATACTGGAGATGTCATGTGCTTCCTCAATTACAGTAACTTTCATGTCAAATCTCTTAGGTAGAGACCTAAGTATTTTTCTCACAATTTTCTCATCAGACATTTTCTCTCCAAGAGAATCAAATGAGTTAGCCATGTCCAGGACGTTCATATAGAAGTCTTGTATGTTCTCATCCTCCAAAATTCTGTGGTGAGAAGTTGAAGTCTGGACAATTTTACCTTGGATGTGCCTTCATGAGTAGTCTTGAGAATCTCCCAGGCATCCTTGGCTACAGTGCACTGCTTGATCAGTCTTAACATGTTCTTGTCCACTCCATTGAATAGAGCATTCAAGGCTTCGAAGTTTCCAAGAGCCAATTCATCTTCATCCTTGGACCACTCTTCCTCTGGTTTCAACACAGTAGTCTTCTTTCCATCTTTGTCCAGCACAACAGGATGTTCCCAACCCTTCAGAACTGCTTTCCAGGTCTTGTTGTCTATAGATTTCAGGAAAGCACTCATACGAGATTTCCAATACTCATAGTTGGAACCATCCAACAGAGGTGGTCTGTTCACAAATCCTCCTTCCTTGTCCATTCTGCCAGAAAAACTTTCCCTGGAGCTCACCCTTAAACAGGCAGGGTGCCTGCTCTGATTTCAATTGAAATTATGGCAAGTCCTGAGTCTGAACCGTAAAACAGAGCTGAACAGAGTACGTATAACAGGGTTCAGAAGCAGCAAAATAAAAGACTGAAAGTAAAGAACGCAGATGATTTGTTAACCCAGTTCGGTGACAAACACACCTACGTCTGGAGGCTACCAAGCCAGGAAGGAAATCCACTATAATAGTATCAATTCGAACTACTGTGTAAACAACCCCTGTTTTTCACAGCCTTCTCACTTAATCACTACCCGTGGAGTTTCTACCTAGGAACTCCTAGATATAAGACCCCTCTTACTTCCTACTCAAGTAATCACTGCCCCAATGATCTTAAACTCTAAGACAATCTAAGATGAAGACACACTTCAAAACATCAAAGTCACTTTTGCTTAAAAGCTTTAAGTGAATTACAACTCAATAAAAACTAAACGAACTCTAACAGATGAGTGGTGTACAGAACAAAGCACAAAGCTCACAGACTCAAAACCTAAGTATGACTCTCTCTATAATAACTTCTGTTTTGATGTCCTTTCTTCAATCAGCAGCGTCATCTATATATAGCTTCAGCAGCAACATAATTCTGAACCAAATAATCTTCAAAGATATAATCCCAGAATTCTTTAGAAGCAAATAGAAGCAATTATATTTCTGAAATATATTTTCCAAAGATTCCTTTGAAAATATATTCATAAATAAAAGAATCCAATCTTCAATAAAGATCTTCACGCAAAATAATCTTTTTTCTAGAAACAAATGCAGCAAGGAGAATTGTTCAATTAAATCTTCAAAAGATCACACGAGAAAATAACCATAACGCAGAAAACCAGCTTCTGAAGGATCTTCTGAAGTCTGCGTCTGAAGTTCTGCGTCTGAACAATTCAGCTTCTGAAGGTTGCTTCTGAAGGTCAACTTCTGAAGTACTGTTCAGCGTCTGAACATCAGCTTCTGAAGGTTCAGCGTCTGAAGTACTGTTCCAGCTTCTGAAGACCCAGCTTCTGAAGACATACATATTGAGATTTCAGCTTCTGATCCAGCTTCTGAAGACACACAACTGCTTGTATATTTGATTTTAGCAAAACATGAAGCGAACAACCAAATATCCAACAAAGATCATAGTCCCTTTTAAAATAATAATGTCCCGTCGAAATTAAGAATGATCTTAACGGTATATAAATATTCTTTCGACATTTTTCTACTCTTGAAGAAGTTAAAAAGTTAGAATGGTGATAACACCATATTTGAGTGGTCTTAGCACCATAATAGAGTGGTCACAATACCATATTAGAATGGTTTCAGTATTAAAAAGTGGTCTTAGTACCATATTGTAGGTGTAAATCTCGAACGGTTTTCTACAGTGCAGTAGTTAACCGCACAGTTGTAGCTGGACTTGTTTTATCTTGGAGGCGGCGTGGTTGATAGTCTGTCTTGCACAATTTTGGGCAGTGCCGCGAAACGTATTAAAGAGAGCGACCTGGTCGTGACTCAACCTAGTAACAACTTTGGTAGGTAGTCCCTTTCAAAATAGAATTTGGAAATCCAAATACAACAGTTTGGAAATCCAAAAACAACACTAGCTTATGTTCTCTGTGTGCTGAAGGGACTGTGACTTGATTGACCATTTGATTAGTATTTGGAAATGCAGCTTGCACAGAAACAGGAACATTCCACTGGAGTTTGAGATGAAATCACTTACCTTTTCAGATAGAGAATGCAAGGTATTATGAGGCAAATTCAAAGAAATAAAAAGTGGAGTGCCACACCAATGGCCTTTCCAGAAGTTGATATTTTCCCCATCCCCTACAAGCCAAGAAACATTACTGGAGAAAACCTGAAATTCACTCTTAATGCTACTCCATAAGGAAGAATAGATATGGTAGGAAATTAGAGAGTTGTTTATGAGAACTCTATTTTTGAGAAGAACAGCCTAGATCTCGTTTGAATTGAATAGTTCCCAACAAAGTTTAAGATTTGCTGCTTAGTTAATTAATGTTAGGCAACCGTGACCACTCCATAGAATATTCCTTACCCATCTCTCAGTATCCTTCAATAATGTTCTAGGCCAGAAATAAACTGAAATGGAGTAAAGAAGCATTCCACGCACCACAAATTTAATAAGTTGTAGCCTTCAAGCTATAAATTTAATAAATTCCTCGGAATGGGTGGAGTTAAGTTAATGTTTCTCTAAGCTTGTGGTTTGGTTTGATTCGGGCGGGAAAACAAAAACCACAAACTGAATCGAACTGTGCGATTGAGTGAAAAATTTATCAAAATACATCCGAATCAAACATCGTTTTTTGTGATTTTCGGTCTGAATGGATTTAGTTTGCATTTTTTTATTGAGTTGGTTCGTTTTTGGACATCCTTACTTATACTTACCGCAACTGAGAAAGAAGAAAATCGTTTATAATGAATTTTATGGACCAAAGTTGTTTTTTTATGAGGTGGATCGACGTTTCTATTCTACAGAATCACGGGAGAGAATTTATAACAATGTATAAAAGGAATACATAATTTTTTTGGGCTGAATTTTTAATTATTTCAATTATGCCGTTAAACAAATTTGCTTTTAAGAATGTTATATTGTTGATGTTATTAAAAAATTTAAGAATTTTTATTATAATTATTATATTGTTGGTAAAAAATAAACATAGTTTGTTACTAATTAAAAGTTATAAATATCTATTCAATAATCTATAACAATATATAAAGGGAATGCATAATTTTTTTAGGCCGAATTTTCCATTATTCCAGTTATACTCTTAAACAAATTTGCTTTTAAAAATGATATATTGTTGGTGTTATAGAAAAATATAAACATAGTTTGTTACTAATTAAAAGTTATAAATATATATAAATCTAATTTTAATCAAAATTAAAATTTTATAAAAAAAATATTACTTATAATTCACACACGTTAGCATAATAACAAAACGAACAAACGTACGTTGAGTACCTGTCTGAATGCTAGTTATATATAATAAGCGTTTATTTTGGACAAAATTGTGGCAAATTCTAACGTCAACGCAAAAGTTTGGATTTGTAGCTTCAAAATTTTCACACCAAACATGCATTGGGACCCGACTTCAAAATTTTCCCAAGTAAAATTCTCTCAATTTTTTTTTTCAATTATTTCATCTATTATCTATACCACTAAACATGATAGAGCAAAAGAGATATAAAATTATATAGAATAGATAATATTAAGTGTGTGGTTGAGATGTAACAATTGAGAAAAATTGAAAGAATTACACTTGAGAGAATCTATTCTCTCCAACCACACGTAAATAACTTGAAAATCACGGATACTAGTTGATAGTTGAAGAAATTTGCACAAAGTTCTAAAGGATGGCAAAAAACCATATCTGAGATAAAATCTACCACGGTCACACGACATATACGTCAATTGATATTCAATTACTCGTTATTTAACGGTATCTTGAAGTATTTGTACCAAGACATTAAATGATAACGGTATCTTGAATTTAATGGTATTCATGCCCACGGAAATTTGTACCAATTAAGTAAATTACTTAAATATCTTTTTATAGAGATACTTATAATTTCCTTAGTAATACATAAGAGCCTTTTAAATTGAGGAGCTAGAAGGATTTTTCTTTTTATGCTTTTGTGAAATGTGATAACTTTGTTTTGGTTAAAAAGATATGAATATTACTATGTTTTAATAAAAATGAGAAAATTAATGTGATCAACTTTTGATCACAGCAGAGTAATTAAATTATTCATAAAATGTCCTCATGTGCATAGATCAGTTAGTAAGGACGTTGCATTGTATATGCAAGGGCGGGATTTGAACTCCAGATTCTTCACTTATGCAACAGTGAATTTTCATCCACTAGATTACCTGACCAAAAAACAATATTCATATTTTTAGGGGTAAAATAGTCATAAAAATTAATTTAATTCTATGAATAATCTTATTCATAAAATTATTTATAAAATCTTGATAAAAAAATTATCCATAAATTTTTTCACAAGCCGTAACTCTATTGGTAAAAATTCGCATCGGCTTTTTTATTTATGCGCGAGTTTCCAATGACAATTGTCATTTCGTCTATCTAAAAAAAATTATTAATAAGATTATTTTTTGAAGGAAATTATTAATAAGATTATTATTCATTTAGATAGAAAACAAAATTATACTATGGGCCTTGACCTATTATAATATGGGTCTTGACCATATTTAATTGTATTGTTTTCAATTGATGAAATCTATATAAAGCCCTAGGGAGACAAAGGAAATCACCAACATACGGTAGGAGAAACCAAAGAGAGAAAAAGAGCAAAAACAATATGTTTCGTTTCTCAATCCTAGTAGTTGTGTTTTTTTTCTTTGTTGCATCCTCCTATGCATCTCATGATGTGGATGTGCAAGCCATTTGTAAGAAAACCAAAGACCCTTCATTTTGTTTAGCTCTTCTCAAATCAAAACCTAATGGTGTAGGTGGAGACCTGAAGAGTTTAGTACAATACACCCTTGACGTGCTTCACGCCAATGTGTCCAATACACTCACTCTAATCACAAAACTAATTGCACAAAGTGGTAGTGATCCCAAGAAACAAAACCATTACAAGGATTGTTTGGGTTATTTTGGTGAGGATAGAGGTGTTCTTGGTGGTGTTCTAGATTCCCTTAAACGCTTCAAACATTCTGATTACAATCAAGTGGGTGTGGATATGGTTAAACTCGAGTTCAATGTCGACTCCTGTATTTTAAGTGATTCATCTGATACCTCTTTGCTTCCAAAATATGCTGCTGTTGTCGAGAAAATTGCTTACACTACTCTTGTTATGACAAATATGTTAGTAGGCTCCTAATTTCGTTGTATGTTTCTTGAAAAATGTTACGGTAAATTTTGACTTTGATAACATATGAGAAATAAAAAGTTTCAAGAGTTCAAACAATAATGATTGAGTAATTGTTTTTTTGTATCGATTTTACTTTAATTTTAATCATGATTTTGTAAAAGTTTTCTAGTTTGTATTGAATTTGATTTTGTTTAAATTTTTTAGCTACCAACATGATGTAAGAGGGTTGACACATAGTGAGGTCCTTAAACATTAACAAATTTTAAAATTATTGACAAACGAATGTGTAAAGTGGAAGTTATAATTTGAAACATGAAAGAAAATTTGAAAATGAATCCAAGCAGGGCGCAGTTTTTTTTTTTTTTCAAAGTGAATTATAATTTGAAATAGAGAGTACTATTATAAAATGATTAGAAATAGAGGTAAAAAATCTTAAAATTTATCATGATGTTAATCGTAATAATAGATTCTCCTTTGACAAAATTGTTTAATTATTGAATGATAAAATGTATTTAATAATTATTGAATGATGAAAGGGTCAATGTATAATGATATTAATAATTATTAATAGAATTTAAGTATACTCTGTTGGTGTACAATTATTTTATACATACATCCAATGATGTGTTGTCACGTTAAATAATGAATTAAAACACATAATTGATGTGGCAATACATCATTTGATGTATGTGTAAAATAATTACACACTAACAGAGTATACTATTTTTTTTAGGGAAACAGAGTATACTAATTAAACTCTTATTTAATTTTTTTGGTACAAAAACTCTTATTGATATATACACAATTTAGAATGTATTGAGTGCATTTTTTTCAAATTCAATTTACAATGGACTGAGTGCATTTTTTCTAATTTTAAACCTAAGCAAGCATTGACCATTGACGGTTAGGGGTGTTAAAACCCAAACTAAAAATGTAAATCGATAAAAAAAAAACTAAAAACTGCAAAAAACCAAATATCTTTGGATGTGTTTGAATGTTGTTTTGTAAAAACCGTTCACATCAATTTGGATTTCGGACCACTTTTTCAAAACCAAAACAAACCGAACCAAACCGTAAAAGTAAATTTTAATACTTATTTATTCTTTTATTAGGGTTGTATATTGCATGAATATATTTCTTGTTGGTTTTTAATCTTATATGTTGCATTAAAATAATGTGTACTATTACTGCTTCATATGTTTCATTATGTATTGTTAATTTTTAACATATTTTATGTTGCATCAAATCTATTATGTTACCGTGACTATGTAATATTAATATTAATGAAAAAAATTTACATGTTGCATATTGGATATCCAATAACCGATCAAAATTAAACCGTATATATTTGGATCAGATATAATCATTTTTTAAATAACCATCTAAACTGAACTAAACCGCATCTGATTTTTGTTTTGGATTAGATGACTTTTTGTCTCAAAACGGATCCAAACTGCACGATGAACATGCTTATTGACAATATCGTTGGACTACAAATGCTCATAAATATATACCCAGGTTCGGCTCGCATGCATAACCATTCATAATCTCCTATCTCCTATACATCCTCTGTACATACATTTGAGAATCTTTAAAATGAACAATACACATGGCATATCAAAAACAAATACAAAGGAAAAGTTACATGTGGCAATGTAAGGTTGAATCATACAAATCATAGTTCATTCACATCATTCAAGACATTTTTTTTTTAATGACACCATTTATGACATACTAAAGTAACAAAGTATAACTAACAATCAAATAAAAATCTTCAACAACAAAATTTTGAAAAATAATCTAAATAAATAATTATATAAAATGACATAATTTCAAAATAAAAAAAAATAGAATTATAATTTATTAAATCTGCAAAAATGGATGTTTTTTTAATTATGATATAATATCTATTTATTTATAGGATATATTTTGCACTGCTTAAAAAAAATCATAATCTCAAATGATTGCATTGCTTACTGCATATGAAATTTTTTTTGTCAAAATAAAAAACTAAAACTGAAATGGTCTTACGAACAAAACATTAAAAAAGTACAAACAAAGAAATCTCCTATACATACATTTGAGAATAAACAATATGAGAAGTACACGTGACACTATATAATATTGATTATTCACATATGTCACACACTACCACATTGACATTGATCCACAATCATGAAAAGGATCATTGGAAAACAAATATATTTACCGTATTAAATGATAATAATGAGGTTAAAAATGAAAAACATAACATTGATTACATTTACCCAATTTATATTAACAAATAAGGATATGTTGACTTATAATTTTTTTGTTTAGATACATCAACTTTATTTGAAGAAAAATTGTAACACCCATATAAAGATTGCCTAGGATCTTATACGAGTATTAAAATTTCGTACTGGATACATTAATTTACAATACAGAAAATTTAACTGATTATGATACATCACATAAAGTGTCAATACATCTGCTTTATACAACAAAGTATCTCTGATACAATACAAAATCTGAGTACATACATCTAGAAACAAACTTAAAAACCAGCATGATCAGTCCAAAGCCTTCTCCTTACCCTTGTTGCATGCTACCTGCGAACCTGCACCAGAAGAAATGGGATGAGACATAATGTCTCAGTGAGCTCCAGCCCAACCTACCGTTGGCAACCTCGGGGTAACCTAGGGTCGCCATGCACTAACTATTGGCAATCTCGGGGAATCCTATGATCGCCAAGCCTTAAACTTTTCCAATATAGGGTTAATACCTGCCTGGTATACTACGTAGTCGTGAAAACTGGACTACGATCTACTAACTTAGTGATCGAGGGGAAACCTAGGATCACTGCCTGATAACTGCTACCTGATACCTAATAACTGATACCTGCCTGAACATAATAAAGTATTTCCTGATATTATTATGTTAGTATGTTAGAGTGTAGCAAACTGTCGCATCGAATTTCGGATATCAAGCTATTGGGAAGCGTTGAATCACTGATTTTAAATCATGACTGAACTTTTAATTTTTCGGGGAGAAAAGGAAAAAAGTTCGAAATTACCTTTAAATAAGAGATTTTAAGTTCGAGAGTCGATTATGCAAGGGGAAGGTATTAGCACCCCTCACATCCGTTGTACTCAACGGGAACCTCTTAGTCGGCTTAGGCTTAAAATGTTTTCAAAGTTTTGCTTGCGTGTTTGAATATATAAAAGGGAAAAAGAAAATATGATAAAAGGGGAAAAAGAAATTTTTTTATTAATGGGCTTGACAAGATGTGAATCCTGCTCCTACGTATCTCCCGGTAGTCGGAGAATTCAAAGCGTACGTAGTTCTTTGGTAGAAAAAATTTGTATGTTGGTTCGTTTTAATTAAAAAAGATTTGAAAACGCACGAAGGCGTAAAACGTTTAAATGATAAAAGAGACGAACGCACATTAAGGCGATGGAACTCACACAAGGCGTAAAAATTTTGAAGATAAAAATAAAAAAAGACGGGCGCACATTAAGGCGATGAAAATCGCACAAGGCGTAAAAGTTTGAAAATAAAAGACGGACGCACATTAAGGCGATGAAAATCGCACAAGGCGTAAAAGGTTGAAGATAAAAGACGGACGCACATTAAGGCGATGAAAATCGCACAAGGCGTAAAAGGTTTGAAATGCGCGAAGGCGCGAAAGGTTCGAATTGACCACGAGGGCCAAGAAAAAAAGTTTAAAATGGTCATGGGGGACCAAAGAAAGGTGGGATTGGTCACGAGGGACCAATAAAAGGTTAAGCGCGTTGGACGCGTCGAAAGCGGAATGACGATTACCCGAACGACGAGACATACGTCACGCATTCGTGCAACCGGGGTTTGGAGAGACATACGTCAAACCATTCCTTTTTCATTCAAGTTTTGTTTTGTTGAAACTCAAAGGAATCTCAAAGGGAACCAAAACACTTGGTTAGAAACTCAAAGGACAGTTGTAAAAAAATCACGAACACATTTGTTGTCCGAGTTTATTGAAAATCATGAACATCACTTGTTGCTTAAGTTATTGAAACTCAAGAACAAGTGTTTATTCAAGTTTGAAAGATGAACAAATCATGAAAATATGCATGAGTTTGGAAAATGCACAAGTTCGGCTCAATTTGAGTTTGGTTTAAAAAGAGTGAGCAAGCTCGGCTCAAGTTCATGTTTGGATTGAAAATCGTGAACAACGTTATTGTTCAAGTTTGGTTTTGAAAATAAAGAACTTAGCTTATTGCTTAAGCTTGATTTTGAAAATTTAAGAACATAACTTGTTTTGCAAGTTACTCAAAATTAATCGCACGAACTTGTGAAATTTCCAAAGACATGCAATATTCTTGATATGGTTTGAACAAAAATGCATTCTAACCCTCTTTAGGTTCTGAATCAATGGTTGGAACCTCAAAAATTTGGCCTTTTGAAGCCTGATTCATGTTATGAATTTTACAGACTTCGCAGAGCAACCAGAACTTGGCTCTGCGAAGGTAGGTTCTGATGTGGTCGCTCTGCGACCATGACTTTGCTTTGCGAAGTATGCGAAAAATTGAACTCAGAAGCTGCTTCTGAACAAAAGTTCAGAAGCTGCTCCTGAGCAAGCTTCAGAACCTTAAGGGGGTTAAAAAGCTTTGCAAATTTGGGAGAAAAGGAGTATAACAACTCAGTTTTAATGCTTTGTCACTTTGGAATTCCTTTTGAGTTTCAAAAGGGGTTTTTTGCACAAAATGAAATTTAAACAAAACAAAAGATGCAAACAGTCAATCAAAATGAAAGATAAAGACCTTAGGATACTTACAGAACTCCTAGCAATGCCTTGTGCAAGAGATAGGAAGTGGCTTGGTTGATTGATTTTGCAAAGCTTTGAGGTTGGATGATAATGACACTAGTGCTTCAAATGTTTTGCTATGGGTGTACAATTTGTGTATTGAACTCTCTATTCTCTCTCAAAAATGTTGTAGTTTTTAGCTCTTGAAGGCTTTCAATTGTGTGTGAATGAATGTGCATTGCATTCCTTTTTATAGGCCAAGAATGAAATCTATGCAATGATGAGAAAATCTCTAGGACATAGCTGATTTGTGGGCTAAATCCAGGCTAAATTGCTTTGCATTTAATGCTAAAGGATAGAAGTTACTTTGCCTTGTGCCAAGGGTCAAGACTTTGGCTGGTTTCAGCCACAAATGCAGCTGATCTTTGAATGCAATGATGAGAAAAAATCTGAAAAACAGGGCAGCTGCAATTGTGTGGTTCTTGGGATCAATCCTTGCAATCTTGGAAGGTCAAGCAATGAAAACGTGCACTGCCATGTACAGAGAGATTGGGGGAAGCAAAAAGAGCATGTGGGCTGGTGTGAGGGAGGAGAAATACAGCTGAAAACAGGGCAGCACAAACAACTTTTTGGCAAGTGAAACCATCTAAGTTTGACTGGTTTTGGTGGAGAAAGGAGGAAGGAAAGGGATCAAGCAGCTGGCTGGCAAGCTCAGGGTTAATGACAGGTCAATTGGGAGGGACAAGAGCTGACCAAGGGCAGCCAATCTGCTTGGGCACATGCTAGGTTGGAAGAAAATCCTTCTCACCTTGAACTTTAATGTCACACCTTTGATTCTTGCTTTGTGCATTCAATCAACCACAATTGATGATCACAGTGATAATAACAATGATAGATAATAATAACAATAACTAAAATGGAAACAAAAGCAAGATAAATCAAAAAATAAAAAATCTGCAGAAATTTCGCAGAGTTCGCAGTGCGAATTCCCCTTTTTTTGTATTTTTTTGTATTTTCTTAAAAATAAATAAATAATAATAATAAAAAACCAATAATGATAAATGATGAAAATAACAAGGATGGTAAATGACGAAAATGATAATGGAAACAAAAATAGTAATAATAATAGTAATAAAGATGAAAATAACAAAATGATGAAAAAGGTTTATAATGTTAGTAATTAAAAACAATGATAATAATAAATAATAAATCATTAATAAAAAAAGATAATAATAATATTAGAAAAAGGCCATAGCAATAGTATGATAATATTAATAATAATGATAGTAATGATGATGATACACATTAATAAATACAATCTAAAAATGAAGATAAAAATAACAAAAGGTAAATAAAATAAGAAAAATGAAAATTATACTAGAATGAGAAATAATTTTATGATAATGAACTAAGAAAAATATGAGTCAAAAAATGGGGTATGACACAAACATTATTATCTTAGTTGATTTTACGGAATGCCCCTGAGTGGAGTATCCCCGGAGTACATTCCCCTGATAACCGGTGAAAATTCCTATCTGAGGCTAGTCACCGGACTCCTCTTGCCTGTGTGTGTGGTTATCCTCGCGGAAGATTCCTGCCCGTTCCAGCTGTATCCGGAACCCCCTGTGGTCTCTACCTGACGAGAGCACAGAAGACACACGATTTATCCTGATAATTAATTAAATATTATTCCTGATATTAACCTGAACTGATACGTGTACCCTCAGTGTCACTCTGACGTGAACAACTGAGGCACGTCCTAATGTACATATAAATGTACCTGAAACTGGGGAAAACCTGGTACCACTGCCTAAGGTACACTCTAATCTGCCTGGTTAAGGGTATCATGATAAATAACCCTTTAACATACATGATACTATTTTTACCTGTATACATCTCTAATCCTGCTAACCTATTATAGGTTCTAGACATATCGTTGCCATATGTCATCCTTAAGAGTTTACCAACTCACATGTAATGAATTTGTTGATCTAACCCTTTGTTCTTACATTTCCCATACATTGTCTATTCCTTGCTCCTTTATGATTTTGCTCGTTAAAGGCCTTTAGGATGATTTAAAATGGTGTCCTTTGATTCTTTAAAGTTTTTGAAGAAAACGGTTGCGAAAAACCTCGCTTAAACGCACCGGATCACCCGAAACAGCTCGGCTGACCAAGCTGTTTCTGGTGAGCGCGCTGTAGCGACGGATTGGTCGCTATAGCGACCCGGTGCCGTGTCCAGAAGGCTCTGCTCGCTGCAGCGAGCTTGACAGTGCAGAAATTGCTCAAAAATTGTATTTTCACCATTTTAGCTCAATCCAACTTACCCAAGCATTCCAAAGATGTTAGGAATGATTTTCTATTGCAATTAAACAGTTTTAAACATGATTGAGCAAGGAATTGACAAGTAATGGGATTAGGGCACAAAAACATTAACTTAGCATAAAAAGTCATACACACTCAAACTCACTCAAAGTGGGTTCTAAAACCCTAGGGAGCTCACCTAGTACTTGTGATGACCTTTGCCAAGCTTTACAACCAAAACCCTAGGTTTGGATTCTTTCTCTTAACTTGTTTTCCTTGATTCTTCCTTAAATTTCTCTTGTTCTAATCTCCCAAAGCTAGCTTGCTTATGATCCAAGAAGTTTGGAAGGAAAGAAAATGATGGATGGTGGCAAAGGAGAGGATATGGCGTGAGCTAGAGAGAGGGAGGGAGGAGAATTCAGCTTTGTAGTGAGAGAAGGAAATAGAGAAATGAATAAACTTTGCCTTATAATTCCTATTTAAATCCCTTCTCTCGCACAATTACCATTATGCCCTTGCTTGCTCGTAATTTCTCTAATACTGGTAAAAGTTACGTCTACGTGGGATATTACAAAAATTGCATAAATGTTGAATTTCAATTTCTTCCACCACTTATACAAAATTCAAATTCAAAACAAGTGATGATAAGTTGAATTGAACTTTTTTTTTACAAAAAAGTTGAATTAAATCTATAAGTACTCCATTTAATAATTTATTATAAACCATGAATTTGACTAATACATGTTACATAAAAATAATTACGAAACATGTATTTATCATTGATAAATATATAAAAAAATAGGACAAACATTTGTCGCTGATATTTAAAATACACATGACAAATATTATATATATATATATATATATATATATATATATATATATATATATAGAGAGAGAGAGAGAGAGAGAGAGAGAGAGAGAGAGAGAGAGAGAGAGAGAGAGAGAGAGAGAGAGAGAGAGAGAGAGAGAGAGAGAGAGAGAGAGAGAGAGAGAGAGAGAGAGAGAGAGAGAGAGAGAGAGAGAGAGAGATAGAGAGAGAGAGAGAGATAGAGAGAGAGAGAGAGAGATTGAGAGAGAGATTTGTCCTGATAAATATGAAGAAAAAAAACACAAGACTAATATTTGTTCATCATACATAAAAAAATATGTAATAAAAAATTTTCTTTGAAAAAATATCTTAAAAAAAAGCACATGGCAAAAATTTGTTATTGACAAATATTAAAAAAAGCACAGCACAAATATTCATCTTTGGTACAAAAACACAGGACAAATAGTTTTCATTGACGAATAGAAAAACACGGGATAAATATTTATCATTGATACATATATAAAAAAATACGAGACAAATATTTGTCACTGGTAAATATAAAAAAAAAACATAGAGGGGAAGCATTTTTCAATGATAAATAAAAAACCTCTATACATACATTTGAGAATCTTTAAAATGAACAATACACATGACATATCAAAATCAAATACAAAATAAAAAACATGGGACATATATTTATCACTAAAAAACATAAAAATATTGGATACATATTTGTCATTGCGGCATAAGAAAACACATACAAATTTGAAAAAAAAACACGAAATAAATAATTTTCTTTGATAAATAAAAATACAAAAAATAATATATTTCCATAAATTAAAAAATAGTAGTTGTCGCCCGTGCATTGCACGGGTTAACACACTAGTACATTACAAGGTCAATCAAATGACAAATACACATGGCATCCCATTATCAATTACTTAATAAAATAAATCACATGGCACCGAGTCAATCAAATGGAAGAAAAATGAGTTTGTGGATGGATACGTGGGTGGGAAATTCTATTCTCTGAGTGCATTTTCCTAGACTTACTCCCTTTCAGCCCAAAAGGAAGAAATGGTCTGAGTTTTATGGGAAAGGTGTGGTGATGGGGTGATTTGGAGGCTCCTTTGGCATAGAGATCCTTTTAATTAAGAGATGGATTTAATTAATAACTTGTTGGGTGTATTAGGAGGGTTTAGAGGTTTGGAAGACGAGGATGTGTGGTGGTGGGGGACGAGGATAATGGTGCCTTCTCGGTTCGGTCAGTGTATAAGTTGGTTGAGGGAACCTTGCTTCTAGACGAAGAGTTGAGTTTGTTACAGGGGGTGTTTCAGAATCTTTGAAAGAGTCTCGCCCCATCAAAAATGGTGGCTTTCTCTTGGACCGTTCTTCTTGATATATTTCCTACTTGTCCCAGCCTTGCTGTGCCTAATGTGTTGAACCCGATGATGACAAATTGTGTGTTATGTGGGGAGGGTGAGGAGACATCAAATCATCTTTTCTTGCATTGTGAGGTTGAAGGTGAGAAAAACACAAAAAGGTGGGGGGGGGGGTTAAATTGTGTTAGCTTTTTCTGGTTTCTTTATCTGAGTGTTTATGACTGCTCAGATTCTGATGAGTTCAGAATCTGGCACAGAGTATGAGTGCAACGGAATAAAATAGAACACAGAGATAAGAGAGAGAGAGAGATAGAAAGAGCAGACACAAGCAATTTATACTGGTTCCTCCCACAACACAGGAGTAGTCCAGTCCCCTTGCACTTCCAAATCCAGTAGTCATGACTTCAATGTAGTTCAAGCAACCATCATTAGGCATAAAGGCAACAATCTTCTTCCCATTCTTGATGAGTTGAACCCTATCACCTTTGCAAATAGTATAGTTGGGCTGCTTAACTTTGATATCAGTCATAATAGATGAGATATGTTGAGCAATGCTGATATCAACCCTCAAAACATATGACCTAATCCTTGTTTTTTGTTCTTCAGTTACAATCTCCACAACTTTTGTTCTTGCAAAAGTTGCGTAGTTCTCTCCATTTAGAGCTTCAAAAATTCTCAACCATTCTTGATTTGCGAACAGGGTCTTCATATCACACTCATCTACAGTGGATATCTTGACAAACTTCAGTTCTTTTCCAAGAGCTTCCATTGTTCTTCCTTTGAGAGTGAAGGTTCTTTTCCAGATGCTTATGAGTTCGACATTTAGGAGTTTGGTTTTACTAAAAGTTCTTTGAAGACGAAAAGGTTTTTCAGAAAGCATTTTGAAAAGAAAGTGAAGCAAGTGAAAACTAGAGAGTGTAAGCTATATATAAATAAAGCAGTTCAAATTTTCAACTTTAGGTGTTTTCGAAAACATAAGAGCAAACAAAAGCATTAATGACATTTGGGGGCGCGAGAATATAGTAATAAAAGAAAATGCATCATTGCCAAACAGTTAATACCCAACAGTCACATGCCACATCAAAGACTTACTCGGAAATGTGATGCTTAGATGGATAGGTGTCAATAAAGACGTTTTAAAAGACCTTTCCACTTCCATGAATTGTCAGAGCCTATATTATCGAAATTCTGAGTATCATCAGAGGGTGTAAGTACTCATACTCTGAAGGTCAGAAAAACACAAGAGGGGGGGAGGGGGGTTGAGTTGTGTTGGCTTTTTCTGGTTTCTTTTTCTGTGTGTTAAAAAAGCTGTTCAGAATCTGAGGTATACAGATTCTGATACAAAGTCTTAGTGCAGCGAATAAAGTACAAAAACAAAAAGATAAAGGCAGAGAGAGAAGGCAGACACAAAGCAACTTTATACTGGTTCCACCCACAACACAGGAGTAGTCCAGTCCCCTTGTACTAAATTGTCTAGAATATTTAGCATGTGTATTAATCTGATACCGGATACATTAAAATTTTCAATAATAACAACACAATACAATACAATACAACTGAATGAGTACGAGTGGCTCGTTTATACAATTATCCAAATACCAAAAATGATTACTTATACATAATAACGTAAATCTCCTGAGCTTGTATTTGGCGAGCAACTGCACTCCAATCCAGTATCTCCCTGATGATCTTCTTCACGAACCTCTTGCTTACCTGAAAAACCTGCACCAGAAGGATTGGGATGAGACATAATGTCTCAGTGAGCTCCAGCCCAACCTACTGTTGGCAACCACGGGGAAAACCTAGGGTCGCCGTGCGTACTCTTGGCAATCTTGGGGATTCCTACGATCGCCGTCAATCTCTACATATTTCGCGATCAAGGGGAAACTAGGATCGCTATATGACTTTAATCTTATCATATACATAATCTTATGCTTATCATATTCTTGCCTTAAACTTAAACTCGTACTTAGTGATCCGGGGACATCCTATGATCACTTTCTTTTCTGCTGACTACTTGTCATATTCTCATAATAATTCATAAGTATCAATATACATTCATTCTTAATCATAAAGTTAGTAAGTCAACGTTGAACAAACAATTATTATCTTGGTTCATTTTACGGAGTGCATCCGGGTGGAGTAACCCCGAAGTACATCTCCCTTCTTACCGGTGAAATTCCTATCATATCAGGCTAACACCGGACTCCTCTTTCCCTTTTGTGTGGCTGTCCTCGCGGACGGTAACTTCACCGTTCCAGCTGTCATTTAAGACGGTAACTTCACCGGAACCCCTGTATACTAACTAACGAGCATACAAGAGACACATTAACTTTCTTGACTTGGATGTGTAGCTGCCCTCACGAGCGGTAACTTCACCGTTCCAGCTGTCATTTAAGATGGTAACTTCACCGGAACCCCATGTATACTAACTAACGAGCATACAAGAGACACATCTAGTCCTTTAATTAACTTATTTTTCATTCTTAAGTAAGTATTCTTGAATGCTTAACCTTTAAAAGGTTCTTAACTTAGAACATTGGATCATTCTCATCTTAAGTACTTGTAAGTACTTCTAATACTTGACTAGAAGCTTTTTCATATCTAATGCATTCATCTAGTGTTTATTCTTGTGATACTTAACCTGTAATAAAGGTCCTTAGCTTATCGTTCTCATAAGCCTCTTACTTGATCGTTGGAATACCAACTCTTAAGCTTATCAAAAGCTTTGAATGTTGAAACATTCTTTGCACTCTTGTACACTTAATTGTGTACACTTAATCATGTTTTCCTATCAAAGGATCTAGACATATCGTTATCATATGTCATGCTTAGGGCTTACTATCCCATCTATAATAATTCCTGTTCATCTACTCTTTGTTCTTGCATTTCCCATACATTGCATATTCCTTGCTCCTTTAAGATCTCATCCATTTGGGAGCATTTTGGATGAGTTAAATGGTGTTCTTTGGTTCCTTAAAGTTTTTAGAGAAAACGGTAGCGAAAAACCTCGCTTACACGCACCAGAACACCCAAAACAGCTAAGCTGTCAAGTGCTGTTCTGGTGAGCTCGCTATAGCGCGGATCCGTGGCTATAGCGACGAGGACCAGAATTGAAAGTGGTCTGCTCGCTGCAGCGAGCTCTAGCTCGCTGTAGCAACCATGGCAGTTCAGAAATTGCTCAAAAACATATTTTTCACCATTTTTAGCTCAATCCAATTTACCCGAGCATCCCAATGATGTTAGGAATGATTTCTAATACAAATTGATAGTTTAAAACATGTATAAGCAAGGAATTAGCAAGCAAGGGAATTAGGGTATAAAACTATATCATAGCATAAAAATGAATTACTCATATAACTCACTCTAAGTGGGTTCTAAAAACCCTAGGGAGCTCACCTTAATCCTCAATAGGTGTCTTGCTAAGCCTTGACCCAAACCCTAACTTGGTTCTTAATCTCTTCTTGTTTCTTCTTACTTCCTCTTGTTCCATTCTTTCAAGAATTGAGTTTGCTTATGATCCAATAAGCTTGGAAGGAAGGAAATTGATGGATGGTAGCTAAAGGGAGGAGGGCGCAAGCTTAGAGAGAGGGAGGAACAAAATTCTGATTTTGTAGAGAGAGAGAGAGAGGTGAGGATAAAATGAAGAAAATATCTTATCTCCCCTATATAAAAGTCTTCCCATCCAAATTACGACTTTGCCATTACTTTCTTATTAATCCTCTGATACTGATAAAAGCTACGTCTAAGCGGGATGTTACACTCTACCCCCTTAAAGAAATTTCGTCCTCGAAATTTAGAATCCTCTTGAGATCATATATGAATGAATCTCTCATACTACTTCCTCTACTAGCCAAAACTTCTGTTCGTCTGGCTCATCGGAATCCCTTAGATTTCCAACTCTATAAGTCGAATATACTCGACAATCTTTTCTTTAACTGGAATGCTTGATGTGCATTACACAACTCTTGCGTAGTAGGATGTGAGGTTATCCGAACCATCGTATCCAACTCGCTGACTATGTTCCTTGTTCATACACTTCTTGCAAACCCAATCTGGAGTTATCCAGTCCTAACACTTGTACTGAATCTTATAAATCCCTTCATAGTCCGTGTATTCGTATTCTGTCGACATTGGGTCGATCTCATTTCCTTAACATTTTCAAGTATAAGCAGGAGATCTCACCTTTAGCACCTGCTTCTTTCTTTTTAACATCTCGATGTGATACTTATCACAAATATAACCATCACCTCCACTATGGAATTTTCAGGAGCTCGCGGGTTTTATAGGTTACTCGTGTTCCGCTTCAATAGCCTATGACGTTACACACCTTAATAGTCTAAGAATCATTCTTTATTACTAGGAGTCTGACAATCTACCATCATCTGTATCACATCTTACATTCGAATTCTAGTCGTAGCGTAAATATTTTCTATACTGCTAATCCAAAACTCATAGGAGTTTAGCCCAAGTGATGAGTGGTGTAAGTCGTCTCACAGATCATCATATAGTACAACTCATAACACTTAATTCACATTCATTATCGAGTACGTGTACACTACTAATGGGTACACCGTACGTCACATCCTCTTTGTCCAACTAACGGGACATCATTTCGATCTTAGCATATTTGGGACACTACCACATCAATTGGGAATCTTGTTTCTTACTCTTAACTCATGTTTAATGCTTGAGTATACATCAACCCATAACATAAATTATGGTTACGTTCTATTGGCGTTAAAAACTTATTCCGTTCAAAGACATCCTTTGTTTTCGAAAAGAAAACTCTATTCTGGCCGATACTCAAACAACACACTTAATCTCATCAATCCTCTAATCCCTTATTTACATTCTGGACGTCGAATTTAAGATCTTTGAATATTCTCAACTAAAATGCGTCCGGTATCAACAAACCTGTTCTGATTAGCATCTTCTCACTTTAAACATTACTAATTGCGTACCTTAGTTACTTATACATGTCACATAACTGAAAGAGAATGTATTACACTACTATATGAGTAGCATAAACACTGTCCGATAAGTATGCATTACTAAACATAATCTGGCACATGCGACATGTTAACATAGCGTGGGTACAATGTGGAATAAACTTACACGCCACTGCATTGTCATTTCTGATCAACGCTTCAAATTCACAAATTTCATCTTGCAAGTGCAATCTGTACTCATGTTGTCTCATGCTTAATTTCCTTTAAACTAAACTTACCCTTCGAGTATGCTTGAAGTTATTGAGCTAAAATAGCTAGATTGCCGTTTTAGGGATAACTTCCATTGATTCAGACTTAATGTGCTAGAATCACATCCTTCTTATCCCTTACCATATATTCTTAAACTATTTCGACATTCCTTTTCTCATGGGTTTCGAGGTCTGAAGTATCCCTCAACTTAACTTCCATAATTTTCCATTAGAACTTGTGATATATCAAATCGTCTCTACTTACTGTCATCCTGTATTATAAGAATTAAACACTTAACACCTTCTCGTTCCCTAAGCTTCAGCTTAGCATTGTTCATTAATTCATTCTTGGATTACTTCTCCGCTGCGCAACTCTGATTCTTAACAACTCGAGTTAGAATTGGAGCAATACACCACTATTGTCAATTAAAATTTCCTTGACCAATCCTTTTACTTTATCACTTTGTAGTTATCGTAACAAAACCATCTGACGTTATTATTTCTCTTGTGGCTTAAACCATTTGCTTAACTTACGGGTTTGGTCATCACCCGACTTTATGTTTCCTTTCGGACATAAACCATATACTTACTTTCACGATAATAGGCCAAAACCTGTAAAGGTTTTCAACAACTGTTACGAGTCCAACTATGCTCCTGTCAAACAGCTTATACTTTAGTTCTAACTTTACTCTCCATATCCTGAATTCTGTAACCATCTCTTGATCAGCTTATCATGTATAATCATTAAAACATTGCAGAAACCCTACTGAAAACATGCCTGAGGCAACTTAAGTTCACACACAATCACTTGTGGCAACTTCTAAAAACGACTTATGGTTTCTGGAGGTTCACGTCTTTCATACACTGATGGTTCGAGTCCCGTTACCTTCCCTTTTTAATCTTATCCGCAAGGATTTCATACTTATACTCTTTTCCGAGACAACTTCGGTCTCTATGATCTTACCATATCTCTTAGGTTACCTTTCGAGTTCCTCCAGTTAACTGATCTTGAACTTCAAAACCTTATCATTACCTTTTGATTCATTTAGCAACTCGTTACTGCATTCACAACTCAAAATTTGATCTTAATATCTGAATAGTTCCGCATATAGTCGAACAATCCGAAATCTATATCTTATTACCGCCCTTGGAAACTCATCGACACGAGGTGATCTCTTTCAGTTTCTAGAATATTTATGGAAGGAAACTCTTCGGTTGTAAACATATAACCCCTTAGCATTAATCACGACATTAACTTGTGTACTAGTGCCGATATTTCTGATAATAATGCCTCAAAATATTTCTCGGCTAGAATTCCGATTATTTCTCAAATTACCGGTCTACTTTAATCTTGTGTTGTCTTGAACTCGCCTTCTTCATCCAGTCAAGGAATTCGACTTTATTCGCCCATCAGTTCACTATATTCCTACAACTTATTATTCAATATCCATCTTTCATGAAATAAAATTCCAATTAAGTTCAACTTACTTCCATTCTTCTTACTAATAGGACACATCTGCGTATCTGATTCACGCTTTGATATGCAACAGGTCTTATTATTATCACTTATTCATCCATCTTAGTTCTTAGGTTGCATACCATCTGTTCCTCTTAATTCACAAATTCGGCATTTATGGTTCGAGAGATGCGGCTGATCTGATGGGGTTAAACTTACTTGCGATTCACGCTCAATGACCACATTTGAGTGGTTAGCTTCATCTGTCCAAATACTTCACTTAATCCATAATTAATTCTCTTAACCGTTTGGACATTAGAACCTCATCCAATTCGAGTTCGATTCTTCAACACTCTATCTTTGCTGAGATTCTAGAGGTTCCATAAACCGGCCGATAATTCCTCAATTCAAGTCTCTAGGTTTGGTACTGCAGTTCCTTAACTCTGTACTCAGAATTGTTTCTTAGTCCACACCTCAGTTTAACTTCTCAAACTGCGGTTCCTGTCAAGGTTCCAAGTCATTCCTTAGAGTATCCTATGATTCCTTAATCTTTATGTCTTCCGCAGACGAGGCATCATCCAACGATGCGTCCAACTGGGTTGAGGTGCTTCACCTTACTTTCTAAACATCTCTTATGTTCCTGAAACCTTGCCACTAACAGGCTTCGTTACTTTACGGTTTGATGGCCACCATTTGGCATTGGTTACTCTTCCGCTAATTCCTGTCTTAAAATTTAGACGCCATAACTTCGCTCTTCACAAACTTCATTCCTCCTTGGTCACATTCAGCTCTCGGACATTTATCCTAACTGTCATATACTAGATTGAGTTGATCAGGCTCAACTAGATGTGACCTTTAGAACAACATCCGGAACCCAATGGTCCCACTACTTTATTGAATTTTTAATGACCCAAGGCACGGTCTGAAACGACCTGCTATGATACCAATTGTAACACCCATACTAAATTGTCTAGAATATTTAGCATGTGTATTAATCTGATACCGGATACATTAAAATTTTCAATAATAACAACACAATACAATACAATACAACTGAATGAGTACAAGTGGCTCGTTTATACAATTATCCAAATACCAAAAATGATTACTTATACATAATAAGTAAATCTCCTGAGCTTGTATTTGGCGAGCAACTGCACTCCAATCCAGTATCTCCCTGATGATCTTCTTCACGAACCTCTTGCTTACCTGAAAAACCTGCACCAGAAGGATTAGGATGAGACATAATGTCTCAGTAAGCTCCAACCCAACCTACTGTTGGCAACCACGGGGAAAACCTAGGGTCGCCGTGCCTACTCTTGGCAATCTTGGGGATTCCTACGATCGCCGTCAATCTCTACATATTTCGCGATCAGGGGGAAACTAGGATCGCTATATGTCTTTAATCTTATCATATACATAATCTTATGCTTATCATATTCTTGCCTTAAACTTAAACTCGTACTTAGTGATCCGGGGACATCCTATGATCACTTTCTTTTCTGCTGACTACTTGTCATATTCTCATAATAATTCATAAGTATCAATATAAATTCACTCTTAATCATAAAGTTAGTAAGTCAGCGTTGAACAAACAATTATTATCTTGGTTCATTTTACGGAGTGCATCCGGGTGGAGTAACCCCGAAGTACATCTCCCTTCTTACCGGTGAAATTCCTATCATATCAGGCTAACACCAGACTCCTCTTTCCCTTTTGTGTGGATGTCCTCGTGGACGGTAACTTCACCGTTCCAGCTGTCATTTAAGACGGTAACTTCACCGGAACCCCCTGTATACTAACTAAC
The DNA here is from genome assembly GCA_018208015.1 of Medicago ruthenica. Taxonomy (NCBI): domain Eukaryota; kingdom Viridiplantae; phylum Streptophyta; class Magnoliopsida; order Fabales; family Fabaceae; genus Medicago; species Medicago ruthenica. The sequence goes on along the minus strand of CM031376.1, from coordinate 68,183,694 downwards.
GAGCATACAAGAGACACATTAACTTTCTTGACTTGGATGTGTAGCTGCCCTCACGAGCGGTAACTTCACCGTTCCAGCTGTCATTTAAGACGGTAACTTCACCGGAACCCCCTGTATACTAACTAACGAGCATACAAGAGACACATCTAGTCCTTTAATTAACTTATTTTTCATTCTTAAGTAAGTATTCTTGAATGCTTAACCTTTAACAGTTTCTTAACTTAGAACATTGGATCATTCTCATCTTAAGTACTTGTAAGTACTTCTAATAATTTACTATAAGCTTTTGCATATCTAATGCATTCATCTAGTGTTTATTCTTGTGATACTTAACCTATGATAAAGGTCCCTGGCTTATCGTTCTCAGAAGCCTCTTACTTGATCGTTGGAATACCAACTCTTAAGCTTATCAAAAGCTTTGAATGTTGAAACATTCTTTGCACTCTTGTACACTTAATTGTGTACACTTAATCATGTTTCCCTATCAAAGGATCTAGACATATCGTTATCATATGTCATGCTTAGGGCTTACTATCCCATCTATAATAATTCCTGTTCATCTACTCTTTGTTCTTGCATTTCCCATACATTGCATATTCCTTGCTCCTTTAAGATCTCATCCATTTGGGAGCCTTTTGGATGAGTTAAATGGTGTTCTTTGGTTCCTTAAAGTTTTTAGAGAAAACGGTAGCGAAAAACCTCGCTTACACGCACCAGAACACCCAAAATAGCTAAGCTGTCAAGTGCTGTTCTGGATCCGTGGCTATAGCGACGAGGACCAGAATTGAAAGTGGTCTGCTCGCTGCAGCGAGTTCCAGCTCGCTGTAGCGACCATGACAGTTCAGAAATTGCTCAAAAACTTATTTTTCACCATTTTTAGCTCAATCCAATTTACCCGAGCATCCCAATGATGTTAGGAATGATTTTCTAATACAAATTGATAGTTTAAAACATGTATAAGCAAGGAATTAGCAAGCAAGGGAATTAGGGTATAAAATTATATCATAGCATAAAAATGAATTACTCATATAACTCACTCTAAGTGGGTTCTAAAAACCCTAGGGAGCTCACCTTAATCCTCAATAGGTGTCTTGCTAAGCATTGACCCAAACCCTAACTTGGTTCTTAATCTCTTCTTGTTTCTTCTTACTTCCTCGTGTTCCATTCTTTCAAGAATTGAGTTTGCTTATGATCCAAGAAGCTTGGAAGGAAGGAAATTGATGGATGGTAGCTAAAGGGAGGAGGGCGCAAGCTTAGAGAGAGGGAGGTGAGGAGAAAATGAAGAAAATATCTTATCTCCCCTATATAAAAGTCTTCCCATCCAAATTACGACTTTGCCATTACTTTCTTATTAATCCTCTGATACTGATAAAAGCTACGTCTAAGCGGGATGTTACAAATAATTAGTCTGTTTAATGGAGCATTAAGTGTGACTTAATCGTGAGACTCATTAAACGAAATGACATTATTCTTAAAGTATTCGTAGTCAAGCTTTATTGTGAAATGGGATAACATTAAAGCATAGAGACTATTATGTGGGTAGTCTGATGATCACATCTCATGGATCACAGATAAAGAGTTATCAAGTCTTCACATAGGAATAAATATTAGGAGTAATATTTATACTGGATTGACCCGCCATGAGAATACTACATAGTAAAAGTTATGAAAAGTGTCATAAGATATTTCCACAGTGATAGTGGTGTATTCCACCCTTTGACCTGAAACCACTATGTACCCTAGATGTAGGAGTCGAGTGCTTTATCACCATTCAAACGTTGTCTATAATAGGATGACTATAAAGTTGGTTGATGGGTACTCCATGAATCATGCTAAGGGACATGAGTGACCTAGATGGAATTTGCCCCTCCTACATAATAGGAGAAATGTTTATGGGCCCAATATTGAACTAGACAAGGATGACACGGTCTATGCCTTGTGTTCAATATAGACATGAGGGCAAAAGGGTAATTATACACATGATCATTATCATAGAAAGGTTTCGTCAGATCACATGACATTCTCGTCACTTGGGTAACAGTGATGTGTTGCTAGATACCGCTCACTGTTTATAATATTAAATGTGATTTAATATTATTGCCAACATTACGGGAACCTATAGAGGTCACACACAAAGGACAGATAAATGAGAGAAATAAATAAGTAAGACTTATTTATAAAATAATAAGTAGGACTTATTAGTATTTAAATAATTAAGTATGACTTATTATTTAATTTATGAAAAATAGAGAAACGCGGTCCACCGTAAGGTACGGTTTGTTTAAGTGAAATATGGTGCACCATAAGATACGGTGTATTTAAGTGCTTGACTTGTTGACCACACAAGTGGTTCTATAAATAGAACCCTTGTGGTAAAGCATTATTGACTTTTAGTTGAACGCTTAACCTAACTCACAAAAGTTGTGAAACCTAGCCGCCGCTCTCTAAACCCTATTCTCTGAATCTCCGTTGGAATTGGCTAGCACCGGTCATCGGAGAAGTTCTGTTCGTGTGGACTGAATAGAGGCATCGCTACGTTGCTTTGCTCGTGATCAGAAACAATTCTGCCACAAAGGTTCTGCTCTTCAAGAGGTAAACACATGAACTTTAAGTATGTGTTTGATTTGTGATTAATGATTTAATCAAGATCCGTTTCAACGGGATTTGTTCCGCTAAGAGGATTAATTTTTTTCTTTTTGAAAAACCTCTCTAAAATCCCTTCAGTGGTATCAGAGCTTTTGGTTTCGATTAAATCATTAAATTTGAATCAATTTAATGTATATATAATTATGTTTATATGATGATGTATTCATAGTTATATACACCTCTTTGATTAAATGTCTTTAATCATGTTTTTTTTTGAAATTTCATTGTTATCGATATTTTGTTTGCAATAAGTGTTCATTGCTTTTCTATATATATGTATGTGATATAGTATATACAATTTCAATATCGACACTGTGTTTGATTCAAAAGGCTGGTTTTATTTGCATATATGTGATGTACTGTGTGCATTCATAATTTTGATTATGATCGATGAAACATTTTGTTTGTTTTTGCCTTGTATACCGTAACTATCGTTACATGAGATCATACTGTTTAGGGATATTGAATCGAAATCAATTTATTGTTAATTCGTTAAATAATATATGTGATAGTTATATTCATCGTATATACATTTGATATCAATCTTATATGATAAGTTTTTGAAGGCAAATCCGTTAATAATGATAAGAATATGAAGTGTTAATATTTTATATTTAAATGATAAGAATTAATTCAAATTGATTGATTGATATCATATATGTGATATATGATTCTGATACGACATCAGTATATGTGATATATTGATTGTGTCATTCGTTCAATAGGTTTTATATAATTGATTGTGAATTTGTAGACAATTCGTTAGATTGAGCTTCGATATCCGATTCTGGTAAAGCATCAAAGATCCGGTTGTCCATACTGAACAAACAATTGTTAAAACTATTGATGTTTGATCCTCGTATTAGGTTACCTAACTATACAAGAGTTGTATTATTATGGTTGTATCATTCGTCAATTGTTTTCGAAAGATTGTTGTGAATTTGAACAATTCGTGAGATTGAGCTTCGATATCCGAATCTGAAGCATCAAAGATCCGATTGTTCATGCTAAACAAACAATCCTTGAAACTATTGATGTAGTGTGATCAATCATAATGTTTAATTAATTTTTCAATTGGAGAAAGGTAGTAGATTTAAAAGGATCATGATTTTGAAAGGGTTTCAATATCAGATATGATTTTTTAATTTGGTAATTAAAGATTTTCACATCTTTAGTTTGATTTATTTCCAATTTAAAAGGATCATGATTTTGAAAAGTTTCAATATCAGATATGATCTTTTGAATTCGGTAGTAAAATATTTGCATAGTTTTAGCACAATAATTTGTTTTGGAAACAAATTGATTGCCTAAATAAAGCAGATTTAATTATAATAATTATTGAGTGTCAATATTACTATAATTAAATAAATAAAAATTCTACCTTTTGAATTGTTTTTCAAAAGTTGTTTGAAATGGTAGTAAACGATCCTTATTTGATAGTAAATTTAAAATATCATGACTTGAAATAGTTTCAATGTCATATATGATTTTTGAATTCATTTAAAAGATTTGCACGATTTTAACATAATTTGTTTCTAATTTAAAAGAATCATGATATTGAAAGAGTTTCAATATCGGATATGATCTTTTAGATTTGGTCATAATATTTGCATATTTTATTTTTATTTATGACCTGATTGACTTTAAAATTGCTTATTGATAATAATAAATAGTTATTATTATTTATCATTAAGTTTAAGGTATATGGTTATGACCTTAGTTTATTTTGGCGTTGTAGTACCCCAATTTTGTCCTAAGCCTTTCAAAAACACAAAAATAAAAAAAAAATCAAAGAGAGAAAAAAAGTCAAAGTCAACCAAAGTCAACAAAAAAGTCAACATTTCAAAAATGATGACTTCGCCTGCGAAGGTCACTTCGCACTGCGAAGTCTGCGATTTTTCTGCAGATTTTTGGTTTCTTTGATTTAATTCCAGAATTTGTTGCACATCATTTGCATATTTATTTTAATCGGCATTCATGGCTAATTGGGCCAAGCAAAACCAGAAATGAGAGACTTGCCATTAATGCCAAGGTAGGAAGCTTTTTCTTCCAACCTAGCATGTGACAAGCAAATGGGCTTGCCCTTGGGCAGCTCTTGTCCCTCCCAAGTGACCTGTTAACCACCCCAAGGTTGCCAGCCACCTGCTTGAAGTCTTTCTTCCTGCTTGCTCCCCAAAACCAGTCAAACCCAGCTGGATTTTTCACTTGAAAAAGTCATGAGTGCCTACCCTGTTTTGGCAGCAACTTTTCACCCCTCACACCAGCCATATGTAGCCTTTTGCATCCCCCAATCTCTGCACATCACAGTGCACGTTTTTATTGATCAACCATTGAGATTGCAAGGATTGATCCCCAAGCTTGGCCAATTGCAATCCAGGCATATTCATCATCATTTCTATCCCAAAGACCTTTGATTTTGTGGCTGGAATCAGTCAAAGACTTAACCCTTGGCACAAGGCAAGGTTGCCTCTATCCATTAGCATTAAATGCAAAGCCAAATAGCCTGAATTTAGCCCACAAATCAGCTAGGTCCTATTGGATTTTCATCATTACTTGAGATTGCATTTTGGCCTATAAATAGAGATGCAATTGTAACACCCCGATTTCCCCGCGCGAATAAGCACATAATATATCAGAGTATTTAACAAATAACGGGATGTCACAAAATCATGAAAACATAAAACATACTTATTAACAAACAGGCTCCTCAAGATAACAACATCATGTCTGAAAGTCTCTTTATTAGCAGCGGAAAATAATTATAATATCAACTCATAATCAGCACTATGGCATAAAAGCCGAAACATTCGTCATAATTCAAAACTCAACATAAAGTGAATACTTTAATAAAAATCAGCATTGGAGTTTATAAAGTTAACTCCCAAAAACATAAGACAAACGTATTCCCAGTGTTACATAATATCAGAGCATCACGACCCCAATTCTATATACCACTAGGTACTCCTCGTCTAAGCGTCACAGCAAGCTACTTCGAGTTATCTGCACATTGTCAATATAAAGACAATGGACCAACAAAAACAAAAGGGTGAGATATCAAACAATCTAAACGAAAGCATAATAATGAGCAAGTAAAAACATAAGCACAGGATCATACTTCATTATCTCACCAATCATCTTATTCATGTTCACACATCATTTTCATAAACAATCATCATCACCAATATTCAAACATCATCACATCAAGCACATCATGAACATCGCCACACGTCACGGTTATAACAATTTATCATCGACACATAATGCAATGAGACCCGACTTCACCTATATGCATGTGGTACCAAACGTCGCAAAATAATGCCAAATATGGCATGTCAGGCCGGAGCCCCACGTCACTTTGCCAAACAAGGCTACGTCGCTTTACCATAATTTCAGGCCATCGTTACAAGATGCAATGAATGAGACTTCTAAAATGAAACAACAAAACACATGCAAGCATCATACATAAACAACGTCATATAACATCGTATTCAAACATCAACAATTCATCATATAACATCGTATTCAAACATCAACAATTCATCATACAATTTTGTAAAACCATAACAAATTATACATAACATATTTCCATGTCAAACCAAGGATACTAGAAAGATATCACAATTATCAACAACTTTCATGTTTATACCAAAGACCAATTTAAAACAGAGACGTGTGAAAAAGACGCAAAAACATGAAACAGAGAATGCTGTCACCGTACAATTTCACTAAGACCTCTTTGGAGTATTTTCATCATAACTCAAAAACTAAAAGTCATTTTCACGTCAAACCAAAGCCACTGGAAAGCTAAAAAAATTATCTAAAACCTTCATGTTTACACCCAAGGCCAATTCTGTACCGATCAATACCAGTTTTCGTTTCAAATTCGGAAAAGTTGTGCAGAAAGTCCATAAAAATTCACTGTGACCTACGTGCAGTAATTTGACCATAACTCAAGTTCTATAAATCGTTTTGACGTCAGACAAACGGCATTAGAAAGCTAACATCCATACCTACAACTTTTGTGTTTACACCTAAGACCAATTCTGTACCTATCAATACCAGTTTTCGTTTCAAATTCGGAAAAGTTGTGCAGAAAGTCCATAAAAATTCACTGTGACCTACGTGCAGTAATTTGACCATAACTCAAGTTCTATAAATCGTTTTGACGTCAGACCAACGGCATTAGAAAACTAACATCCATACCTACAACTTTTGTGTTTACACCTAAGACCAATTCTGTACCGATCAATACCAGTTTTTATTTCAAAATTCGGGGCAGAGATAAGAAAACTCAGGAAAAGCAACTTATATTATTCAAACTTCTCATTCATTCAAAATCATCACAATCAACAACAACAACTCAACATAATTCATACCCAATTTCAACCCATCCCAAATCATCCCAAAAGCCATTTATCACAGAATACGAATTCATGGAATCACACACATCAACATACATCACAAACCACAATTATAATGCACAACAACAGCATGTATCATGCCAATTTCATCATCAAAATCACAGACCTCATGAATTGAACAAAAGGATCAAAATCCATACAATCACATATACCTAGAGTTTACCATACCCCATCATTATGCAATCCCTTAGAATGTAAGAACCCCACCCTTACCTTAGGTTTTCCGGTTCTAAACTCTATTGATCGCTTCCCGTAGAATCCCTTCCGGTCTCTCTTGCCTCAGCTTCGTTCTTCGCTCTTTGGTTTTCTCCCAATTTTGTTTTCACGATACGTTATGTTTTTATTCCTCTTCTCATCATAACATACCCCTAAATCCTAAATGCCACAAATGCCCTTTCTTATTTTATAATTCTAATTAATTAGTTTAATTTACTAATAATCCAATTAAATTATTAACACTATTATTTAATTAAATACTATAATTTTTTCTTTATTCAATTAAATAAACCCAACCACCAATATACTAATAAATATCAATATCTCTCACATTTGGGTTATGCCTTCTAAGGATCTAATTCGCTCAAACTCATATTCCTTATAATCTAAGGTCACTACCCTCTAACAAGGCACCAAAACACCAAGAACATCACAAACACAACAAGACATCACACATACGTCGCATCATCGATTAAAATAACTGAAAATAATTCCAAGTAAATCCGGGGCGTTACAACTCTCCCCCACTTGAATATTTTCGTCCTCGAAAATTACCTGACTCAAACAGCATCGGATAAGAATCTCGCATCTTGCTCTCTAACTCCCATGTTGCACTTTCTCCGGCAGCTCCGTCCCAAACCACTTTCACTAAAGGAATCTCCTTGCCCCTTAACTTCTTCATTTCCCGATCCTCAATTCGTACAGGCACAGTCTCAATGGTTAGATTGTCCCGCACTTGCACGTCATCCATATTGAAATTCCTGGCAACCTGACTGAAATATGCTGTGCACAATGATGGCACAACTGTCCGAGCGCGTGTCTACTCAGAACAATAATTAAAATAGCACAACGTAACAAAACGCAAATTAAAAGGAACACAGCGGAAATATAAAGTACACAGTGAGTTTGTTAACCCAGTTCGGAGCAACTCTCCTACTCTGGGGGATACCAATCCAGGAATGATTCCACTATTATAGTTCTAGTGAAAAGACCAACGCAGACCCACTACTTGACTTTGCACCTAGACCCTACCAGTGGCAACTCTATCTAGGAACTCCTAGATATGAGACCCCGTCTCAATTCCTACGAACAACACACACAGTATTGTTATCAAACACACAAAACACAAAACTCAACCAAGAGAAACACACGCTAATAACACATACTCACTCCGTACTTAAAAGCTTAGGAGCAGCTTACAAATTACAACTCAAAACAAACTCAGTCCTTAGCTTGAATCAGGGTGATACAAGCAAGGCTCACAATTAACAAACAAAACCCTAAAAACCTTAAAACACACGCTTTACTAACACACACGGTTTTTAGTTACCCAACTAGGGTTTGCCTTCATGAATATATAGTACTCAGATACCACGGGTCTGGGCTTCAAAATAGAGCATGGACATTGACCGGTCCAGCTAAAACAATCTTCTAGAAATAATAAAAAGCTTCCAAATATAGAACAATATCTTGTGGAACAAATAGCAAGGCAAATAGAACTTCAAGCAAATCTTCAATCAGATACACGCGCCTTGATAAGCAAGCTAGAGGAAAATAAATCTTCAAGCAAATCTTTGCAAGATTGCGTACACAAATATAAAGCGCTAGCTGGCGCGAAAATCGCAAGACTTAATGCTGTTCCATATGCTACCGCATCTGTCCCAGCATCTGGCTAGTAGATGTTTTTGCAAAATGTAGCCAATCTACAAAAACCCAACAATCTCCCCCTTTGGCAAAATTTTGGCTAAAACACTCTAGAGCCAGTTCTTTGAGAGATACACAGATAAGATTCCTTCACGTCAACATAGGCACACAACAAGGAATCAGAGGCATGCACCAGATAACACAACCATCTAGCCTCATAGGAACAACTAGAGAGAAATAAACTCTCATATAGTGGAATCACATAGAGAAGGGAAAAAATAAATTTCCACACACCAAGAATAAAAACTCAAGAGCTCAGCTCCCCCTCAAAACATGCATGTACCAGTACTCCCCCTCAACATACTACACTCCCCCTCAACACATGTAACCATACATAAGATAAGCTTCAAAACAGATAGGTCATAAATCAATGACATAAATCCACATACATCAATTCTACTCCCCCTTTTTAGCCAAAAATTCTGACAACCAACAGATAGGGCATACTCATAGACAGTGCATAGAACCATAAAGTGTGCAGAGAAACCACAGAGAGTGCATATTACAGACCAGAAGCACACAAGGTGCATAAGAAATCCAGGATCTTGGCCAACCAACCAAAACAAACACAAAGAATACAGCAACTGAGAACAGGGAAAAACATCAGAATCAGAATTCATCAGAGTCAGCGGAGAACTCCTCAGTATCACCAGCAGAAGCATTATTATTCCCTCCTTCTTCTTCATCCTGCTCACCCTCAGCTTCAGATTCAGCCTTCAAGGCTGCAATTATCCTGTCAATTTTCATCTTCCTAGCTCCAAGAGCCACACTAGTCTCAGTTAGATCTGCAATTCTTTGTTTTCTAGTGAGCACACCAGACATCCGAACAGAAGTACCAGCTAAGTCAGCAGCATGTTTCTCAGACAGCAAACTACAATCCAAGGCCATAGGGCCAGACCTCTTACAGGGCTCATCAGTACTGATCAAAATATCTGGGTGTTGCTGAAGCACAATACCACACAGGAGAGTGAGAAAAGCCATAGGAAACTTGATAGCAAAGGACTTAGCATGCTCCAAAACCTGATAATAAATGTAGGCCCCATAATCAAAAGGTGACTTGGTACCAACAGCATAAATCAATTTGGCCAAACCAGAAGCAACTGAGAAGTTAAGAAAAGAATAATGATGGTAGCGTGTGGGAGGTTTGAATAAGGAAGGTTGGAGATAGCTTCCTTGAATTGCGTGCATCAAGCGGTTGAGGAGGGAGAAAATAACTGCTGCACGCCTCCCATAAATTAACTGCTACAATTCCTCAAATAAACAGATCCCTAACTTCCGTCTTAATTTTTCAAATTGATTAGCATCAAGAGCTTTTGTAAAGATATCTGCTAATTGCTCTTCAGTTGAAACATGTTCAAGAGTAACAATTTTGTCTTCAACAAGATCCCTTATAAAATGGTGTCTAATGTCAATGTGTTTGGTCCTGCTACGTTGAATAGGATTTTTGAAGATATTAATTGCACTCAGATTGTCACAATATAATGTCATAGCATCTGTCTTGACATTGTACTCACTCAGCATCTGTCTCATCCACAACAATTGAGAACAACTACTACCAGCTGCTATGTACTCAGCTTCAGCTGTAGACAAAGAAATGCAATTTTGCTTCTTACTGAACCAGGATATAAGGTTGTTGCCTAGGAAGAAGCATCCACCAGAGGTACTCTTTCTATCATCTGCACTTCCAGCCCAGTCAGCATCACAATATCCAAACAACACAGTGCTTTCCCCATGAGAATACAACATACCATAATCACTAGTACCATTCACATACTTCAGAATTCTCTTTACCTGAGTCAGATGACTTATTTTTGGTTCAGCTTGGTATCTGGCACACACTCCAACTGCAAATGTGATATCTGGCCTACTTGCTGTAAGATATAGAAGACTTCCTATCATACTCCTATACATGCTTTGGTCAACATCCACACCTTTCTCATCCTTTGATAATTTTACATGTGTGGGAGCAGGAGTTCTTTTATGAGCAGCATTTTCCATCCCAAATTTCTTGACTATATTTTTAGCATACTTACTTTGAGAGATAAATATAGTATCTTCCATTTGTTTCACTTGAAGACCAAGAAAGAACTTTAGCTCACCTACAAGACTCATCTCAAATTCAGATTGCATTTGCTGAACAAAATGCTCTATCATCTGGTCAGACATTCCTCCAAAGACTATGTCATCTACATATATTTGAGCAATCATCAGTTGTCCATTTTCATCTTTCACAAACAGGGTCTTGTCATTTCCTCCCTTCCTATAGCCATGGTTGATTAGAAACTCAGCAAGTCTCTCATACCAAGCTCTAGGAGCTTGCTTCAGGCCATATAGAGCTTTCTTCAATTTGTACACATGGTTTGGAAAACTAGGATCAATGAAGCCTTTAGGCTGTTCCACATAAACCTCTTCATTTAAGTACCCATTGAGAAAGGCACTCTTGACATCCATCTGATACAACTTGAATTTTAGTATGCATGCAATCCCAAGTAACAATCTAATTGATTCCAACCTAGCTACAGGAGCAAAAGTCTCATCAAAGTCTACACCTTCAATTTGAGAATATCCTTGTGCAACCAGTCTGGCTTTGTTTCTAGTGATAGTACCATTTTCATCAGACTTGTTTTTATAAACCCACTTGGTACCTATAACATTCACATTATCTGGTCTAGGAACTAGGTCCCACACATTACTTCTCTTGAACTGAGTTAATTCTTCTTGCATAGCATTTATCCAGAACTCATCAGTTAGAGCTTCCTTAACATTCTTTGGTTCAAGTTTAGATATAAAGCAAGAATTTGATACCTCATCATGGTTCCTTCTAGTTGTGATCCCTTGGTTAGGATCGCCAATGACTTGATCTATGGGATGATTTTTCTGAACTCTGATAGATGGTCCTTTGTTGGGAGCAGTCTTCTCTGGACGTGTTACTTCAGAATCTTGCTTATTACTTGCTTCATCTTCTTTCTTCTCCTCCTGTAGGTCAGATGCTAAGTCAAATGTCGCATCATCTGTCACAGCATTATTACCTTCATCATCTACAACCACATTTATAGATTCCATCACTATCTTGGTTCTGGAGTTGTATACTCTATAGGCTCTGCTGTTTGTTGAATAGCCTAGAAAGATTCCCTCTTCACTTTTAGCATCCATCTTTCTTCTTGGTTCCCTGTCAGCTAAAATATAGCACTTACTACCAAACACATGGAAATGCTTCACTGTTGGCTTCCTGTCCTTCCATAGCTCGTACAAGGTTGTAGATGTACCTTTTCTCAAAGTCACTCTATTATGAATATAGCAGGCTGTGTTCATGGCTTCAGCCCAAAAGAAAAATGGCAGCTTCTTTGCATGTAGCATAACCCTAGCAGATTCTTGCAAAGTCCTGTTCTTTCTTTCAACTATCCCATTTTGTTGAGGAGTAATGGGTGCGGAGAACTCATGAAATATTCCTTCAGAAATACAGAAATCAGAGAACTTACCATTCTCAAACTCCTTCCCATGGTCACTTCTGATTCTAACAATTCCACAATCCTTTTCTCTCTGAAGTTGTAAGCAAAGATCCTTGAATTTTTCAAAGGTGTCTGACTTCTCCTTAATGAAATTTATCCATGTATATCTAGAAAAATCATCAACAACAACAAAAGCATACTTCTTACCACCTAAGCTTTCGACTTGCATGGGTCCCATTAAGTCCATGTGCAATAGCTCAAGAACTCTGGATGTGGACAGATGTTGCAGCTTCTGGTGAGGCATCTTGGTCTGTTTTCCTATCTGGCATTCTCCACATAAACTTCCTTCCTGAATTTGGAGTTTTGGTAAACCTCTGATGGCTCCTTCAGCAATAGCTTTCTTCATGCTTCTGAGATTCAGATGTCCAAGCTTTTGGTGCCATAGCTTAACTTCATCTTCTTTGGTTATTAGACAAGTAGATTACTTTGCTTTATCTTGAGAGACCCACAAGTAGCAATTGTCCTTTGATCTAACACCTTTCATCAGGATGTCCCCTTCACTGTTAGCCACTAAGCATTCACTCTTAGTAAAGTTGACCTTCATTCCTTGATCGCACAGTTGACTAATACTAATTAAGTTTGCAGTTAATCCTTTCACAAGAAGCACCTTATCAAGTTTGGGTAGACCCTCTTCCACAAGATTTCCTACACCCTTTATTTCTCCTTTGGCTCCATCCCCAAAAGTCACAAAGCTTGTAGCATAAGGCTTAACATCAGTCAAGTAATTTTTATCACCAGTCATATGTCTGGAACATCCACTGTCAAAGTACCAATCATTTCTGGATGACACTCTCAGAGAAGTATGAGCAATTTGAGCAATCTCATCAGCTTCTGGTTCTATTTTTCTAGGATCCATAGTGTTGCTTGTGCAATTATCATTTTTCTGCTTCCACTGCTTCTTGGTGATCTTTACTATGGGATCAGGTCTTGGTGAATAGGTCCTGTCTGGGTAACCATGTAATTTGAAACAGAAAGGTCTGATATGTCCTTTTCTTCCACAGTAGTGACATACCCAACCATAATTCCTTCCTTTTGATCTGGGCCTATATCCTGATGCCTGTTGTCTCACCTGATGCTGGGGCATCTGTCTTGACATAGTATGATCATGAGTATTAACAGGTGGCACAAACTGTCTTACTGGTAATTGTTTCTGCTGAGGCATGGAACTGTAGTCAAACCCAATACCTTTAGAATCTCCAGGTTTCTGTCCTATTTCCAGAATTTCGTCTAAAGCATCAGTACCTTTGTTCATCATCCGCAGTTGCTTGTTCATATTGCCAATCTTGGAAGTAAGTAAGATAACCTCATCATTGAGGTCTGAGTTTATTTTCAGAAGTTTGTCTTTCTCAGCTTGCAAGAGAGTAATGGTCCTCTTTTGTTTTTCTAAAGTTTTACAAACTTCCTCACTTTTGAGATATAGCTCCTTGTAAGAATCAGCCAATTCATCATATGTTACCTCTTCATCACTAGATTCATTGTCAGATGTGCACACTCCAGTCAAGGCATTCACATGTTTTGCAGTTTCAGGTTCTTCTTCTGACTCATCTTCATCAAACCAAGAACCAGTCATCACCTTCCTTTGTTTCTTCAGATACGTTGCACACTCAGTTCTGATGTGACCATATCCTTCGCATTCATGGCATTGCACCCCTTTGCTTTGATTGGTTTTGTCATCAGTTCTAGGTTTCCTCTGATTGTTGACATTTTTATAGATGCTGCGACTGTTGTCCGGAGCATGTGTCCTAGGGCGTCTGTCCATCCCCTTCAGAACTTCATTAAATTGTTTACCCAACAACACAATAGCTTCAGAGATGCTCTCATCAGTATCTAAATTACTCTCCACATCATCTTCATCAGTGTTGGAGATGAAGGCAATGTTCTTGTCCTTCTTTTCAGATCTTTCATTAGCCTTTAATTCAAAAACTTGAAGAGATCCAATCAACTCATCAACTTTCATATCTCCAATATCTTGGGCCTCCTCGATAGCACATACTTTCATATCAAATTTCTTAGGCAGGGACCTGAGAATTTTGCTTACCAGTTTTTCATCGGATATCTTTTCCCCCAAGGATTCAAAAGTGTTAGCATATTCTAGCACATTCATGTGAAAGTCATGAACACTCTCTCCTTCTTTCATTCTCAAATTCTCAAACTGTGTTGTTAGCAGTTGTAGCCTTGACTTCTTGACCTTTTGAGTACCTTCATGAGCTGTTCTTAGGATATCCCAAGCTTCCTTGGCAATAGTACATTGTTTAATCAACCTGAACATGTTCTTGTCAACACCATTAAACAAAGCATTCAGGGCTTTAGAGTTTCCAATAGCTGCAGTGTCTTCTTCTGTAGACCACTCCTCTTCTGGTTTCAACTCATCAGTATCAACATTATTCGCATCTTTTATTTTAGGAGGGACCCATGCCTTGATCACAGCCTTCCAAGCTCTGCTGTCTAGAGATTTCAAGAAAGCTGTCATGCGTGATTTCCAAATGTCATAGTTCGACCCATCCAACAAGGGTGGTCTGTTCACCAGTCCTCCTTCTTTATCCATTGAGCCAGAAACTTCTTTCCCTGGAGCTCACCCACACAGAACAGGGTGCCTGCTCTGATGCCAATTGAAATTCCTGGCAACCTGACTGAAATATGCTGTGCACAATGATGGCACAACTGTCCGAGCGCGTGTCTACTCAGAACAATAATTAAAATAGCACAACGTAACAAAACGCAAATTAAAAGGAACACAGCGGAAATATAAAGTACACAGTGAGTTTGTTAACCCAGTTCGGAGCAACTCTCCTACTCTGGGGGATACCAATCCAGGAATGATTCCACTATTATAGTTCTAGTGAAAAGACCAACGCAGACCCACTACTTGACTTTGCACCTAGACCCTACCAGTGGCAACTCTATCTAGGAACTCCTAGATATGAGACCCCGTCTCAATTCCTACGAACAACACACACAGTATTGTTATCAAACACACAAAACACAAAACTCAACCAAGAGAAACACACGCTAATAACACATACTCACTCCGTACTTAAAAGCTTAGGAGCAGCTTACAAATTACAACTCAAAACAAACTCAGTCCTTAGCTTGAATCAGGGTGATACAAGCAAGGCTCACAATTAACAAACAAAACCCTAAAAACCTTAAAACACACGCTTTACTAACACACACGGTTTTTAGTTACCCAACTAGGGTTTGCCTTCATGAATATATAGTACTCAGATACCACGGGTCTGGGCTTCAAAATAGAGCATGGACATTGACCGGTCCAGCTAAAACAATCTTCTAGAAATAATAAAAAGCTTCCAAATATAGAACAATATCTTGTGGAACAAATAGCAAGGCAAATAGAACTTCAAGCAAATCTTCAATCAGATACACGCGCCTTGATAAGCAAGCTAGAGGAAAATAAATCTTCAAGCAAATCTTTGCAAGATTGCGTACACAAATATAAAGCGCTAGCTGGCGCGAAAATCGCAAGACTTAATGCTGTTCCATATGCTACCGCATCTGTCCCAGCATCTGGCTAGTAGATGTTTTTGCAAAATGTAGCCAATCTACAAAAACCCAACACATATGAATTACATGAGATGGATCTGAAACATACTTCCGGAGTTGCGACACGTGAAACACATCATGCAAATTTGATAGGTTCGGTGGTAAGGCCACCCTATACGCAGCATTCCCAACCCTCTCAGAAATCTGGTATGGTCCAATAAACTTAGAAGTAAGCTTCTTCGACTTCAAGGCACGACCTACACCTGTCACTGGTGATACTCTCAAGAATACATGGTCTCCTGCTTGAAACTCAAGATCTCTCCTCCGCTTATCATGGTAACTCTTTTGCCTACTCTGCGAAGCCTTCATCTTATCACGAATTAATTTCACCTTCTCAGTAGTTTCTCGTACAATCTCTGGTCCCAACACAACTCTTTCACCAGATTCATGCCAACACAACGACGTTCTGCACCTCCGACCATACAATGCCTCGAAAGGTGCCATACCAATACTAGCATGGAAACTATTGTTATAAGTGAACTCGATCAGTGGTAGAAAACTGTCCCACGTTCCGCTTTGTTCGAGAACACACGCCCTCAGCAAGTCTTCCAACGACTGAATGGTCCTCTCCGTCTGTCCATCAGTTTGTGGGTGATATGCCGAACTCAACTTCAACTTAGAACCTAATGCCTCTTGTAGACTTTTCCAAAAATCTGAAGTAAACCTCGGATCTCTATCCGAAACAATGCTCGACGGGACTCCGTGCAACTTCACAATCTCGCGAATATAAATCTCTGCTAACTTTGATACAGGAAAACTAATATTGATCGGAATAAAATGAGCCGACTTCGTCAGTCTATCAATAATTACCCAAATAGCATCATGCCCCCTCGGAGTGTTCGGTAATCCTGTCACAAAATCCATAGATATACTATCCCATTTCCGCTCCGGAACATCTAACGGTTGCATCAAGCCTGTTGGCCTCTGATGTTCTACTTTCGACTTTTGGCACGTCAAGCATGCATACACAAACCGCGCAACATCTTGCTTCATTTTTGGCCACCAAAATATCTTCTTTAAGTCTTGATACATTTTAGTAGCTCCCGGATGAATACTTAAATTGCTTCTGTGACCTTCTTCTAAAATCATCTTCTTCATCTCTGCATTATCAGGAATACAAATTCGATCGCGGAACCTCAACACACCATGCATATCTAACTTAAAATCACTACCTTCGGGTTGATTTTCACCAACCATCAAATCTACTAGTTTCACATCCATCTTCTGAGCTTCCTTGATATCATCCAAGAAATCGCTGTTAATTGTCAACATCCCTAGCATCACACTCTGGGGTTTTACTTCGCAAACCAAATTCATGTCTCTGAACTGCTCGATCAACTCTAACTCTTTAACCATCATCGCTGACATATGCAAAGTTTTTCGACTTAAAGCATCGGCTACAACATTAGCTTTACCAGGATGGTAATTCAAGCTAAAATCGTAGTCTTTCAACAACTCTAACCATCTTCTCTGTTCACAAAACATCAAATAATTGATTAGAAATGTCTAAGGACAGTACTCAACTGTCACTAAACTAAAGACTCGACAACCTGGCCGGATGGACCGACCTGCTCTGATACCAATTGTAACACCCCGATTTCCCCGCGCGAATAAGCACATAATATATCAGAGTATTTAACAAATAACGGGATGTCACAAAATCATGAAAACATAAAACATACTTATTAACAAACAGGCTCCTCAAGATAACAACATCATGTCTGAAAGTCTCTTTATTAGCAGCGGAAAATAATTATAATATCAACTCATAATCAGCACTATGGCATAAAAGCCGAAACATTCGTCATAATTCAAAACTCAACATAAAGTGAATACTTTAATAAAAATCAGCATTGGAGTTTATAAAGTTAACTCCCAAAAACATAAGACAAACGTATTCCCAGTGTTACATAATATCAGAGCATCACGACCCCAATTCTATATACCACTAGGTACTCCTCGTCTAAGCGTCACAGCAAGCTACTTCGAGTTATCTGCACATTGTCAATATAAAGACAATGGACCAACAAAAACAAAAGGGTGAGATATCTAACAATCTAAACGAAAGCATAATAATGAGCAAGTAAAAACATAAGCACAGGATCATACTTCATTATCTCACCAATCATCTTATTCATGTTCACACATCATTTTCATAAACAATCATCATCACCAATATTCAAACATCATCACATCAAGCACATCATGAACATCGCCACACGTCACGGTTATAACAATTTATCATCGACACATAATGCAATGAGACCCGACTTCACCTATATGCATGTGGTACCAAACGTCGCAAAATAATGCCAAATAGGGCATGTCAGGCCGGAGCCCCACGTCACTTTGCCAAACAAGGCTACGTCGCTTTACCATAATTTCAGGCCATCGTTACAAGATGCAATGAATGAGACTTCTAAAATGAAACAACAAAACACATGCAAGCATCATACATAAACAACGTCATATAACATCGTATTCAAACATCAACAATTCATCATATAACATCGTATTCAAACATCAACAATTCATCATACAATTTTGTAAAACCATAACAAATTATACATAACATATTTCCATGTCAAACCAAGGATACTAGAAAGATATCACAATTATCAACAACTTTCATGTTTATACCAAAGACCAATTTAAAACAGAGACGTGTGAAAAAGACGCAAAAACATGAAACAGAGAATGCTGTCACCGTACAATTTCACTAAGACCTCTTTGGAGTATTTTCATCATAACTCAAAAACTAAAAGTCATTTTCACGTCAAACCAAAGCCACTGGAAAGCTAAAAAAATTATCTAAAACCTTCATGTTTACACCCAAGGCCAATTCTGTACCGATCAATACCAGTTTTCGTTTCAAATTCGGAAAAGTTGTGCAGAAAGTCCATAAAAATTCACTGTGACCTACGTGCAGTAATTTGACCATAACTCAAGTTCTATAAATCGTTTTGACGTCAGACCAACGGCATTAGAAAACTAACATCCATACCTACAACTTTTGTGTTTACACCTAAGACCAATTCTGTACCTATCAATACCAGTTTTCGTTTCAAATTCGGAAAAGTTGTGCAGAAAGTCCATAAAAATTCACTGTGACCTACGTGCAGTAATTTGACCATAACTCAAGTTCTATAAATCGTTTTGACGTCAGACCAACGGCATTAGAAAACTAACATCCATACCTACAACTTTTGTGTTTACACCTAAGACCAATTCTGTACCGATCAATACCAGTTTTTATTTCAAAATTCGGGGCAGAGATAAGAAAACTCAGGAAAAGCAACTTATATTATTCAAACTTCTCATTCATTCAAAATCATCACAATCAACAACAACAACTCAACATAATTCATACCCAATTTCAACCCATCCCAAATCATCCCAAAAGCCATTTATCACAGAATACGAATTCATGGAATCACACACATCAACATACATCACAAACCACAATTATAATGCACAACAACAGCATGTATCATGCCAATTTCATCATCAAAATCACAGACCTCATGAATTGAACAAAAGGATCAAAATCCATACAATCACATATACCTAGAGTTTACCATACCCCATCATTATGCAATCCCTTAGAATGTAAGAACCCCACCCTTACCTTAGGTTTTCCGGTTCTAAACTCTATTGATCGCTTCCCGTAGAATCCCTTCCGGTCTCTCTTGCCTCAGCTTCGTTCTTCGCTCTTTGGTTTTCTCCCAATTTTGTTTTCACGATACGTTATGTTTTTATTCCTCTTCTCATCATAACATACCCCTAAATCCTAAATGCCACAAATGCCCTTTCTTATTTTATAATTCTAATTAATTAGTTTAATTTACTAATAATCCAATTAAATTATTAACACTATTATTTAATTAAATACTATAATTTTTTCTTTATTCAATTAAATAAACCCAACCACCAATATACTAATAAATATCAATATCTCTCACATTTGGGTTATGCCTTCTAAGGATCTAATTCGCTCAAACTCATATTCCTTATAATCTAAGGTCACTACCCTCTAACAAGGCACCAAAACACCAAGAACATCACAAACACAACAAGACATCACACATACGTCGCATCATCGATTAAAATAACTGAAAATAATTCCAAGTAAATCCGGGGCGTTACAAGGCAAGGGGAAATGCAGCATTGTAGAGCATGAATTAAGCAGAAAAATACAGCAATTCAAAGAGCATTTACACACAAAGAAACACTACTCAAACAACCAGAAAAAACCAATCAAATACAAAGCCTTGCCAAGTTCAAAGTTCATCCAATATTCAAAACCTTTGCAAGAACCTTCAATCAATTCAAATACATTGCAGCTGGAGCTTTGCTAAGGATCTCTGTAAGTTTCTAAGCCTTTGTTTTGCATTTTCAATTGTGCTTGCATAGCAATTTTGGTCCAAAACCCTTTTGTTCTAAAAACCCCTTTTGAATTTCAAAAGAAATCCCAAGGTTTTCAAAACATCAAAACTGGTTTGTCCAGCTCTTTTCATTGCAAAAACTCAAATCTTTTCACTCACCTAAAAGGTCCTGAGTGTGTTCAGAAGTTTTTTCTGAACAAAAGTTCAGAAACAGCTTCTGAACTCAAAAATTCGCATTGTTCGCAGTGCGAAGTCATGGTCGCAGAGCGACCATGACAGAACTCAGAATCTGAGTTTAGGTGCCCAAATGGCCAATTTTTGAGGTTCTAGCCCAAGAGCTCAGAACCTAGGAGTTTTAAAACTCATTTTATCCAAACCATGTCAAGGATTTTGCATAATATTGGAAAATTCGCAAGTTCGGGTAACACTTTTTTGGGTAACTTGTAAAACAAGTTATGTCCCCAAACCTTCAAAACAACTTGAGCAAATAAGCTATGTTCATCATTTCAATTAAAACTTGAGCAATAAACATTGTTCATGATTTTCAAACACCAAGCGTGAACATATGCCGAATTTGTTCGCTTTCTCAAAATCGTTCGCAAAACGAGCCGAACTTGTGCGTTTTCTAGCAAAATTGCTAAAATCTTTTCATTTTGGGTTTTCAAACCAAATGTTTTGATATACTTTGGGATTTCTAAGAAATTTTACCAAAAACTTGAATGAAAAAGGGATGGTGTGATGTATGTCTCTCCATTGCCCCGGTTGTACGAATGCGTGACGTATGTCTCGTCGTTCGGACAATCGTCATTCCTTTTTTCAACGTATCCGACCATAACCAAACCAAATCTTGGCCCCTTGTAGTCAATCCGAACCTTTTGGTCCCCCGTGGCCATTAGATTCAATCCCCCTACTCATTGGAGTCACCCCGGTCAATGATCGACTCAATTGAGTCCATTGTACCTCTTTTGGTCCCAACGCGACCAACTCGAACCCTCTTACCCAACGGACATGTTTTACCTATTCTAAGCGCGATTCGTAAACAAACGCTTAAGTCTCCCATGCGCGAGCATACAAGCTAATACGCTTAAGTCTCCCATACGCGAGCATACAAGCTACGTTTAATCGCAAGAATACGGCTAAAACACCGTCCATTTAAAATTAACCAACATATGTACGTTTTTCTACCTAAAGAACTACGTACGCTTTGAATTCTCCGACTACCGGGAGATACGTAGGAGCAAGATCGACATCTTGTCAAGCGCAATAATAAAAAACTTTTTTTCCTTTCGTTTGTTTTCATCTCTTTTTCCCCCTTTTAGTATATTTTCCTTTGACATAGATAAGCATGCGCGCAAAACATTTAAAAACAATTTAAGCTTTAGCCAAATAGAAGGTTCCCGTTGAGTACAACGGACGTGAGGGGTGCTAATACCTTCCCCTTGCGTAATCGACTCCCGAACCCGACAATGGTTGCGATGACCAATCCTTTTCCTCATCGTCAAGGGTTTTATTATCGTTTCCCTTTCAAATAAAAAAACTTAAGGGTTTATCAACGTTCCCTTTACACAAAAACTTTGGTGGCGACTTCACAAGGCCCTCCGAGCGTTCGCGGACGTCCTCGGAGGATTGCGCGTTTTTTAAACGAGGTGCGCACAGCTGGCGACTTCACTGGGGACTGCCTTTTCCCACTAGCGAGTCAAGCCTAACCTATTTGGCTTTTAAGCCAATTGTTTTTATTTTCTTTGCGCGCCATGCTTTTATTTTATTCATATATGTCATATCTATGCTTTATGTTTATAATTGCCTTATTTTGCTTTATATTCACATCATATATATATCAAATGCGGGGGTTACTTGAGTGATGTTACTCCACATTGTTCGGGTTAATGCCGGACGTGTGAGGCTCTCTACCCGAGCTTGAGAAAAAAACTAAGTTAGAAGGAGGTTGTGTGCGGAAGCCCGCGTTGACGTATGTCCGTGAGGTAGGATGCCCAACCCCGCTTAGAGGAGATTTTCACGTGGAATTAATTGAAGTCATGTCGACGTATGTCCATAGACAACCCTAATTCCATGTGAGATCTATGACTCTAAGGACCTCTTCTTAGGAAATTTCACCTATTAGAGCCTACATGTGAGGATGGGGGGAAGTTCCGAACCTTCATAAACCATACCCTTGCATATCATTTGCATTCATGAAAGTAATTTTCGCATCATTTTGCTTTATAGGAATTTAAAAAGAACAACCAAATATTAGCAAAAAGAAATATGGATTCCGGGAATAAGAATACGCTCGCTTTAGAGAATCAAGAGCTCCGAAGCAAGAATGGAGAGTTGGAATTGAAGTTCCTCCAAGCTTTAGGAGAAATCACTAGGACGAAGAGAGATCGTGATGAAGTGACAAATTCTCTTCTAGTGTGCCAAAAGCGGTTAAGAATCTTCGAAGGGAAGAGAGATTGGATAGGAGGCGGCTTGGTTAGTGCGGATGCCAACCTTGTGGCCAAGGACGAAGAGTTGGAAAGAATCTTACATTCCAACCAAGAGCTCAAGAAGTTTGGCGAATTAGCCATCGAAGCTCAACGTAAATGGAGGTTGAAATTTCAAGAGAAAAATCAACAGCTCCAAGAAGTAGTTAAAGACTACAAAGAGCAGCTTCAAGCCGAACGCGTCCAGCGGCAAAGACATGAGAGCCTTTCTCATCAAGGGAGGCTAAAGTGCAATCGTCTCGAAGAGGACATCAAGAAATTCGAAGAATACTTCGACAAGATTGCAAGAGCTCACGGGGACCATATTGCACAACTACATGATGAAATTAGAAGTGCAAGAGTCAAGCTAGACCAGGGCAAGGAAGTGATTGAGTATGTATGGCAAGACGCCACCCGGTTAAGTGAGGATTTCACTAAATTGGTTGCATTCTCGAATTTGGTAATCACCCAACTTCCAAAGAGGCTAGCGCAGGCCGAGATGGTCATGCCCTACTTTGTCATCCCTATGGAGATCCAGAAGTTTATGAAGTTCTGCAAGGACACCATAGATTTCTATAGGGAGGAGATGAGCAAAGCCGAGAAGCGAGCGGCTATTTGATTTGTAATAACATTAGTTACACTTTGTAAACAAATGTTATCTAATCAAATATATTTTGGAGCATAATCAATTTCCCGGTCTTTAATATTTCAAATTGCTAATATTAATTGTGCACCTTTAAATTCCTCCATAAAGCAAAATAAAAAAAAAAAACGCATATTTTGCATACTCATCGCATACATACATCCACATGCATCTTCATGCATTCTTTTCAAAAAAAAAACTCATTCATTTCCCTAAAAACAGTTCAAAGCAATCATAGCCCGAAAACCCCGAAAGCCCTCGGTCCAAGAACCAGATCTCCAACACTCGTACGAAACACGAGCTAACAAACAAAGGATCATGGACAATTTGGAACAAACTCAAGCGGCTTTGAGAGATGAGGTTGATGGAATGAAGGGGAAGATGGATCAGATGCTAGAGTTAATGCAAGCTCTATCGGCACGAGAGAATAATCCTCGCCCAGCAACGGATGCGGCCAATGTGCAATGGCCTCTTTACGGTTTACCTCCGGGATATACCCCACCATTTGAAAATGAGGGCCATGGACCACCTCCACCACCGCTCACAATCCCTGTAAGGAACGAAGAACGTCGTCCTCAAGGAACTTCCACTACTCAGCATGAGGTGATTTCCCATGATGTGGAAAATAATCAGCCAAGACAGTTTGCTCCCGACACCACCCACCAAGACAACGATACCACCCAAATGTATCGAGTTTTGGAAGAAAGGTTGAAAGCTGTCGAGGGATTCAGTTCATACGGCGCCCACAACGCTTTGGATATGCGCCTAGTGCCCGACGTGGTAATCCCTCCGAAGTTCAAAGCACCGGATTTCGAAAAGTACAAGGGAATACAATGCCCTCGGAACCATCTACGGATGTTCTGTAGGAAGATGGCAGCTTACGCAATGAACGAGAAACTCATGGTGCATGTGTTTCAAGATAGTTTAAGCGGAGCGTCCTTGGATTGGTACATGCAGCTCGAGCGTACCCACGTCCAAACTTGGAAAGATCTAGCCGATGCTTTCCTACAGCAATACAAATATAATTTGGACATGGCTCCAAATAGGATGCAATTGCAAAACCTCTTGCAAAGAAGCAACGAGTTCTTCAAGGAGTACGCTCAGCGGTGGAGAGAATTAGCTTCTCGTGTACAACCACCACTATTGGAAAGGGAGCTTGTTGACACCTTTATGGGCACACTTCAAGGCCCATATTACGACAAAATGATTGGAAGCACATCGTCCGGCTTTTCCGATCTAGTCATGGTTGGTGAAAGAATAGAGGACGGAGTAAAGAGGGGAAAAATCCAAGGCCCTCTAGAAGCTCAAAGTGGAGCTAAGAGACCTCCCGGCAACTTTCACAAAAAGAAAGAGGGGGAGACAAATGCTGTTCTAGTGGGACCATCTTGCCCACCGCCAAATCAAATGCCTCACTACCACTATCCTTATGTGGCAGCAGCAGCGGCTCAAGGGCATTACTCACCTCAAGTAATTCCCACAACTCCACCACGACAACCAGCAGTGTTGCCTCATCAACAACAACAACAACAAGGCGGGTACCCACCAAGGAACCAAGCGGGCCCGAGGAACAACTACAACAATAGACAGTTTGATCCCGTACCCATGCCATATGGTCAGATTTTGCCATATTTAATTCAAAAGGGCATGGTCGAGATAAAACCACTACCAGCTTTGGTGCCACCATATCCACCTTGGTATAATCCCAACGCAAGATGTGAATACCATGCGGGATCCCCGGGGCACAATATTGAAGGATGTAAAGCACTCAAATACAAGGTCCAGAGTCTCATTGACAAGAAGCTGTTATCCTTAAAGGAGGAGAACCCCAATGTAAAAAATAACCCATTGCCGGGGCATGTGGGTCCCTCTGTAAATGCGGTGGAAGAACAAGAGGACTTTGGTCCAATCAAGAAGGTAGCCAATGTTAAAACCCCCCTGTCAATCATAAGGGAGAGTTTAACCGGTTTTGGTTTGTTCGAGGAAATGCACGCCAACTGTGAAGCCTGCAAAATCAACCAGGACAAGTGCGGAGAGTTGAAGAGCTGTCTTCAAGAGCTAATGGACCAAGGATGGATCCAAATGGGCTATATAAATGATGGCACGGACGTTGCTACCTTGGAGTCTCACGACCCAAAACCTCTCGAAATCCCTTACCAAAGGAGAGAGTTACCAACGCCCATAGATCCCATAATATTCCACGTACCTGCACCCTTCTCTTTTGAAAGCACGAAGAGGGTACCATGGAATTACCAACCTGTGGCCTATGTGGAAGGAAAACCACTAGCCAAAATTGAGCCCAGCATCACTAACATTACCGGTGTTGGAGGAATAACCAGAAGTGGTAGAGTCTTCGCCTTGAAAGAACTCGGAAAGACGCCAGCCGTATTACCAGGAGAGCCGCTCAAAGAAAAGAGCGTGGAGGAAAAGGAGAACCAAGCAGGGCCCTCTCAAAAGGCAACCCCACAAAAAGAGGCCGAAGAGTTCCTAAGGATAATCCAAAAGAGCGAGTATAAAATCATTGACCAGCTAGGTCAAACTCCCTCCAAGATCTCCATGCTATCCCTACTACTAAGCTCGGAAACACACCGAGAAGCATTGCTGTGGATCCTCAGTGAGGCACATGTCACCAAGGACATTCCTGTGGACCAATTCGACGGGATAGTCAGAAATATTACCTCAAGTAGGTACTTGGGTTTCAATGGCGATGAGCTACCCGACGAGGGGCACATTCATAACCGCGCCTTACATACCTCCGTAAAATGCATGGACCACATCCTCTCTCGAGTGTTAGTGGATACGGGGTCATCTTTGAATGTCATGCCCAAGACTACCCTTCTCAAGCTATCATGTGAAGGGACAGTAATGAAGCCCAGCGCCTTGGTCGTAAAAGCTTTCGATGGGTCAAGAAGAGCCGTCGTAGGGGAGATCGATTTACCAGTCCAAATCGGGCCTAAGGTTTTCACCATAACCTTCCAAGTCATGGATATCAATCCAACATACAGTTGTCTTCTCGGACGACCATGGATTCATGCGGCCGGAGCCATCACCTCTACTCTGCACCAGAAACTCAAGTTCATCATTGATAACCAAATGATTGTAGTTTCCGGGCAAGAGGACATGATGGTAAGCCATCTCTCATCATTCCGTTATATAGAAACGGACGAAGAAGCTGTGGATGTTCCCTTCCAGTCTTTGGAAGTGGCGAATGTCGTGACTTTGAGCTCAAAGCCCAAGAAAGAGGCTAGGACAGCCATATCATCATGGAGGGCAATAAGAGAGGCCCTAGAAGAAAGTCGACCTGCCGGATGGGGCAAGTTAGTGGACATACCGGAGAAGAAAAATCGCTTCGGGTTGGGGTATCATCCATCAGCCGAAACTTTCTCAAAGCCTCCAAAGCAAGGGATCCTCCCTATTTCGGAAACATTCATCAGTGCGGGATTTATCAATGAAGATCAAGTGGCTCTGCTTGAAGACGTAGATGAAGACGTGCCTGATTTGGTGTACCGTTGCGCTTAGGATGAAGCTTTGAACAATTGGAGGGCTATCGCAATTCCCGAGATCATTACTAAGATCAAGTAATAAACCATGTTTGTTTTTTGCTTTTAAAAAAAATCATTTAGCTCTGCCCAAGGCAAATGATTAGTCGTGTGGGGCCCCCATGTTTTAAAAGTTATTTTCAATCATGAATAAAATCACTCTTTTATGTTCATTTGAGTCTTTTTTCTTTTTGCATTTGTTTTTTTTAAAAAAATTTTTTTTACAAAAAAGGCCTAAAAAAAAAAATCATACTCATGCAGATCTACAAATCCACCCTCCAAAAACAACACTGCCTTAATCCCTTATGACTTCGATTTCCCGATTAATCAAACGGAAGATGATGAAGAGGACGATTATGAACCTCCTGAAGAATTGTCCAGACTTGCAAATCAAGGGGATAGGGTAATACAACCTCACCAAGAATCAGTTGAAAAGGTCAACTTGGGGACCGAAGAGGATAAGAAAGAGGTCAAGATAGGAGCCTCCCTGCATGAAGATGTGAAAGGAAAGTTGATTAAGCTTCTGCAAGAGTACGTGGATGTATTCGCTTGGTCGTATCAAGACATGCCGGGTTTAGACCCTAACATCGTTGTACACAAGCTGCCACTCAAGCCGGAATGCCCGCCAGTGAAGCAGAAATTGAGAAGAACTCGACCCGATATGGCTCTCAAGATCAGAGAGGAGGTCAAAAAGCAATTCGATGCCGGCTTCTTAGCCGTAACCAAGTATCCAACATGGGTTGCCAACATTGTGCCAGTTCCTAAGAAGGATGGCAAAGTTAGAATGTGTGTGGATTATCGGGACTTGAATAGAGCAAGCCCAAAGGATGATTTCCCGCTGCCACATATCGACATATTGGTGGACAACACAGCTCAATTCTCAGTCTTCTCCTTTATGGACGGATTCTCAGGATATAACCAAATCAAGATGGCTCCAGAAGACATGGAGAAAACTACATTCATCACCCCGTGGGGGACATTCTGCTATAAGGTAATGCCTTTCGGATTAACAAATGCCGGGGCAACATACCAAAGAGCGATGGTAACTCTTTTCCATGACATGATCCATAAGGAAATTGAGGTCTATGTCGACGACATGATTGCCAAATCCCAAACGGAGGAGGATCATCTAGTCCATCTACAAAAGCTTTTCGAACGCCTAAGAAAATTCAAGCTGCGCTTAAATCCTAACAAGTGCACATTTGGCGTTAGATCCGGGAAGTTATTGGGTTTCATTGTCAGCCAAAGGGGTATCGAAGTGGATCCCGACAAGGTAAAGGCCATCCAAGAAATGCCAGCGCCAAATACCGAGAAAGAGGTCCGGGGTTTCTTAGGAAGATTGAACTACATCGCTAGGTTCATCTCACACATGACAGCTACCTGCGAACCAATCTTCAAACTGCTAAGGAAAAACCAAGTCGTTCATTGGAATGAGGATTGCCAAGAGGCGTTTGACAAGATCAAACAATACTTGCAAGAACCACCAATTTTGATACCTCCGGTTCCGGGTAAACCCCTCATCCTATACCTAACCGTACTTGAAGGATCAATGGGTTGTGTGTTAGGACAACAAGATGAAACGGGAAGAAAAGAGCACGCAATCTACTACCTAAGCAAGAAGTTTACCGACTGTGAAACAAGGTATACTTCACTTGAAAAGACTTGCTGCGCTTTAGCATGGGCTGCTCGACGCCTAAGGCAATACATGTTGACCCATACAACTTGGTTGATATCAAAGATGGATCCCATCAAGTACATCTTCGAAAAGCCTGCCCTCATAGGGAAGATAGCTCGTTGGCAAATGCTGCTGTCTGAGTACGACATCCAATACGTTGCTCAAAAAGCCATCAAAGGGAGTGTTTTATCCGAGCACCTTGCTCACCAACCATTGGAGGATTATCAACCATACAATTCAACTTTCCGGATGAAGATGTCGTAGCTTTGAATGACGAAAAGTTCACAAGCGATGATGAAGGGCCAGAACCGAGAGATCGATGGAAGCTCGCTTTCGACGGCGCCTCAAATGGCATGGGGCACGGGATCGTGGCAGTTTTAATCTCCCCAAGAAATGGATACCAACCCTTCACAGCAAGGTTATGCTTTGACTGCACCAATAACATGGCGGAATATGAAGCATGTATCCTAGGCCTCGAAGCAGCAATTGATCTAAGGATCAAAAACCTTGAAGTATACGGTGACTCAGCCTTAGTCATCTATCAGGTCAAAGGAGAATGGGAAACAAAACATCCCAATTTAATCCCCTACCGAGCCCGGGTTGTAGAATTGATTGAGCACTTTGATGAAATCAACTTCCATCACATACCTCGAGAAGAAAACCAGGTGGCGGATGCTTTGGCTACATTATCATCAATGTACCAAGTCAATTTCCACAATGAAGCACCAATCATAAGGATGGATCGTATAGACAAACTAGTTGTATGTGCATTAGTCGAAGAAGGACTTGACAACAAACCCTGGTTCTACGACATCAAGCGATACCTTGAAGAGCAAGAGTATCCAGAAAATGCCTCGCACACCGACAAGAGAACCCTCAGGAGATTGGCATCCCAGTTCTTCCTCAGTGGAAATACCCTCTACAAAAGAAACTACGACATGGTCCTGCTCAGATGTGTGGATAAACATGAAGCGGACATGCTCATCAAAGAAATCCACGAAGGATCTTTTGGAACCCATGCCAATGGGCATGCAATGGCAAAGAAAATCCTAAGGGCGGGCTATTATTGGCTAACCATGGAAGCTGACTGTTTCCGCTATGCCAAGACATGTCACAAGTGCCAAATTTATGCCGACAAGGTGCATGTACCACCAACTCCCCTGAACGTCATGACCTCACCTTGGCCATTCTCTATGTGGGGCATAGACATGATTGGAATGATCGAGCCCAAAGCGTCAAATGGACATAGCTTCATCCTCGTTGCCATCGACTACTTCACCAAATGGGTTGAAGCAGCTTCGTATGCAAACGTAACCAAACAAGTGGTAGCCCGATTCATCAAGAAGGAAATCATTTGCCGTTACGACACTCCCCACAAAATCATCACCGATAATGGGGCAAACCTGAACAACAAGACAATGAAGGAGTTGTGCAAAGATTTCAAGATTGAGCACCATAATTCCTCCCCTTACCGACCAAAGATGAACGGTGCGGTAGAAGCAGCCAATAAGAACATAAAGAAGATCATCCAAAAGATGGTAACAACATATAAGGATTGGCACGAGATGCTTCCCTTTGCGCTACATGGCTACAGAACAGCCATTCGCACTTCAACTGGGGCAACCCCTTTCTCCTTAGTATACGGTATGGAAGCCGTGCTTCCCGTAGAGGTTGAAATCCCTTCGTTAAGGGTCTTGATGGAGACCAAGCTAGAAGAAGCTGAATGGGTCCAAACAAGGTTTGACCAACTGAATCTCATAGAGGAAAAGCGTCTGACGGCAATATGTCACGGACAACTCTATCAAAGGAGACTCAAGAGGGCATTCGACAAAAAGGTCCGTCCTCGAGAATTCAAAGAAGGAGACCTAGTGCTCAAGAAGATATTACCTATCCACAAAGATCCCCGAGGGAAATGGACTCCCAGCTATGACGGACCATACGTGATAAAGAAAGCCTTCTCTGGCGGAGCCTTGATCATCACCACTATGGACGGATAAGAGTTCCCACTCTCAATAAACTCTGATGCAGTCAAGAAGTATTATGCCTAAGAGAAAGAAAAAAAAGAAAGCTCGCTAAATCGAAAACCTGAAAGGGCGGTTTAGGCAATAGAGAGCGTCCTGTTAGATCGAAAACCTGAAAAGGCGGTCTAGGCAAAAATAAAGGACATCAAAAAAGGAAATACACCCCGGTGGACTGAAAACTCGAAAGAGCGGTCCAGGCAAAAATTAGGGGTTAACAAAAGAAAAAGGCAATGACTGCAATATCCAAGCTCCGGACAAGATTCAAGAGGAGAAGAATCGGTCTCGTCAGCATCTTCCAAAAAAAATCTCGAAGTCATAAGGAAAAAACCAACAAATTGCTTTTGCTTTTTTCTTGTCTTTCTCTATCTTTTTCCCCAGAGAAGTAATCACTTCTCACTTCATGTATTTTTACCCATTCAAGAAGTCAAATCTGCATTGAATAAATTTCCTTTTATTATTTTGTGTTCTCATTAGCGCATAAAATTTTTGTTTTATTCATGATAAAAATGCATTGAAACATGGGAATAAACAAAGGAATTTCTTCAAAAAAAAACAAAACAAACAAACGTTGTTTCTATTTGAATTTTCGTAAATTTCGAAAAGAATTGCGGTAATTCCCACCAAAAATGTTGCACCAAAGGACTTATGCTCTTCAGCAAAGGCAAGTGCATAGCTCACGGCACGTGAAGCGTAAAGACCCCGAGGGTTAGAGGAACAAAATTCCCCAGTCGAAGCACCCTAAACATCCAAACATCAAGGCTGGATATCGATCATGCTCCCAAAATGATCCTCATATCCCCATGAAGCCAAAACCCTATTGACATTCCCCAGGGAGTCTCAACCCAAAGCAAAAAGTCCAATCATCATTGGCAGACCAACACAAATCCCCAGGAAAGACCCGACCTTGCTCGGCATCCAATCATAACTCCCAGCATTCAACATGCATCCCATATATCATGCATAACATAATACACGCATCATGACAATTTCATTCATGCATGCATATCCAAATCATTCATACACATGCATCTCATATTCATGTCATGCATCCTCAACAAGGATTCCCCAGTGGGTGTCACATATTCACCAGCATCCATCAACAGTTAAGTAAGCGTTCCCCAGTGAACCTCCTTCACAAACTGTCCCCAATTCCCCCAGCGGGAATCTTTGATTGAGTCTATCTCATATCATATTGCATTGCATATCATACTGCATAAGACAACATGAAGCATGTCATGCATCATACAATCATGTTTCCTTTTTCAACAATCTAAGTACTAGCCATGCCTAGAGACGATTACACTATCCCAACAGTGGTAGATCCTGTTTCCCCAGTTAAGTCTAAGCACCTGTTCAGGCGACGACTTTTTCAGATCCAATCACCTAATTAGGTGATGATCATGTCAGATTAAGGCCACCTGTTTAGGTGACGATCCTTTATCTTTCCAGATTAAGGCCACCTGTTTAGGTGACGATCCTTTATCTTTCCAGATCCGATCACCTGTTTAGGTGGCGAGCTTTTCCTTTTCGAGCGTTCATACACGTCTCGTAAAGTTTTTTCTTTTACCTTTCGAGCGTTCATACACGTCTCGTAGGCTTTTCCTTTTCGAGCGTTCATACACGTCTCGTAAAGTTTTTCTTTTACCTTTCGAGCGTTCATACACGTCTCGTAGGCTTTTCCTTTTCGAGCGTTCATACATGTCTCGTAAAGTTTTTCTTTTACCTTTCGAGCGTTCATACACGTCTCGTAGGCTTTTCCTTTTCGAGCGTTCATACACGTCTCGTAAAGTTTTTCTTTTACCTTTCGAGCGTCATACACGTCTCGTAGGCCTTTCCTTTTCGAGCGTTCATACACGTCTCGTAAAGCTTTTTTTTCTTTTCACCTTTCGAGCGTTCATACACGTCTCGTAGGCCTTTTCCCTTGCGAACGTTCATACACGTTTCGTAAGTCTTTATTTTCGAGCGTTCATACACGTCTCGCAGATTGAAATCACCTGATTAGGTGACAATCTTTTTCTCTTCAGATCTAATCGCCTAACTCTTTGAGCGTTCATACACGTCTCAAATGTTTAAGTGACGATCTTTTACTTTGCTTTCGTACCGCGAAGGACAAAATTCGGGTCCTTCTTTTACTTAATTGATCTTCGCAAAGAGTTCATGAGATGCCCTCGGCACTCACACACTCTATGCAAAGACACAATTAAGTAGGGGCAGCTGTAGTACCCCAATTTTGTCCTAAGCCTTTCAAAACACAAAAATCAAAAAAAATCAAAGAGGGGGAAAAAAGTCAAAGTCAACAAAAGTCAACAAAAAAGTCAACATTTCAAAAATGATGACTTCGCACTGCGAAGTCTGCGATTTTTCTGCAGATTTTTGGTTTCTTTGATTTAATTCCAGAATTTGTTGCACATCATTTGCATATTTATTTTAATCAGCATTCATGGCTAATTGGGCCAAGCAAAACCAGAAATGAGAGACTTGCCATTAATGCCAAGGTAGGAAGCTTTTTCTTCCAACCTAGCATGTGACAAGCAAGTGGGCTTGCCCTTGGGCAGCTCTTGTCCCTCCCAAGTGACCTGTTAACCACCCCAAGGTTGCCAGCCACCTGCTTGAAGTCTTTCTTCCTGCTTGCTCCCCCAAAACCAGTCAAACCCAGCTGGATTTTTCACTTGAAAAAGTCATGAGTGCCTACCCTGTTTTGGCAGCAACTTTTCACCCCTCACACCAGCCATATGTAGCCTTTTGCATCCCCCAATCTCTGCACATCACAGTGCACGTTTTTATTGATCAACCATTGAGATTGCAAGGATTGATCCCCAAGCTTGGCCAAGTGCAATCCAGCCATATTCATCATCATTTCTATCCCAAAGACCTTTGATTTTGTGGCTGGAATCAGTCAAAGACTTAACCCTTGGCACAAGGCAAGGTTGCCTCTATCCATTAGCATTAAATGCAAAGCCAAATAGCCTGAATTTAGCCCACAAATCAGCTAGGTCCTATCGGATTTTCATCATTACTTGAGATTGCATTTTGGCCTATAAATAGAGATTCAAGGCAAGGGGAAATGCAGCATTGTAGAGCATGAATTAAGCAGAAAAATACAGCAATTCAAAGAGCATTTACACACAAAGAAACACTACTCAAACAACCAGAAAAAACCAATCAAATACAAAGCCTTGCCAAGTTCAAAGTTCATCCAATATTCAAAACCTTTGCAAGAACCTTCAATCAATTCAAATCCATTGCAGCTGGAGCTTTGCTAAGGATCTCTGTAAGTTTCTAAGCCTTTGTTTTGCATTTTCAATTGTGCTTGCATAGCAATTTTGGTCCAAAACCCTTTTGTTCTAAAAACCCCTTTTGAATTTCAAAAGAAATCCCAAGGTTTTCAAAACATCAAAACTGGTTTGTCCAGCTCTTTTCATTGCAAAAACTCAAATCTTTTCACTCACCTAAAAGGTCCTGAGTGTGTTCAGAAGTTGTTTCTGAACAAAAGTTCAGAAACAGCTTCTGAACTCAAAAATTCGCATTGTTCGCAGTGCGAAGTCATGGTCGCAGAGCGACCATGACAGAACTCAGAATCTGAGTTTAGGTGCCCAAATGGCCAATTTTTGAGGTTCTAGCCCAAGAGCTCAGAACCTAGGAGTTTTAAAACTCATTTTATCCAAACCATGTCAAGGATTTTGCATAATATTGGAAAATTCGCAAGTTCGGGTAACACTTTTTTGGGTAACTTGTAAAACAAGTTATGTCCCCAAACCTTCAAAACAACTTGAGCAAATAAGCTATGTTCATCATTTCAATTAAAACTTGAGCAATAAACATTGTTCATGATTTTCAAACACCAAGCGTGAACATATGCCGAATTTGTTCGCTTTCTCAAAACCGTTCGCAAAACGAGCCGAACTTGTGCGTTTTCTAGCAAAATTGCTAAAATCTTTTCATTTTGGGTTTTCAAACCAAATGTTTTGATATACTTTGGGATTTCTAAGAAATTTTACCAAAAACTTGAATGAAAAAGGGATGGTGTGACGTATGTCTCTCCATTGCCCCGGTTGTACGAATGTGTGACGTATGTCTCGTCGTTCGGACAATCGTCATTCCTTTTTTCAACGTATCCGACCATAACCAAACCAAATCTTGGCCCCTTGTAGTCAATCCGAACCTTTTGGTCCCCCGTGGCCATTAGATTCAATCCCCCTACTCATTGGAGTCACCCCGGTCAATGATCGACTCAATTGAGTCCATTGTACCTCTTTTGGTCCCAACGCGACCAACTCGAACCCTCTTACCCAACGGACATGTTTTACCTATTCTAAGCGCGATTCGTAAATAAACGCTTAAGTCTCCCATGCGCGAGCATACAAGCTAATACGCTTAAGTCTCCCATACGCGAGCATACAAGCTACGTTTAATCGCAAGAATACGGCTAAAACACCGTCCATTTAAAATTAACCAACATATGTACGTTTTTCTACCTAAAGAACTACGTACGCTTTGAATTCTCCGACTACCGGGAGATACGTAGGAGCAAGATCGACATCTTGTCAAGCGCAATAATAAAAAACTTTTTTTCCTTTCGTTTGTTTTCATCTCTTTTTCCCCCTTTTAGTATATTTTCCTTTGACATAGATAAGCATGCGCGCAAAACATTTAAAAACAATTTAAGCTTTAGCCAAATAGAAGGTTCCCGTTGAGTACAACGGACGTGAGGGGTGCTAATACCTTCCCCTTGCGTAATCGACTCCCGAACCCGACAATGGTTGCGATGACCAATCCTTTTCCTCATCGTCAAGGGTTTTATTATCGTTTCCCTTTCAAATAAAAAAATTAAGGGTTTATCAACGTTCCCTTTACACAAAAACTTTGGTGGCGACTTCACAAGGCCCTTCGAGCGTTCGCGGACGTCCTCGGAGGATTGCGCGTTTTTTAAACGAGGTGCGCACAGCTGGCGACTTCACTGGGGACTGCCTTTTCCCACTAGCGAGTCAAGCCTAACCTATTTGGCTTTTAAGCCAATTGTTTTTATTTTCTTTGCGCGCCATGCTTTTATTTTATTCATATATGTCATATCTATGCTTTATGTTTATAATTGCCTTATTTTGCTTTATATTCACATCATATATATATCAAATGCGGGGGTTACTTGAGTGATGTTACTCCACATTGTTCGGGTTAATGCCGGACGTGTGAGGCTCTCTACCCGAGCTTGAGAAAAAAACTAAGTTAGAAGGAGGTTGTGTGCGGAAGCCCGCGTTGACGTATGTCCGTGAGGTAGGATGCCCAACCCCGCTTAGAGGAGATTTTCACGTGGAATTAATTGAAGTCATGTCGACGTATGTCCATAGACAACCCTAATTCCATGTGAGATCTATGACTCTAAGGACCTCTTCTTAGGAAATTTCACCTATTAGAGCCTACATGTGAGGATGGGGGGAAGTTCCGAACCTTCATAAACCATACCCTTGCATATCATTTGCATTCATGAAAGTAATTTTCGCATCATTTTGCTTTATAGGAATTTAAAAAGAACAACCAAATATTAGCAAAAAGAAATATGGATTCCGGGAATAAGAATACGCTCGCTTTAGAGAATCAAGAGCTTCGAGCGTTCATACACGTCTCGTAAAGCTTTTTTTTCTTTTCACCTTTCGAGCGTTCATACACGTCTCGTAGGCCTTTTCCCTTGCGAACGTTCATACACGTTTCGTAAGTCTTTATTTTCGAGCGTTCATACACGTCTCGCAGATTGAAATCACCTGATTAGGTGACAATCTTTTTCTCTTCAGATCTAATCGCCTAACTCTTTGAGCGTTCATACACGTCTCAAATGTTTAAGTGACGATCTTTTACTTTGCTTTCGTACCGCGAAGGACAAAATTTGGGTCCTTCTTTTACTTAATTGATCTTCGCAAAGAGTTCATGAGATGCCCTCGGCACTCACACACTCTATGCAAAGACACAATTAAGTAGGGGTAGCTGTAGTACCCCAATTTTGTCCTAAGCCTTTCAAAAACACAAAAATCAAAAAAAATCAAAGAGGGAAAAAAGTCAAAGTCAACCAAAGTCAACAAAAAAGTCAACATTTCAAAAATGATGACTTCGCACTGCGAAGTCTGCGATTTTTCTGCAGATTTTTGGTTTCTTTGATTTAATTCCAGAATTTGTTGCACATCATTTGCATATTTATTTTAATCAGCATTCATGGCTAATTGGGCCAAGCAAAACTAGAAATGAGAGACTTGCCATTAATGCCAAGGTAGGAAGCTTTTTCTTCCAACCTAGCATGTGACAAGCAAGTGGGCTTGCCCTTGGGCAGCTCTTGTCCCTCCCAAGTGACCTGTTAACCACCCCAAGGTTGCCAGCCACCTGCTTGAAGTCTTTCTTCCTGCTTGCTCCCCAAAACCAGTCAAACCCAGCTGGATTTTTCACTTGAAAAAGTCATGAGTGCCTACCCTGTTTTGGCAGCAACTTTTCACCCCTCACACCAGCCATATGTAGCCTTTTGCATCCCCCAATCTCTGCACATCACAGTGCACGTTTTTATTGATCAACCATTGAGATTGCAAGGATTGATCCCCAAGCTTGGCCAAGTGCAATCCAGCCATATTCATCATCATTTCTATCCCAAAGACCTTTGATTTTGTGGCTGGAATCAGTCAAAGACTTAACCCTTGGCACAAGGCAAGGTTGCCTCTATCCATTAGCATTAAATGCAAAGCCAAATAGCCTGAATTTAGCCCACAAATCAGCTAGGTCCTATCGGATTTTCATCATTACTTGAGATTGCATTTTGGCCTATAAATAGAGAGGCAAGGCAAGGGGAAATGCAGCATTGTAGAGCATGAATTAAGCAGAAAAATACAGCAATTCAAAGAGCACACACACACAAAGAAACACTACTCAAACAACCAGAAAAAAACCAATCAAACACAAAGCTTTGCCAAATTCAAAGTTCATCCAATATACAAAAACCTTTGCAAAAACCTTCAATCAATTCAAATCCATTGCAGCTGGAGCTTTGCTAAGGATCTCTGTAAGTTTCTAAGCCTTTGTTTTGCATTTTCATTTGTGCTTGCATAGCAATTTTGGTCCAAAACCCTTTTGTTCTAAAAACCCCTTTTGAATTTCAAAAGAAATCCCAAGGTTTTCAAAACATCAAAACTGGTTTGTCCAGCTCTTTTCATTGCAAAAACTCAAATCTTTTCACTCACCTAAAAGGTCCTGAGTGTGTTCAGAAGTTGTTTCTGAACAAAAGTTCAGAAACAGCTTCTGAACTCAAAAATTCGCATTGTTCGCAGTGCGAAGTCATGGTCGCAGAGCGACCATGACAGAACTCAGAATCTGAGTTTAGGTGCCCAAATGGCCAATTTTTGAGGTTCTAGCCCAAGAGCTCAGAACCTAGGAGTTTTAAAACTCATTTTATCCAAACCATGTCAAGGATTTTGCATAATATTGGAAAATTCGCAAGTTCGGGTAACACTTTTTGGGTAACTTGCAAAACAAGTTATGTCCCCAAACTTTCAAAACAACTTGAGCAAATAAGCTATGTTCATCATTTCAATTAAAACTTGAGCAATAAACATTGTTCATGATTTTCAAACACCAAGCGTGAACATATGCCGAATTTGTTCGCTTTCTCAAACCGTTCGCAAAACGAGCCGAACTTGTGCGTTTTCTAGCAAAATTGCTAAAATCTTTTCATTTTGGGTTTTCAAACCAAATGTTTTGATATACTTTGGGATTTCTAAGAAATTTTACCAAAAACTTGAATGAAAAAGGGATGGTGTGACGTATGTCTCTCCATTGCCCCGGTTGTACGAATGTGTGACGTATGTCTCGTCGTTCGGACAATCGTCATTCCTTTTTTCAACGTATCCGACCATAACCAAACCAAATCTTGGCCCCTTGTAGTCAATCCGAACCTTTTGGTCCCCCGTGGCCATTAGATTCAATCCCCCTACTCATTGGAGTCACCCCGGTCAATGATCAACTCAATTGAGTCCATTGTACCTCTTTTGGTCCCAACGCGACCAACTCGAACCCTCTTACCCAACGGACATGTTTTACCTATTCTAAGCGCGATTCGTAAATAAACGCTTAAGTCTCCCATGCGCGAGCATACAAGCTAATACGCTTAAGTCTCCCATACGCGAGCATACAAGCTACGTTTAATCGCAAGAATACGGCTAAAACACCGTCCATTTAAAATTAACCAACATATGTACGTTTTTCTACCTAAAGAACTACGTACGCTTTGAATTCTCCGACTACCGGGAGATACGTAGGAGCAAGATCGACATCTTGTCAAGCGCAATAATAAAAAACTTTTTTTCCTTTCGTTTGTTTTCATCTCTTTTTCCCCCCTTTAGTATATTTTCCTTTGACATAGATAAGCATGCGCGCAAAACATTTAAAAACAATTTAAGCTTTAGCCAAATAGAAGGTTCCCGTTGAGTACAACGGACGTGAGGGGTGCTAATACCTTCCCCTTGCGTAATCGACTCCCGAACCCGACAATGGTTGCGATGACCAATCCTTTTCCTCATCGTCAAGGGTTTTATTATCGTTTCCCTTTCAAATAAAAAAACTTAAGGGTTTATCAACGTTCCCTTTACACAAAAACTTTGGTGGCGACTTCACAAGGCCCTCCGAGCGTTCGCGGACGTCCTCGGAGGATTGCGCGTTTTTTAAACGAGGTGCGCACAGCTGGCGACTTCACTGGGGACTGCCTTTTCCCACTAGCGAGTCAAGCCTAACCTATTTGGCTTTTAAGCCAATTGTTTTTATTTTCTTTGCGCGCCATGCTTTTATTTTATTCATATATGTCATATCTATGCTTTATGTTTATAATTGCCTTATTTTGCTTTATATTCACATCATATATATATCAAATGCGGGGGTTACTTGAGTGATGTTACTCCACATTGTTCGGGTTAATGCCGGACGTGTGAGGCTCTCTACCCGAGCTTGAGAAAAAAACTAAGTTAGAAGGAGGTTGTGTGCGGAAGCCCGCGTTGACGTATGTCCGTGAGGTAGGATGCCCAACCCCGCTTAGAGGAGATTTTCACGTGGAATTAATTGAAGTCATGTCGACGTATGTCCATAGACAACCCTAATTCCATGTGAGATCTATGACTCTAAGGACCTCTTCTTAGGAAATTTCACCTATTAGAGCCTACATGTGAGGATGGGGGGAAGTTCCGAACCTTCATAAACCATACCCTTGCATATCATTTGCATTCATGAAAGTAATTTTCGCATCATTTTGCTTTATAGGAATTTAAAAAGAACAACCAAATATTAGCAAAAAGAAATATGGATTCCGGGAATAAGAATACGCTCGCTTTAGAGAATCAAGAGCTCCGAAGCAAGAATGGAGAGTTGGAATTGAAGTTCCTCCAAGCTTTAGGAGAAATCACTAGGACGAAGAGAGATCGTGATGAAGTGACAAATTCTCTTCTAGTGTGCCAAAAGCGGTTAAGAATCTTCGAAGGGAAGAGAGATTGGATAGGAGGCGGCTTGGTTAGTGCGGATGCCAACCTTGTGGCCAAGGACGAAGAGTTGGAAAGAATCTTACATTCCAACCAAGAGCTCAAGAAGTTTGGCGAATTAGCCATCGAAGCTCAACGTAAATGGAGGTTGAAATTTCAAGAGAAAAATCAACAGCTCCAAGAAGTAGTTAAAGACTACAAAGAGCAGCTTCAAGCCGAACGCGTCCAGCGGCAAAGACATGAGAGCCTTTCTCATCAAGGGAGGCTAAAGTGCAATCGTCTCGAAGAGGACATCAAGAAATTCGAAGAATACTTCGACAAGATTGCAAGAGCTCACGGGGACCATATTGCACAACTACATGATGAAATTAGAAGTGCAAGAGTCAAGCTAGACCAGCGCAAGGAAGTGATTGAGTGTGTATGGCAAGACGCCACCCGATTAAGTGAGGATTTCACTAAATTGGTTGCATTCTCGAATTTGGTAATCACCCAACTTCCAAAGAGGCTAGCGGAGGCCGAGATGGTCATGCCCTACTTTGTCATCCCTATGGAGATCCAGAAGTTTATGAAGTTCTGCAAGGACACCATAGATTTCTATAGGGAGGAGATGAGCAAAGCCGAGAAGCGAGCGGCTATTTGATTTGTAATAGCATTAGTTACACTTTGTAAACAAATGTTATCTAATCAAATATATTTTGAAGCATAATCAATTTCCCGGTCTTTAATATTTCAAATTGCTAATATTAATTGTGCACCTTTAAATTCCTCCATAAAGCAAAATAAAAAAAAACGCATATTTTGCATACTCATCGCATACATACATCCACATGCATCTTCATGCATTTTTTCAAAAAAAAAAACTCATTCATTTCCCTAAAAACAGTTCAAAGCAATCATAGCCCGAAAACCCCGAAAGCCCTCGGTCCAAGAACCAGATCTCCAACACTCGTACGGAACACGAGCTAACAAACAAAGGATCATGGACAATTTGGAACAAACTCAAGCGGCTTTGAGAGATGAGGTTGATGGAATGAAGGGGAAGATGGATCAGATGCTAGAGTTAATGCAAGCTCTATCGGCACGAGAGAGTAATCCTCGCCCAGCAACGGATGCGGCCAATGTGCAATGGCCTCTTTACGGTTTACC
This sequence comes from Medicago ruthenica, assembly GCA_018208015.1. Lineage (NCBI taxonomy): Eukaryota > Viridiplantae > Streptophyta > Magnoliopsida > Fabales > Fabaceae > Medicago > Medicago ruthenica. The sequence continues at coordinate 68,142,278 of CM031376.1, read as the reverse complement.
TCCGGGATATACCCCACCATTTGAAAATGAGGGCCATGGACCACCTCCACCACCGCTCACAATCCCCGTAAGGAACGAAGAGCGTCGTCCTCAAGGAACTTCCACTACTCAGCATGAGGTGATTTCCCATGATGTGGAAAATAATCAGCCAAGACAGTCTGCTCCCGACACCACCCACCAAGACAATGATACCACCCAAATGTATCGAGTTTTGGAAGAAAGGTTGAAAGCTGTCGAAGGGTTCAGTTCATACGGCGCCCACAACGCTTTGGATATGTGCCTAGTGCCCGACGTGGTAATCCCTCCGAAGTTCAAAGCACCGGATTTCGAAAAGTACAAGGGAATACAATGCCCTCGGAACCATCTACGGATGTTCTGTAGGAAGATGGCAGCTTACGCAATGAACGAGAAACTCATGGTGCATGTGTTTCAAGATAGTTTAAGCGGAGCGTCCTTGGATTGGTACATGCAGCTCGAGCGTACCCACGTCCAAACTTGGAAGGATCTAGCCGATGCTTTCCTAAAGCAATACAAATATAATTTGGACATGGCTCCAAATAGGATGCAACTTGCAAAACCTCCTGCAAAGAAGCAACGAGTCCTTCAAGGAGTACGCTCAGCGGTGGAGAGAATTAGCTTCTCGTGTACAACCACCATTATTGGAAAGGGAGCTTGTCGACACCTTTATGGGCACACTTCAAGGCCCATATTACGACAAAATGATTGGAAGCACATCGTCCGGCTTTTCCGATCTAGTCATGGTTGGTGAAAGAATAGAGGACGGAGTAAAGAGGGGAAAGATCCAAGGCCCTCTAGAAGCTCAAAGTGGAGCTAGGAGACCTCCCAGCAACTTTCACAAAAAGAAAGAGGGGGAGACAAATGCTGTTCTAGTGGGACCATCTTGCCCACCACCAAATCAAATGCCTCACTACCACTATCCTTATGTGGCAGCAGCAGCGGCTCAAGGGCATTACTCACCTCAAGTAATTCCCACAACTCCACCACGACAACCAGCAGTGTTGCCTCATCAACAACAACAACAACAAGGCGGGTACCCACCAAGGAACCAAGCGGGCCCGAGGAACAACTACAACAATAGACAGTTTGATCCCGTACCCATGCCATATGGTCAGATTTTGCCATATTTAATTCAAAAGGGCATGGTCGAGATAAAACCACTACCAGCTTTGGTGCCACCATATCCACCTTGGTATAATCCCAACGCAAGATGCGAATACCATGCGGGATCCCCGGGGCACAATATTGAAGGATGTAAAGCACTCAAATACAAGGTCCAGAGTCTCATTGACAAGAAGCTGTTATCCTTCAAAGAGGAGAACCCCAATGTAAAAAATAACCCATTGCCGGGGCATGCGGGTCCCTCTGTAAATGCGGTGGAAGAACAAGAGGACTTTGGTCCAATCAAGAAGGTAGCCAATGTTAAAACTCCCCTGTCAATCATAAGGGAGCGTTTAACCGGTTTTGGTTTGTTCGAGGAAATGCACGCCAACTGTGAAGCCTGCAAAATCAACCCGGACAAGTGCGGAGAGTTGAAGAGCTGTCTTCAAGAGCTAATGGACCAAGGTTGGATCCAAATGGGCTATATAAAGGACGGCATGGACGTTGCTACCTTGGAGTCTCACGACCCAAAACCTCTCGAAATCCCTTACCAAAGGAGAGAGTTACCAATGCCCATACAGCCCATAATATTCCACGTACCTGCACCCTTCTCTTTTGAAAGCACGAAGAGGGTACCATGGAATTACCAACCTGTGGCCTATGTGGAAGGAAAACCACTAGCCAAAATTGAGCCCAGCATCACTAACATTACCGGTGTTGGAGGAATAACCAGAAGTGGTAGAGTCTTCGCTCCGAAAGAACTCGGGAAGACGCCAGCCGTACTACCAGGAGAGCCGCTCAAAGAAAAGAGCGTGGAGGAAAAGGAGAACCAAGCGGGGCCCTCTCAAAAGGCAACCCCACAAAAGAGGCCGAAGAGTTCCTAAGGATAATCCAAAAGAGCGAGTATAAAATCATTGACCAGCTAGGTCAAACTCCCTCCAAGATCTCCATGCTATCCCTACTACTAAGCTCGGAAGCACACCGAGAAGCATTGCTGCGGATCCTCAGTGAGGCACATGTCACCAAGGACATTCCTGTGGACCAATTCGACGGGATAGTCGGAAATATTACCTCAAGTAGGTACTTGGGTTTCAATGGCGATGAGCTACCCGACGAGGGGCACATTCATAACCGCGCCTTACATATTTCCGTAAAATGCATGGACCATATCCTCTCTCGAGTGCTAGTGGATACGGGGTCATCTTTGAATGTCATGCCCAAGACTACCCTTCTCAAGCTATCATGTGAAGGGACAGTAATGAAGCCCAGCGCCTTGGTCGTAAAAGCTTTCGATGGGTCAAGAAGAGCCGTCGTAGGGGAGATCGACTTACCAGTCCAAATCGGGCCTAAGGTTTTCACCATAACCTTCCAAGTCATGGATATCAATCCAACTTACAGTTGTCTTCTCGGACGACCATGGATTCATGCGGCCGGAGCCATCACCTCTACTCTGCACCAGAAACTTAAGTTCATCATTGATAACCAAATGATTGTAGTTTCCGGGCAAGAGGACATGATGGTAAGCCATCTCTCATCATTCCGTTATATAGAAACGGACGAAGAAGCTGTGGATGTTCCCTTCCAGTCTTTGGAAGTGGCGAATGTCGTGACTTTGAGCTCAAAGCCCAAGAAAGAGGCTAGGACAGCCATGTCATCATGGAGGGCAATAAGAGAGGCCCTAGAAGAAAGCCGACCTGCCGGATGGGGCAAATTAGTGGACATACCGGAGAAGAAGAATCGCTTCGGGTTGGGGTATCATCCATCAGCCGAAACTTCCTCAAAGCCTCCAAAGCAAGGGATCCTCCCCTATTTCGGAAACATTCATCAGTGCGGGATTTATCAATGAAGATCAAGTGGCTCTACTTGAAGACGTAGATGAAGACGTGCCTGATTTGGTGTACCGTTGCGCTTCGGATGAAGCTTTGAACAATTGGAGGGCTATCGCAATTCCCGAGATCATTACCAAGATCAAGTAATAAACCATGTTTGTTTTTACTTTTAAAAAAAATCATTTAGCTCTGCCCAAGGCAAATGATTAGTCGTGTGGGGCCCCCATGTTTTAAAGTTATTTTCAATCATGAATAAAATCACTCTTTTATGTTCATTTGAGTCTTTTTCTTTTTGCATTTGTTTTAAAAAAAATTTTTTTTACAAAAAGCCTAAAAAAAAATCATACTCATGCAGATCTACAAACCCACCCTCCAAAAACAACACTGCCTTAATCCCTTATGACTTCGATTTCCCGATTAATCAAACGGAAGATGATGAAGAGGACGATTATGAACCGCCTGAAGAATTGTCTAGACTTGCAAATCAAGGGGATAGGGTAATACAACCTCACCAAGAATCAGTTGAAAAGGTCAACTTGGGGACCGAAGAGGATAAGAAAGAGGTCAAGATAGGAGCCTCCCTGCATGAAGATGTGAAAGGAAAGTTGATTAAGCTTCTGCAAGAGTACGTGGACGTATTCGCTTGGTCGTATCAAGACATGCCGGGTTTAGACCCTAACATCGTTGTACACAAGCTGCCACTCAAGCCGGAATGCCCGCCAGTGAAGCAGAAATTGAGAAGAACTCGACCCGATATGGCTCTCAAGATCAGAGAGGAGGTCAAAAAGCAATTCGATGCCGGCTTCTTAGCCGTAACCAAGTATCCAACATGGGTTGCCAACATTGTGCCAGTTCCGAAGAAGGATGGCAAAGTTAGAATGTGTGTGGATTATCGGGACTTGAATAGAGCAAGCCCAAAGGATGATTTCCCGCTAGCCACATATCGACATATTGGTGGACAACACAGCCCAATTCTCAGTCTTCTCCTTTATGGACGGATTCTCAGGATATAACCAAATCAAGATGGCTCCAGAAGACATGGAGAAAACCACATTCATCACCCCAGTGGGGAACATTCTGCTATAAGGTAATGCCTTTCGGATTAACAAATGCCGGGGCAACATACCAAAGAGCGATGGTAACTCTTTTCCATGACATGATCCATAAGGAAATTGAGGTCTATGTCGACGACATGATTGCCAAATCCCAAACGGAGGAGGATCATCTAGTCCATCTACAAAAGCTTTTCGAACGCCTAAGAAAATTCAAGCTGCGCTTAAATCCTAACAAGTGCACATTTGGCGTTAGATCCGGGAAGTTATTGGGTTTCATTGTCAGCCAAAGAGGTATCGAAGTGGATCCCGACAAGGTAAAGGCTATCCAAGAAATGCCAGCGCCAAATACCGAGAAAGAGGTCCGGGGTTTCTTAGGAAGATTGAACTACATCGCTAGGTTCATCTCACACATGACAGCTACCTGCGAACCAATCTTCAAACTGCTAAGGAAAAACCAAGCCGTTCATTGGAATGAGGATTGCCAAGAGGCGTTTGACAAGATCAAACAATACCTGCAAGAACCACCAATTTTGATACCTCCGGTTCCGGGTAAACCCCTCATCTTATACCTAACCGTACTTGAAGGATCAATGGGTTGTGTGTTAGGACAACAAGATGAAACGGGAAGAAAAGAGCACGCAATCTACTACCTAAGCAAGAAGTTTACCGACTGTGAAACAAGGTATACTTCACTTGAAAAGACTTGCTGCGCTTTAGCATGGGCTGCTCGACGCCTAAGGCAATACATGTTGACCCATACAACTTGGTTGATATCAAAGATGGATCCCATCAAGTACATCTTCGAAAAGCCTGCCCTCACAGGAAGATAGCCCGTTGGCAAATGCTGCTGTCTGAGTACGACATCCAATACGTTGCTCAAAAAGCCATCAAAGGGAGTGTTTTATCCGAGCACCTTGCTCACCAACCATTGGAGGATTATCAACCCATACAATTCGACTTCCCGGATGAAGATGTCGTAGCTTTGAATGACGAAAAGGTCACAAGCGATGATGAAGGGCCAGAACCGAGAGCTCGATGGAAGCTCGCTTTCGACGGCGCCTCAAATGCCATGGGGCACGGGATCGGGGCAGTTTTAATCTCCCCAAGAAATGGATACCAACCCTTCACAGCAAGGTTATGCTTTGACTGCACCAATAACATGGCGGAATATGAAGCATGTATCCTAGGCCTCGAAGCAGCAATTGATCTAAGGATCAAAAACCTTGAAGTATACGGTGACTCAGCCTTAGTCATCTATCAGGTCAAAGGAGAATGGGAAACAAAACATCCCAATTTAATCCCCTACCGAGCCCGGGTTGTAGAATTGATTGAGCACTTTGATGAAATCAACTTCCATCACATACCTCGAGAAGAAAACCAGGTGGCGGATGCTTTGGCTACATTATCATCAATGTACCAAGTCAATTTCCACAATGAAGCACCAATCATAAGGATGGATCGTAGAGACAAACCAGTTGTATGTGCATTAGTCGAAGAAGGACTTGACAACAAACCCTGGTTCTACGACATCAAGCGATACCTTGAAGAGCAAGAGTATCCAGAAAATGCCTCGCACACCGACAAGAGAACCCTCAGGAGATTGGCATCCCAGTTCTTCCTCAGTGGAAATACCCTCTACAAAAGAAACTACGACATGGTCCTGCTCAGATGTGTGGATAAACATGAAGCGGACATGCTCATCAAAGAAATCCACGAAGGATCTTTTGGAACCCATGCCAATGGGCATGCAATGGCAAAGAAAATCCTAAGGGCGGGCTATTATTGGCTAACCATGGAAGCTGACTGTTTCCAGCTATGCCAAAACATGTCATAAGTGCCAAATTTATGCCGACAAGGTGCATGTACCACCAACTCCCCTGAACGTCATGACCTCACCTTGGCCATTCTCTATGTGGGGCATAGACATGATTGGAATGATCGAGCCCAAAGCGTCAAATGGACATCGCTTCATCCTCGTTGCCATCGACTACTTCACCAAATGGGTTGAAGCAGCTTCGTATGCAAACGTAACCAAACAAGTGGTAGCCCGATTCATCAAGAAGGAAATCATTTGCCGTTACGGCACTCCCCACAAAATCATCACCGATAATGGGGCAAACCTGAACAACAAGACAATGAAGGAGTTGTGCAAAGATTTCAAGATTGAGCACCATAATTCCTCCCCTTACCGACCAAAGATGAACGGTGCGGTAGAAGCAGCCAATAAGAACATAAAGAAGATCATCCAAAAGATGGTAACAACATATAAGGATTGGCACGAGATGCTTCCCTTTGCGCTACATGGCTACAGAACAGCCATTCGCACTTCAACTGGGGCAACCCCTTTCTCCTTAGTATACGGTATGGAAGCCGTGCTTCCCGTAGAGGTTGAAATCCCTTCGTTAAGGGTCTTGATGGAGACCAAGCTAGAAGAAGCTGAATGGGTCCAAACAAGGTTTGACCAACTGAATCTCATAGAGGAAAAGCGTCTGACGGCAATATGTCACGGACAACTCTATCAAAGGAGACTCAAGAGGGCATTCGACAAGAAGGTCCGTCCTCGAGAATTCAAAGAAGGAGACCTAGTGCTCAAGAAGATATTACCTATCCACAAAGATCCCCGAGGGAAATGGACTCCCAGCTATGACGGACCATACGTGGTAAAGAAAGCCTTCTCTGGCGGAGCCTTGATCATCACCACTATGGACGGAGAAGAGTTCCCACTCTCAATAAACTCTGATGCAGTCAAGAAGTATTATGCCTAAGAGAAAGAAAAAAAAGAAAGCTCGCTAAATCGAAAACCTGAAAGGGCGGTTTAGGCAATAGAGAGCGTCCTGTTAGATCGAAAACCTGAAAAGGCGGTCTAGGCAAAAATAAAGGACATCAAAAAAGGAAATACACCCCGGTGGACTGAAAACTCGAAAGAGCGGTCCAGGCAAAAATTAGGGGTTAACAAAAGAAAAAGGCAATGACTGCAATATCCAAGCTCCGGACAAGATTCAAGAGGAGAAGAATCGGTCTCGTCAGCATCTTCCAAAAAAATCTCGAAGTCATAAGGAAAATAGCATGTGTTGTGCCAAAACCAACAAATTTCTTTTTTCTTTTTTCTTGTCTTTCTCTATCTTTTTCCCCAGAGAAGTAATCACTTCTCACTTCATGTATTTTTACCCATTCAAGAAGTCAAATCTGCATTGAATAAATTTCCTTTTATTATTTTGTGTTCTCATTAGCGCATAAAATTTTTGTTTTATTCATGATAAAAATGCATTGAAACATGGGAATAAACAAAGGAATTTCTTCAAAAAAAAACAAAACAAACAAACGTTGTTTCTATTTGAATTTTCGTAAATTTCGAAAAGAATTGCGGTAATTCCCACCAAAAATGTTGCACCAAAGGACTTATGCTCTTCAGCAAAGGCAAGTGCATAGCTCACGGCACGTGAAGCGTAAAGACCCCGAGGGTTAGAGGAACAAAATTCCCCAGTCGAAGCACCCTAAACATCCAAACATCAAGGCTGGATATCGATCATGCTCCCAAAATGATCCTCATATCCCCATGAAGCCAAAACCCTATTGACATTCCCCAGGGAGTCTCAACCCAAAGCAAAAAGTCCAATCATCATTGGCAGACCAACACAAATCCCCAGGAAAGACCCGACCTTGCTCGGCATCCAATCATAACTCCCAGCATTCAACATGCATCCCATATATCATGCATAACATAATACACGCATCATGACAATTTCATTCATGCATGCATATCCAAATCATTCATACACATGCATCTCATATTCATGTCATGCATCCTCAACAAGGATTCCCCAGTGGGTGTCACATATTCACCAGCATCCATCAACAGTTAAGTAAGCGTTCCCCAGTGAACCTCCTTCACAAACTGTCCCCAATTCCCCCAGCGGGAATCTTTGATTGAGTCTATCTCATATCATATTGCATTGCATATCATACTGCATAAGACAACATGAAGCATGTCATGCATCATACAATCATGTTTCCTTTTTCAACAATCTAAGTACTAGCCATGCCTAGAGACGATTACACTATCCCAACAGTGGTAGATCCTGTTTCCCCAGTTAAGTCTAAGCACCTGTTCAGGCGACGACTTTTTCAGATCCAATCACCTAATTAGGTGATGATCATGTCAGATTAAGGCCACCTGTTTAGGTGACGATCCTTTATCTTTCCAGATTAAGGCCACCTGTTTAGGTGACGATCCTTTATCTTTCCAGATCCGATCACCTGTTTAGGTGGCGAGCTTTTCCTTTCGAGCGTTCATACACGTCTCGTAAAGTTTTTTCTTTTTACCTTTCGAGCGTTCATACACGTCTCGTAGGCTTTTCCTTTTCGAGCGTTCATACACGTCTCGTAAAGTTTTTCTTTACCTTTCGAGCGTTCATACACGTCTCGTAGGCTCTTTCCTTTTCGAGCGTTCATACACGTCTCGTAAAGTTTTTCTTTTACCTTTCGAGCGTTCATACACGTCTCGTAGGCTTTTCCTTTTCGAGCGTTCATACACGTCTCGTAAAGTTTTTCTTTTACCTTTCGAGCGTCATACACGTCTCGTAGGCCTTTCCTTTTCGAGCGTTCATACACGTCTCGTAAAGCTTTTTTTTCTTTTCACCTTTCGAGCGTTCATACACGTCTCGTAGGCCTTTTCCCTTGCGAACGTTCATACACGTTTCGTAAGTCTTTATTTTCGAGCGTTCATACACGTCTCGCAGATTGAAATCACCTGATTAGGTGACAATCTTTTTCTCTTCAGATCTAATCGCCTAACTCTTTGAGCGTTCATACACGTCTCAAATGTTTAAGTGACGATCTTTTACTTTGCTTTCGTACCGCGAAGGACAAAATTTGGGTCCTTCTTTTACTTAATTGATCTTCGCAAAGAGTTCATGAGATGCCCTCGGCACTCACACACTCTATGCAAAGACACAATTAAGTAGGGGTAGCTGTAGTACCCCAATTTTGTCCTAAGCCTTTCAAAAACACAAAAATCAAAAAAAATCAAAGAGGGAAAAAAGTCAAAGTCAACCAAAGTCAACAAAAAAGTCAACATTTCAAAATGATGACTTCGCACTGCGAAGTCTGCGATTTTTCTGCAGATTTTTGGTTTCTTTGATTTAATTCCAGAATTTGTTGCACATCATTTGCATATTTATTTTAATCAGCATTCATGGCTAATTGGGCCAAGCAAAACCAGAAATGAGAGACTTGCCATTAATGCCAAGGTAGGAAGCTTTTTCTTCCAACCTAGCATGTGACAAGCAAGTGGGCTTGCCCTTGGGCAGCTCTTGTCCCTCCCAAGTGACCTGTTAACCACCCCAAGGTTGCCAGCCACCTGCTTGAAGTCTTTCTTCCTGCTTGCTCCCCAAAACCAGTCAAACCCAGCTGGATTTTTCACTTGAAAAAGTCATGAGTGCCTACCCTGTTTTGGCAGCAACTTTTCACCCCTCACACCAGCCATATGTAGCCTTTTGCATCCCCCAATCTCTGCACATCACAGTGCACGTTTTTATTGATCAACCATTGAGATTGCAAGGATTGATCCCCAAGCTTGGCCAAGTGCAATCCAGCCATATTCATCATCATTTCTATCCCAAAGACCTTTGATTTTGTGGCTGGAATCAGTCAAAGACTTAACCCTTGGCACAAGGCAAGGTTGCCTCTATCCATTAGCATTAAATGCAAAGCCAAATAGCCTGAATTTAGCCCACAAATCAGCTAGGTCCTATCGGATTTTCATCATTACTTGAGATTGCATTTTGGCCTATAAATAGAGATTCAAGGCAAGGGGAAATGCAGCATTGTAGAGCATGAATTAAGCAGAAAAATACAGCAATTCAAAGAGCATTTACACACAAAGAAACACTACTCAAACAACCAGAAAAAACCAATCAAATACAAAGCCTTGCCAAGTTCAAAGTTCATCCAATATTCAAAACCTTTGCAAGAACCTTCAATCAATTCAAATCCATTGCAGCTGGAGCTTTGCTAAGGATCTCTGTAAGTTTCTAAGCCTTTGTTTTGCATTTTCAATTGTGCTTGCATAGCAATTTTGGTCCAAAACCCTTTTGTTCTAAAAACCCCTTTTGAATTTCAAAAGAAATCCCAAGGTTTTCAAAACATCAAAACTGGTTTGTCCAGCTCTTTTCATTGCAAAAACTCAAATCTTTTCACTCACCTAAAAGGTCCTGAGTGTGTTCAGAAGTTGTTTCTGAACAAAAGTTCAGAAACAGCTTCTGAACTCAAAAATTCGCATTGTTCGCAGTGCGAAGTCATGGTCGCAGAGCGACCATGACAGAACTCAGAATCTGAGTTTAGGTGCCCAAATGGCCAATTTTTGAGGTTCTAGCCCAAGAGCTCAGAACCTAGGAGTTTTAAAACTCATTTTATCCAAACCATGTCAAGGATTTTGCATAATATTGGAAAATTCGCAAGTTCGGGTAACACTTTTTTGGGTAACTTGTAAAACAAGTTATGTCCCCAAACCTTCAAAACAACTTGAGCAAATAAGCTATGTTCATCATTTCAATTAAAACTTGAGCAATAAACATTGTTCATGATTTTCAAACACCAAGCGTGAACATATGCCGAATTTGTTCGCTTTCTCAAAACCGTTCGCAAAACGAGCCGAACTTGTGCGTTTTCTAGCAAAATTGCTAAAATCTTTTCATTTTGGGTTTTCAAACCAAATGTTTTGATATACTTTGGGATTTCTAAGAAATTTTACCAAAAACTTGAATGAAAAAGGGATGGTGTGACGTATGTCTCTCCATTGCCCCGGTTGTACGAATGTGTGACGTATGTCTCGTCGTTCGGACAATCGTCATTCCTTTTTTCAACGTATCCGACCATAACCAAACCAAATCTTGGCCCCTTGTAGTCAATCCGAACCTTTTGGTCCCCCGTGGCCATTAGATTCAATCCCCCTACTCATTGGAGTCACCCCGGTCAATGATCGACTCAATTGAGTCCATTGTACCTCTTTTGGTCCCAACGCGACCAACTCGAACCCTCTTACCCAACGGACATGTTTTACCTATTCTAAGCGCGATTCGTAAATAAACGCTTAAGTCTCCCATGCGCGAGCATACAAGCTAATACGCTTAAGTCTCCCATACGCGAGCATACAAGCTACGTTTAATCGCAAGAATACGGCTAAAACACCGTCCATTTAAAATTAACCAACATATGTACGTTTTTCTACCTAAAGAACTACGTACGCTTTGAATTCTCCGACTACCGGGAGATACGTAGGAGCAAGATCGACATCTTGTCAAGCGCAATAATAAAAAACTTTTTTTCCTTTCGTTTGTTTTCATCTCTTTTTCCCCCTTTTAGTATATTTTCCTTTGACATAGATAAGCATGCGCGCAAAACATTTAAAAACAATTTAAGCTTTAGCCAAATAGAAGGTTCCCGTTGAGTACAACGGACGTGAGGGGTGCTAATACCTTCCCCTTGCGTAATCGACTCCCGAACCCGACAATGGTTGCGATGACCAATCCTTTTCCTCATCGTCAAGGGTTTTATTATCGTTTCCCTTTCAAATAAAAAAATTTAAGGGTTTATCAACGTTCCCTTTACACAAAAACTTTGGTGGCGACTTCACAAGGCCCTTCGAGCGTTCGCGGACGTCCTCGGAGGATTGCGCGTTTTTTAAACGAGGTGCGCACAGCTGGCGACTTCACTGGGGACTGCCTTTTCCCACTAGCGAGTCAAGCCTAACCTATTTGGCTTTTAAGCCAATTGTTTTTATTTTCTTTGCGCGCCATGCTTTTATTTTATTCATATATGTCATATCTATGCTTTATGTTTATAATTGCCTTATTTTGCTTTATATTCACATCATATATATATCAAATGCGGGGGTTACTTGAGTGATGTTACTCCACATTGTTCGGGTTAATGCCGGACGTGTGAGGCTCTCTACCCGAGCTTGAGAAAAAAACTAAGTTAGAAGGAGGTTGTGTGCGGAAGCCCGCGTTGACGTATGTCCGTGAGGTAGGATGCCCAACCCCGCTTAGAGGAGATTTTCACGTGGAATTAATTGAAGTCATGTCGACGTATGTCCATAGACAACCCTAATTCCATGTGAGATCTATGACTCTAAGGACCTCTTCTTAGGAAATTTCACCTATTAGAGCCTACATGTGAGGATGGGGGGAAGTTCCGAACCTTCATAAACCATACCCTTGCATATCATTTGCATTCATGAAAGTAATTTTCGCATCATTTTGCTTTATAGGAATTTAAAAAGAACAACCAAATATTAGCAAAAAGAAATATGGATTCCGGGAATAAGAATACGCTCGCTTTAGAGAATCAAGAGCTTCGAGCGTTCATACACGTCTCGTAAAGCTTTTTTTTCTTTTCACCTTTCGAGCGTTCATACACGTCTCGTAGGCCTTTTCCCTTGCGAACGTTCATACACGTTTCGTAAGTCTTTATTTTCGAGCGTTCATACACGTCTCGCAGATTGAAATCACCTGATTAGGTGACAATCTTTTTCTCTTCAGATCTAATCGCCTAACTCTTTGAGCGTTCATACACGTCTCAAATGTTTAAGTGACGATCTTTTACTTTGCTTTCGTACCGCGAAGGACAAAATTTGGGTCCTTCTTTTACTTAATTGATCTTCGCAAAGAGTTCATGAGATGCCCTCGGCACTCACACACTCTATGCAAAGACACAATTAAGTAGGGGTAGCTGTAGTACCCCAATTTTGTCCTAAGCCTTTCAAAAACACAAAAATCAAAAAAAATCAAAGAGGGAAAAAAGTCAAAGTCAACCAAAGTCAACAAAAAAGTCAACATTTCAAAAATGATGACTTCGCACTGCGAAGTCTGCGATTTTTCTGCAGATTTTTGGTTTCTTTGATTTAATTCCAGAATTTGTTGCACATCATTTGCATATTTATTTTAATCAGCATTCATGGCTAATTGGGCCAAGCAAAACTAGAAATGAGAGACTTGCCATTAATGCCAAGGTAGGAAGCTTTTTCTTCCAACCTAGCATGTGACAAGCAAGTGGGCTTGCCCTTGGGCAGCTCTTGTCCCTCCCAAGTGACCTGTTAACCACCCCAAGGTTGCCAGCCACCTGCTTGAAGTCTTTCTTCCTGCTTGCTCCCCAAAACCAGTCAAACCCAGCTGGATTTTTCACTTGAAAAAGTCATGAGTGCCTACCCTGTTTTGGCAGCAACTTTTCACCCCTCACACCAGCCATATGTAGCCTTTTGCATCCCCCAATCTCTGCACATCACAGTGCACGTTTTTATTGATCAACCATTGAGATTGCAAGGATTGATCCCCAAGCTTGGCCAAGTGCAATCCAGCCATATTCATCATCATTTCTATCCCAAAGACCTTTGATTTTGTGGCTGGAATCAGTCAAAGACTTAACCCTTGGCACAAGGCAAGGTTGCCTCTATCCATTAGCATTAAATGCAAAGCCAAATAGCCTGAATTTAGCCCACAAATCAGCTAGGTCCTATCGGATTTTCATCATTACTTGAGATTGCATTTTGGCCTATAAATAGAGATTCAAGGCAAGGGGAAATGCAGCATTGTAGAGCATGAATTAAGCAGAAAAATACAGCAATTCAAAGAGCATTTACACACAAAGAAACACTACTCAAACAACCAGAAAAAACCAATCAAATACAAAGCCTTGCCAAGTTCAAAGTTCATCCAATATTCAAAACCTTTGCAAGAACCTTCAATCAATTCAAATCCATTGCAGCTGGAGCTTTGCTAAGGATCTCTGTAAGTTTCTAAGCCTTTGTTTTGCATTTTCAATTGTGCTTGCATAGCAATTTTGGTCCAAAACCCTTTTGTTCTAAAAACCCCTTTTGAATTTCAAAAGAAATCCCAAGGTTTTCAAAACATCAAAACTGGTTTGTCCAGCTCTTTTCATTGCAAAAACTCAAATCTTTTCACTCACCTAAAAGGTCCTGAGTGTGTTCAGAAGTTGTTTCTGAACAAAAGTTCAGAAACAGCTTCTGAACTCAAAAATTCGCATTGTTCGCAGTGCGAAGTCATGGTCGCAGAGCGACCATGACAGAACTCAGAATCTGAGTTTAGGTGCCCAAATGGCCAATTTTTGAGGTTCTAGCCCAAGAGCTCAGAACCTAGGAGTTTTAAAACTCATTTTATCCAAACCATGTCAAGGATTTTGCATAATATTGGAAAATTCGCAAGTTCGGGTAACACTTTTTTGGGTAACTTGTAAAACAAGTTATGTCCCCAAACCTTCAAAACAACTTGAGCAAATAAGCTATGTTCATCATTTCAATTAAAACTTGAGCAATAAACATTGTTCATGATTTTCAAACACCAAGCGTGAACATATGCCGAATTTGTTCGCTTTCTCAAAACCGTTCGCAAAACGAGCCGAACTTGTGCGTTTTCTAGCAAAATTGCTAAAATCTTTTCATTTTGGGTTTTCAAACCAAATGTTTTGATATACTTTGGGATTTCTAAGAAATTTTACCAAAAACTTGAATGAAAAAGGGATGGTGTGACGTATGTCTCTCCATTGCCCCGGTTGTACGAATGTGTGACGTATGTCTCGTCGTTCGGACAATCGTCATTCCTTTTTTCAACGTATCCGACCATAACCAAACCAAATCTTGGCCCCTTGTAGTCAATCCGAACCTTTTGGTCCCCCGTGGCCATTAGATTCAATCCCCCTACTCATTGGAGTCACCCCGGTCAATGATCAACTCAATTGAGTCCATTGTACCTCTTTTGGTCCCAACGCGACCAACTCGAACCCTCTTACCCAACGGACATGTTTTACCTATTCTAAGCGCGATTCGTAAATAAACGCTTAAGTCTCCCATGCGCGAGCATACAAGCTAATACGCTTAAGTCTCCCATACGCGAGCATACAAGCTACGTTTAATCGCAAGAATACGGCTAAAACACCGTCCATTTAAAATTAACCAACATATGTACGTTTTTCTACCTAAAGAACTACGTACGCTTTGAATTCTCCGACTACCGGGAGATACGTAGGAGCAAGATCGACATCTTGTCAAGCGCAATAATAAAAAACTTTTTTTCCTTTCGTTTGTTTTCATCTCTTTTTCCCCCTTTTAGTATATTTTCCTTTGACATAGATAAGCATGCGCGCAAAACATTTAAAAACAATTTAAGCTTTAGCCAAATAGAAGGTTCCCGTTGAGTACAACGGACGTGAGGGGTGCTAATACCTTCCCCTTGCGTAATCGACTCCCGAACCCGACAATGGTTGCGATGACCAATCCTTTTCCTCATCGTCAAGGGTTTTATTATCGTTTCCCTTTCAAATAAAAAAACTTAAGGGTTTATCAACGTTCCCTTTACACAAAAACTTTGGTGGCGACTTCACAAGGCCCTCCGAGCGTTCGCGGACGTCCTCGGAGGATTGCGCGTTTTTTAAACGAGGTGCGCACAGCTGGCGACTTCACTGGGGACTGCCTTTTCCCACTAGCGAGTCAAGCCTAACCTATTTGGCTTTTAAGCCAATTGTTTTTATTTTCTTTGCGCGCCATGCTTTTATTTTATTCATATATGTCATATCTATGCTTTATGTTTATAATTGCCTTATTTTGCTTTATATTCACATCATATATATATCAAATGCGGGGGTTACTTGAGTGATGTTACTCCACATTGTTCGGGTTAATGCCGGACGTGTGAGGCTCTCTACCCGAGCTTGAGAAAAAAACTAAGTTAGAAGGAGGTTGTGTGCGGAAGCCCGCGTTGACGTATGTCCGTGAGGTAGGATGCCCAACCCCGCTTAGAGGAGATTTTCACGTGGAATTAATTGAAGTCATGTCGACGTATGTCCATAGACAACCCTAATTCCATGTGAGATCTATGACTCTAAGGACCTCTTCTTAGGAAATTTCACCTATTAGAGCCTACATGTGAGGATGGGGGGAAGTTCCGAACCTTCATAAACCATACCCTTGCATATCATTTGCATTCATGAAAGTAATTTTCGCATCATTTTGCTTTATAGGAATTTAAAAGAACAACCAAATATTAGCAAAAAGAAATATGGATTCCGGGAATAAGAATACGCTCGCTTTAGAGAATCAAGAGCTCCGAAGCAAGAATGGAGAGTTGGAATTGAAGTTCCTCCAAGCTTTAGGAGAAATCACTAGGACGAAGAGAGATCGTGATGAAGTGACAAATTCTCTTCTAGTGTGCCAAAAGCGGTTAAGAATCTTCGAAGGGAAGAGAGATTGGATAGGAGGCGGCTTGGTTAGTGCGGATGCCAACCTTGTGGCCAAGGACGAAGAGTTGGAAAGAATCTTACATTCCAACCAAGAGCTCAAGAAGTTTGGCGAATTAGCCATCGAAGCTCAACGTAAATGGAGGTTGAAATTTCAAGAGAAAAATCAACAGCTCCAAGAAGTAGTTAAAGACTACAAAGAGCAGCTTCAAGCCGAACGCGTCCAGCGGCAAAGACATGAGAGCCTTTCTCATCAAGGGAGGCTAAAGTGCAATCGTCTCGAAGAGGACATCAAGAAATTCGAAGAATACTTCGACAAGATTGCAAGAGCTCACGGGGACCATATTGCACAACTACATGATGAAATTAGAAGTGCAAGAGTCAAGCTAGACCAGGGCAAGGAAGTGATTGAGTATGTATGGCAAGACGCCACCCGGTTAAGTGAGGATTTCACTAAATTGGTTGCATTCTCGAATTTGGTAATCACCCAACTTCCAAAGAGGCTAGCGCAGGCCGAGATGGTCATGCCCTACTTTGTCATCCCTATGGAGATCCAGAAGTTTATGAAGTTCTGCAAGGACACCATAGATTTCTATAGGGAGGAGATGAGCAAAGCCGAGAAGCGAGCGGCTATTTGATTTGTAATAACATTAGTTACACTTTGTAAACAAATGTTATCTAATCAAATATATTTTGGAGCATAATCAATTTCCCGGTCTTTAATATTTCAAATTGCTAATATTAATTGTGCACCTTTAAATTCCTCCATAAAGCAAAATAAAAAAAAACGCATATTTTGCATACTCATCGCATACATACATCCACATGCATCTTCATGCATTCTTTTCAAAAAAAAAAACTCATTCATTTCCCTAAAAACAGTTCAAAGCAATCATAGCCCGAAAACCCCGAAAGCCCTCGGTCCAAGAACCAGATCTCCAACACTCGTACGAAACACGAGCTAACAAACAAAGGATCATGGACAATTTGGAACAAACTCAAGCGGCTTTGAGAGATGAGGTTGATGGAATGAAGGGGAAGATGGATCAGATGCTAGAGTTAATGCAAGCTCTATCGGCACGAGAGAATAATCCTCGCCCAGCAACGGATGCGGCCAATGTGCAATGGCCTCTTTACGGTTTACCTCCGGGATATACCCCACCATTTGAAAATGAGGGCCATGGACCACCTCCACCACCGCTCACAATCCCCGTAAGGAACGAAGAACGTCGTCCTCAAGGAACTTCCACTACTCAGCATGAGGTGATTTCCCATGATGTGGAAAATAATCAGCCAAGACAGTTTGCTCCCGACACCACCCACCAAGACAACGATACCACCCAAATGTATCGAGTTTTGGAAGAAAGGTTGAAAGCTGTCGAGGGATTCAGTTCATACGGCGCCCACAACGCTTTGGATATGCGCCTAGTGCCCGACGTGGTAATCCCTCCGAAGTTCAAAGCACCGGATTTCGAAAAGTACAAGGGAATACAATGCCCTCGGAACCATCTACGGATGTTCTGTAGGAAGATGGCAGCTTACGCAATGAACGAGAAACTCATGGTGCATGTGTTTCAAGATAGTTTAAGCGGAGCGTCCTTGGATTGGTACATGCAGCTCGAGCGTACCCACGTCCAAACTTGGAAAGATCTAGCCGATGCTTTCCTACAGCAATACAAATATAATTTGGACATGGCTCCAAATAGGATGCAATTGCAAAACCTCTTGCAAAGAAGCAACGAGTTCTTCAAGGAGTACGCTCAGCGGTGGAGAGAATTAGCTTCTCGTGTACAACCACCACTATTGGAAAGGGAGCTTGTTGACACCTTTATGGGCACACTTCAAGGCCCATATTACGACAAAATGATTGGAAGCACATCGTCCGGCTTTTCAGATCTAGTCATGGTTGGTGAAAGAATAGAGGACGGAGTAAAGAGGGGAAAGATCCAAGGCCCTCTAGAAGCTCAAAGTGGAGCTAAGAGACCTCCCGGCAACTTTCACAAAAAGAAAGAGGGGGAGACAAATGCTGTTCTAGTGGGACCATCTTGCCCACCGCCAAATCAAATGCCTCACTACCACTATCCTTATGTGGCAGCAGCAGCGGCTCAAGGGCATTACTCACCTCAAGTAATTCCCACAACTCCACCACGACAACCAGCAGTGTTGCCTCATCAACAACAACAACAACAAGGCGGGTACCCACCAAGGAACCAAGCGGGCCCGAGGAACAACTACAACAATAGACAGTTTGATCCCGTACCCATGCAATATGGTCAGATTTTGCCATATTTAATTCAAAAGGGCATGGTCGAGATAAAACCACTACCAGCTTTGGTGCCACCATATCCACCTTGGTATAATCCCAACGCAAGATGTGAATACCATGCGGGATCCCCGGGGCACAATATTGAAGGATGTAAAGCACTCAAATACAAGGTCCAGAGTCTCATTGACAAGAAGCTGTTATCCTTAAAGGAGGAGAACCCCAATGTAAAAAATAACCCATTGCCGGGGCATGTGGGTCCCTCTGTAAATGCGGTGGAAGAACAAGAGGACTTTGGTCCAATCAAGAAGGTAGCCAATGTTAAAACCCCCCTGTCAATCATAAGGGAGCGTTTAACCGGTTTTGGTTTGTTCGAGGAAATGCACGCCAACTGTGAAGCCTGCAAAATCAACCAGGACAAGTGCGGAGAGTTGAAGAGCTGTCTTCAAGAGCTAATGGACCAAGGATGGATCCAAATGGGCTATATAAATGATGGCACGGACGTTGCTACCTTGGAGTCTCACGACCCAAAACCTCTCGAAATCCCTTACCAAAGGAGAGAGTTACCAACGCCCATAGAGCCCATAATATTCCACGTACCTGCACCCTTCTCTTTTGAAAGCACGAAGAGGGTACCATGGAAGTACCAACCTGTGGCCTATGTGGAAGGAAAACCACTAGCCAAAATTGAGCCCAGCATCACTAACATTACCGGTGTTGGAGGAATAACCAGAAGTGGTAGAGTCTTCGCCCTGAAAGAACTCGGAAAGACGCCAGCCGTATTACCAGGAGAGCCGCTCAAAGAAAAGAGCGTGGAGGAAAAGGAGAACCAAGCAGGGCCCTCTCAAAAGGCAACCCCACAAAAAGAGGCCGAAGAGTTCCTAAGGATAATCCAAAAGAGCGAGTATAAAATCATTGACCAGCTAGGTCAAACTCCCTCCAAGATCTCCATGCTATCCCTACTACTAAGCTCGGAAACACACCGAGAAGCATTGCTGTGGATCCTCAGTGAGGCACATGTCACCAAGGACATTCCTGTGGACCAATTCGACAGGATAGTCGGAAATATTACCTCAAGTAGGTACTTGGGTTTCAATGGCGATGAGCTACCCGACGAGGGGCACATTCATAACCGCGCCTTACATACCTCCGTAAAATGCATGGACCACATCCTCTCTCGAGTGTTAGTGGATACGGGGTCATCTTTGAATGTCATGCCCAAGACTACCCTTCTCAAGCTATCATGTGAAGGGACAGTAATGAAGCCCAGCGCCTTGGTCGTAAAAGCTTTCGATGGGTCAAGAAGAGCCGTCGTAGGGGAGATCGATTTACCAGTCCAAATCGGGCCTAAGGTTTTCACCATAACCTTCCAAGTCATGGATATCAATCCAACATACAGTTGTCTTCTCGGACGACCATGGATTCATGCGGCCGGAGCCATCACCTCTACTCTGCACCAGAAACTCAAGTTCATCATTGATAACCAAATGATTGTAGTTTCCGGGCAAGAGGACATGATGGTAAGCCATCTCTCATCATTCCGTTATATAGAAACGGACGAAGAAGTTGTGGATGTTCCCTTCCAGTCTTTGGAAGTAGCGAATGTCGTGACTTTGAGCTCAAAGCCCAAGAAAGAGGCTAGGACAGCCATATCATCATGGAGGGCAATAAAAGAGGCCCTAGAAGAAAGTCGATCTGCCGGATGGGGCAAGTTAGTGGACATACCGGAGAAGAAAAATCGCTTCGGGTTAGGGTATCATCCATCAGCCGAAACTTTCTCAAAGCCTCCAAAGCAAGGGATCCTCCCTATTTCGGAAACATTCATCAGTGCGGGATTTATCAATGAAGATCAAGTGGCTCTGCTTGAAGACGTAGATGAAGACGTGCCTGATTTGGTGTACCGTTGCGCTTCGGATGAAGCTTTGAACAATTGGAGGGCTATCGTAATTCCCGAGATCATTACTAAGATCAAGTAATAAACCATGTTTGTTTTTTGCTTTTAAAAAAAATCATTTAGCTCTGCCCAAGGCAAATGATTAGTCGTGTGGGGCCCCCATGTTTTAAAAGTTATTTTCAATCATGAATAAAATCACTCTTTTATGTTCATTTGAGTCTTTTTTCTTTTTGCATTTGTTTTTTTTTAAAAAAAAAATTTTACAAAAAGCCTAAAAAAAAAAATCATACTCATGCAGATCTACAAATCCACCCTCCAAAAACAACACTGCCTTAATCCCTTATGACTTCGATTTCCCGATTAATCAAACGGAAGATGATGAAGAGGACGATTATGAACCGCCTGAAGAATTGTCCAGACTTGCAAATCAAGGGGATAGGGTAATACAACCTCACCAAGAATCAGTTGAAAAGGTCAACTTGGGGACCGAAGAGGATAAGAAAGAGGTCAAGATAGGAGCCTCCCTGCATGAAGATGTGAAAGGAAAGTTGATTAAGCTTCTGCAAGAGTACGTGGACTGTATTCGCTTGGTCGTATCAAGACATGCCGGGTTTAGACCCTAACATCGTTGTACACAAGCTGCCACTCAAGCCGGAATGCCCGCCAGTGAAGCAGAAATTGAGAAGAACTCGACCCGATATGGCTCTCAAGATCAGAGAGGAGGTCAAAAAGCAATTCGATGCCGGCTTCTTAGCCGTAACCAAGTATCCAACATGGGTTGCCAACATTGTGCCAGTTCCGAAGAAGGATGGCAAAGTTAGAATGTGTGTGGATTATCGGGACTTGAATAGAGCAAGCCCAAAGGATGATTTCCCGCTGCCACATATCGACATATTTGTGGACAACACAGCTCAATTCTCAGTCTTCTCCTTTATGGACGGATTCTCAGGATATAACCAAATCAAGATGGCTCCAGAAGACATGGAGAAAACTACATTCATCACCCCGTGGGGGACATTCTGCTATAAGGTAATGCCTTTCGGATTAACAAATGCCGGGGCAACATACCAAAGAGCGATGGTAACTCTTTTCCATGACATGATCCATAAGGAAATTGAGGTCTATGTCGACGACATGATTGCCAAATCCCAAACGGAGGAGGATCATCTAGTCCATCTACAAAAGCTTTTCGAACGCCTAAGAAAATTCAAGCTGCGCTTAAATCCTAACAAGTGCACATTTGGCGTTAGATCCGGGAAGTTATTGGGTTTCATTGTCAGCCAAAGGGGTATCGAAGTGGATCCCGACAAGGTAAAGGCCATCCAAGAAATGCCAGCGCCAAATACCGAGAAAGAGGTCCGGGGTTTCTTAGGAAGATTGAACTACATCGCTAGGTTCATCTCACACATGACAGCTACCTGCGAACCAATCTTCAAACTGCTAAGGAAAAACCAAGTCGTTCATTGGAATGAGGATTGCCAAGAGGCGTTTGACAAGATCAAACAATACTTGCAAGAACCACCAATTTTGATACCTCCGGTTCCGGGTAAACCCCTCATCTTATACCTAACCGTACTTGAAGGATCAATGGGTTGTGTGTTAGGACAACAAGATGAAACGGGAAGAAAAGAGCACGCAATCTACTACCTAAGCAAGAAGTTTACCGACTGTGAAACAAGGTATACTTCACTTGAAAAGACTTGCTGCGCTTTAGCATGGGCTGCTCGACGCCTAAGGCAATACATGTTGACCCATACAACTTGGTTGATATCAAAGATGGATCCCATCAAGTACATCTTCGAAAAGCCTGCCCTCATAGGGAAGATAGCTCGTTGGCAAATGCTGCTGTCTGAGTACGACATCCAATACGTTGCTCAAAAAGCCATCAAAGGGAGTGTTTTATCCGAGCACCTTGCTCACCAACCATTGGAGGATTATCAACCATACAATTCAACTTTCCGGATGAAGATGTCGTAGCTTTGAATGACGAAAAGTTCACAAGCGATGATGAAGGGCCAGAACCGAGAGATCGATGGAAGCTCGCTTTCGACGGCGCCTCAAATGGCATGGGGCACGGGATCGTGGCAGTTTTAATCTCCCCAAGAAATGGATACCAACCCTTCACAGCAAGGTTATGCTTTGACTGCACCAATAACATGGCGGAATATGAAGCATGTATCCTAGGCCTCGAAGCAGCAATTGATCTAAGGATCAAAAACCTTGAAGTATACGGTGACTCAGCCTTAGTCATCTATCAGGTCAAAGGAGAATGGGAAACAAAACATCCCAATTTAATCCCCTACCGAGCCCGGGTTGTAGAATTGATTGAGCACTTTGATGAAATCAACTTCCATCACATACCTCGAGAAGAAAACCAGGTGGCGAATGCTTTGGCTACATTATCATCAATGTACCAAGTCAATTTCCACAATGAAGCACCAATCATAAGGATGGATCGTAGAGACAAACCAGTTGTATGTGCATTAGTCGAAGAAGGACTTGACAACAAACCCTGGTTCTACGACATCAAGCGATACCTTGAAGAGCAAGAGTATCCAGAAAATGCCTCGCACACCGACAAGAGAACCCTCAGGAGATTGGCATCCCAGTTCTTCCTCAGTGGAAATACCCTCTACAAAAGAAACTACGACATGGTCCTGCTCAGATGTGTGGATAAACATGAAGCGGACATGCTCATCAAAGAAATCCACGAAGGATCTTTTGGAACCCATGCCAATGGGCATGCAATGGCAAAGAAAATCCTAAGGGCTGGCTATTATTGGCTAACCATGGAAGCTGACTGTTTCCGCTATGCCAAGACATGTCACAAGTGCCAAATTTATGCCGACAAGGTGCATGTACCACCAACTTCCCTGAACGTCATGACCTCACCTTGGCCATTCTCTATGTGGGGCATAGACATGATTGGAATGATCGAGCCCAAAGCGTCAAATGGACATCGCTTCATCCTCGTTGCCATCGACTACTTCACCAAATGGGTTGAAGCAGCTTCGTATGCAAACGTAACCAAACAAGTGGAAGCCCGATTCATCAAGAAGGAAATCATTTGCCGTTACGGCACTCCCCACAAAATCATCACCGATAATGGGGCAAACCTGAACAACAAGACAATGAAGGAGTTGTGCAAAGATTTCAAGATTGAGCACCATAATTCCTCCCCTTACCGACCAAAGATGAACGGTGCGGTAGAAGCAGCCAATAAGAACATAAAGAAGATCATCCAAAAGATGGTAACAACATATAAGGATTGGCACGAGATGCTTCCCTTTGCGCTACATGGCTACAGAACAGCCATTCGCACTTCAACTGGGGCAACCCCTTTCTCCTTAGTATACGGTATGGAAGCCGTGCTTCCCGTAGAGGTTGAAATCCCTTCGTTAAGGGTCTTGATGGAGACCAAGCTAGAAGAAGCTGAATGGGTCCAAACAAGGTTTGACCAACTGAATCTTATAGAGGAAAAGCGTCTGACGGCAATATGTCACGGACAACTCTATCAAAGGAGACTCAAGAGGGCATTCGACAAAAAGGTCCGTCCTCGAGAATTCAAAGAAGGAGACCTAGTGCTCAAGAAGATATTACCTATCCACAAAGATCCCCGAGGGAAATGGACTCCCAGCTATGACGGACCATACGTGATAAAGAAAGCCTTCTCTGGCGGAGCCTTGATCATCACCACTATGGACGGATAAGAGTTCCCACTCTCAATAAACTCTGATGCAGTCAAGAAGTATTATGCCTAAGAGAAAGAAAAAAAAGAAAGCTCGCTAAATCGAAAACCTGAAAGGGCGGTTTAGGCAATAGAGAGCGTCCTGTTAGATCGAAAACCTGAAAAGGCGGTCTAGGCAAAAATAAAGGACATCAAAAAAGGAAATACACCCCGGTGGACTGAAAACTCGAAAGAGCGGTCCAGGCAAAAATTAGGGGTTAACAAAAGAAAAAGGCAATGACTGCAATATCCAAGCTCCGGACAAGATTCAAGAGGAGAAGAATCGGTCTCGTCAGCATCTTCCAAAAAAATCTCGAAGTCATAAGGAAAATAGCATGTGTTGTGCCAAAACCAACAAATTTCTTTTTTCTTTTTTCTTGTCTTTCTCTATCTTTTTCCCCAGAGAAGTAATCACTTCTCACTTCATGTATTTTTACCCATTCAAGAAGTCAAATCTGCATTGAATAAATTTCCTTTTATTATTTTGTGTTCTCATTAGCGCATAAAATTTTTGTTTTATTCATGATAAAAATGCATTGAAACATGGGAATAAACAAAGGAATTTCTTCCAAAAAAAACAAAACAAACAAGCGTTGTTTCTATTTGAATTTTCGTAAATTTCGAAAGAATTGCGGTAATTCCCACCAAAAATGTTGCACCAAAGGACTTATGCTCTTCAGCAAAGGCAAGTGCATAGCTCACGGCACGTGAAGCGTAAAGACCCCGAGGGTTAGAGGAACAAAATTCCCCAGTCGAAGCACCCTAAACATCCAAACATCAAGGCTGGATATCGATCATGCTCCCAAAATGATCCTCATATCCCCATGAAGCCAAAACCCTATTGACATTCCCCAGGGAGTCTCAACCCAAAAGCAAAAAGTCCAATCATCATTGGCAGACCAACACAAATCCCCAGGAAAGACCCGACCTTGCTCGGCATCCAATCTTAACTCCCAGCATTCAACATGCATCCCATATATCATGCATAACATAATACACGCATCATGACAATTTCATTCATGCATGCATATCCAAATCATTCATACACATGCATCTCATATTCATGTCATGCATCCTCAACAAGGATTCCCCAGTGGGTGTCACATATTCACCAGCATCCATCAACAGTTAAGTAAGCGTTCCCCAGTGAACCTCCTTCACAAACTGTCCCCAATTCCCCCAGCGGGAATCTTTGATTGAGTCTATCTCATATCATATTGCATTGCATATCATACTGCATAAGACAACATGAAGCATGTCATGCATCATACAATCATGTTTCCTTTTTCAACAATCTAAGTACTAGCCATGCCTAGAGACGATTACACTATCCCAACAGTGGTAGATCCTGTTTCCCCAGTTAAGTCTAAGCACCTGTTCAGGCGACGACTTTTTCAGATCCAATCACCTAATTAGGTGATGATCATGTCAGATTAAGGCCACCTGTTTAGGTGACGATCCTTTATCTTTCCAGATTAAGGCCACCTGTTTAGGTGACGATCCTTTATCTTTCCAGATCCGATCACCTGTTTAGGTGGCGAGCTTTTCCTTTTCGAGCGTTCATACACGTCTCGTAAAGTTTTTTCTTTTACCTTTCGAGCGTTCATACACGTCTCGTAGGCTTTTACTTTTCGAGCGTTCATACACGTCTCGTAAAGTTTTTCTTTTACCTTTCGAGCGTTCATACACGTCTCGTAGGCTTTTCCTTTTCGAGCGTTCATACATGTCTCGTAAAGTTTTTCTTTTACCTTTCGAGCGTTCATACACGTCTCGTAGGCTTTTCCTTTTCGAGCGTTCATACACGTCTCGTAAAGTTTTTCTTTTACCTTTCGAGCGTCATACACGTCTCGTAGGCCTTTCCTTTTCGAGCGTTCATACACGTCTCGTAAAGCTTTTTTTTCTTTTCACCTTTCGAGCGTTCATACACGTCTCGTAGGCCTTTTCCCTTGCGAACGTTCATACACGTTTCGTAAGTCTTTATTTTCGAGCGTTCATACACGTCTCGCAGATTGAAATCACCTGATTAGGTGACAATCTTTTTCTCTTCAGATCTAATCGCCTAACTCTTTGAGCGTTCATACACGTCTCAAATGTTTAAGTGACGATCTTTTACTTTGCTTTCGTACCGCGAAGGACAAAATTTGGGTCATTCTTTTACTTAATTGATCTTCGCAAAGAGTTCATGAGATGCCCTCGGCACTCACACACTCTATGCAAAGACACAATTAAGTAGGGGTAGCTGTAGTACCCCAATTTTGTCCTAAGCCTTTCAAAAACACAAAAATCAAAAAAAATCAAAGAGGGAAAAAAGTCAAAGTCAACCAAAGTCAACAAAAAAGTCAACATTTCAAAAATGATGACTTCGCACTGCGAAGTCTGCGATTTTTCTGCAGATTTTTGGTTTCTTTGATTTAATTCCAGAATTTGTTGCACATCATTTGCATATTTATTTTAATCAGCATTCATGGCTAATTGGGCCAAGCAAAACCAGAAATGAGAGACTTGCCATTAATGCCAAGGTAGGAAGCTTTTTCTTCAAACCTAGCATGTGACAAGCAAGTGGGCTTGCCCTTGGGCAGCTCTTGTCCCTCCCAAGTGACCTGTTAACCACCCCAAGGTTGCCAGCCACCTGCTTGAAGTCTTTCTTCCTGCTTGCTCCCCAAAACCAGTCAAACCCAGCTGGATTTTTCACTTGAAAAAGTCATGAGTGCCTACCCTGTTTTGGCAGCAACTTTTCACCCCTCACACCAGCCATATGTAGCCTTTTGCATCCCCCAATCTCTGCACATCACAGTGCACGTTTTTATTGATCAACCATTGAGATTGCAAGGATTGATCCCCAAGCTTGGCCAAGTGCAATCCAGCCATATTCATCATCATTTCTATCCCAAAGACCTTTGATTTTGTGGCTGGAATCAGTCAAAGACTTAACCCTTGGCACAAGGCAAGGTTGCCTCTATCCATTAGCATTAAATGCAAAGCCAAATAGCCTGAATTTAGCCCACAAATCAGCTAGGTCCTATTGGATTTTCATCATTACTTGAGATTGCATTTTGGCCTATAAATAGAGATGCAAGGCAAGGGGAAATGCAGCATTGTAGAGCATGAATTAAGCAGAAAAATACAGCAATTCAAAGAGCATTTACACACAAAGAAACACTACTCAAACAACCAGAAAAAACCAATCAAATACAAAGCCTTGCCAAGTTCAAAGTTCATCCAATATTCAAAACCTTTGCAAGAACCTTCAATCAATTCAAATCCATTGCAGCTGGAGCTTTGCTAAGGATCTCTGTAAGTTTCTAAGCCTTTGTTTTACATTTTCAATTGTGCTTGCATAGCAATTTTTGTCCAAAACCCTTTTGTTCTAAAAACCCCTTTTGAATTTCAAAAGAAATCCCAAGGTTTTCAAAACATCAAAACTGGTTTGTCCAGCTCTTTTCATTGCAAAAACTCAAATCTTTTCACTCACCTAAAAGGTCCTGAGTGTGTTCAGAAGTTGTTTCTGAACAAAAGTTCAGAAACAGCTTCTGAACTCAAAAATTCGCATTGTTCGCAGTGCGAAGTCATGGTCGCAGAGCGACCATGACAGAACTCAGAATCTGAGTTTAGGTGCCCAAATGGCCAATTTTTGAGGTTCTAGCCCAAGAGCTCAGAACCTAGGAGTTTTAAAACTCATTTTATCCAAACCATGTCAAGGATTTTGCATAATATTGGAAAATTCGCAAGTTCGGGTAACACTTTTTTGGGTAACTTGTAAAACAAGTTATGTCCCCAAACCTTCAAAACAACTTGAGCAAATAAGCTATGTTCATCATTTCAATTAAAACTTGAGCAATAAACATTGTTCATGATTTTCAAACACCAAGCGTGAACATATGCCGAATTTGTTCGCTTTCTCAAAACCGTTCGCAAAACGAGCCGAACTTGTGCGTTTTCTAGCAAAATTGCTAAAATCTTTTCATTTTGGGTTTTCAAACCAAATGTTTTGATATACTTTGGGATTTCTAAGAAATTTTACCAAAAACTTGAATGAAAAAGGGATGGTGTGACGTATGTCTCTCCATTGCCCCGGTTGTACGAATGTGTGACGTATGTCTCGTCGTTCGGACAATCGTCATTCCTTTTTTCAACGTATCCGACCATAACCAAACCAAATCTTGGCCCCTTGTAGTCAATCCGAACCTTTTGGTCCCCCGTGGCCATTAGATTCAATCCCCCTACTCATTGGAGTCACCCCGGTCAATGATCGACTCAATTGAGTCCATTGTACCTCTTTTGGTCCCAACGCGACCAACTCGAACCCTCTTACCCAACGGACATGTTTTACCTATTCTAAGCGCGATTCGTAAACAAACGCTTAAGTCTCCCATGCGCGAGCATACAAGCTAATACGCTTAAGTCTCCCATACGCGAGCATACAAGCTACGTTTAATCGCAAGAATACGGCTAAAACACCGTCCATTTAAAATTAACCAACATATGTACGTTTTTCTACCAAAGAACTACGTACGCTTTGAATTCTCCGACTACCGGGAGATACGTAGGAGCAAGATCGACATCTTGTCAAGCGCAATAATAAAAAACTTTTTTTTCCTTTCGTTTGTTTTCATCTCTTTTTCCCCCTTTTAGTATATTTTCCTTTGACATAGATAAGCATGCGCGCAAAACATTTAAAAACAATTTAAGCTTTAGCCAAATAGAAGGTTCCCGTTGAGTACAACGGACGTGAGGGGTGCTAATACCTTCCCCTTGCGTAATCGACTCCCGAACCCGACAATGGTTGCGATGACCAATCCTTTTCCTCATCGTCAAGGGTTTTATTATCGTTTCCCTTTCAAATAAAAAAACTTAAGGGTTTATCAACGTTCCCTTTACACAAAAACTTTGGTGGCGACTTCACAAGGCCCTCCGAGCGTTCGCGGACGTCCTCGGAGGATTGCGCGTTTTTTAAACGAGGTGCGCACAGGCGTTTATTCATTTAATTAAATATGACCTGCTTGCGATAATTTATTTTATTTAAATATGACCTGCGTGTCGCTATTTATTTTATTTAAATACGACCTGCGAGTCGTGATTTATTTTAATTATTTTATTTAAGTGTTAAATAATGTAATTGCTCAAGTTGAAGAGAAGACGACGCCAAAAGATGATTCCGATGGAGAAACATTTGAAGCTTGCTCGGGGGTCAAAGAATTGTAATAAAGTAGTGTACTTGCTGTGAGTACAATATCTAGAAACTAGGGTTTCTGTGTTGTGTTTAGGTCATGCCTTGGGAATGATCCCAAGGTTACTATTTGTAGCCTTGACTTGGGCCTATATGGCCATGGTTTTGGGCCCAAATCGTAAAGGGCCCTCGTAAGCTGCTGAGGGCGCCCCCAGAGGGTGTCCTTTTGGGAGGTCACCTATGGTTATTTGTGACTGTAAAGTGGGCCCTGTGCCCTCCTGGAGGGCGTCCAGCCTTATTCCACGGGCTCACACCCTTGTCTTTAGGATCTCAAGTCCTAGATGGTGAGATCTACGGTCCACAGCCCAACAAGCACGAGTCTTGGGACAAGGCGAAGTGATTAAATTGTTAACAGGGGGATTTGCCTATGACCTTTTGCCCAGCAAGTGGGGCTTACTGATCACGAAGCTACATGAATTTTTTTTATGAGTATTAGCCCAACATGAATGTTTGCCCACTCATGGGTGCTCGCCCACGATGGGTGCTAGCCCAGCATGGATGTTTAATCCTGCATGGGTACTAGCCCAACACGGACACTAGCCCAACATGGGTACTAGCCCAACATGGGTACTAGTCCAACATGGGTACTAGTCCAACATGGGTACTAGCCCAACGTGGGTACTCGCCCACGATGGATGCTAGCCCAACATGGATGTTTAATCCTGCATAAGTACTAGCCCGACGAGAGTATTTATAGCCCAACAAGCACGAGTCTTGATATAAGGCGAAGTGATTAAACTTCGTGTAGAGACGACTTCTTTGAGTAGGCTAGCTCGCCGCGCCCGTTCAACTACGTGTTGAGGACGCCTTTTAATGAGATCCGACGGCTGTCGTGAGGCGACCGTTCGCTCTCGCTGACGTGTTCGTATCGCAACGGTTCTTGGAAATCGTTTTCACATTCTTTCTCTTTTCTCATTCCAAAAGTGTATAACCTTCTCCAATCGTAAACCGTTCCGAGAATCATCACGCTCTCCAAAATCAGCCTATCCTTTTCTCCTTGCCGCTTTCTTTATACAAAACAGGTAATCCCTTTTTCTCGAATTCGTCCTCTACACGTTAGTTCTTCGTTTTGTAGTTCAGGCTAGGATATGGTAGTTATCAGGGAATGTGACGGGGAGGGCGACGCAATATCTCTGGCTAATTCGAAGGAGAGGGACGTGTTATTGAGAGAGGCGGTTAGACTTGCGAAATGATCGGATGGAACCACCGATTGGGTTGCTTTTGAAAATGCCTACTATGGCCATTCCGTTTTAGGAGAATTTTCGAGCGACTCGAGTGATAGTGAGAGGAAAGATGATAGCGGGAATTCATCTGATTGTATTATTCTTTCTGTTCGTCCAGGTCCCTCCCACACGAGAGAAATTCGCTGTATGGCGTCCGCTAGTAGTTCGGGACAAGGGGATTTTGCTAACGAAATGATGCGCTCGGAGTCCATGTATATGGATCCTCAGCGAGTGGCGCTGTTCCGAAGCAAAATTAGTGTTTCTTCGACAGGACGCGAAAATGATGTGATTCTTGAGCCCTGCCGCCCTGGTGAGAAGGTTTATTTACGGATGCCAAGGGGTACGGCTTACGAGTTCTTCTACATGTACACGGCGGTCTTTGAAGATTTGGGCGTGAAGTATCCATTCACGCCCTTCGAAGTAAGTGTCCTGAGATGGTTAAATGTGGCGCCCTCGCAGCTTCAGCCCAACAGTTGGGCATTCATCCGGGCCTTCGAGATCGCGTGCGAGGGTTTAGGCTTTGAGCCCTCTGCTGGTTGCTTCTTTAGTTTCTTTGGTACTAAGGGGGTAGACAAGTCGTCCTGGGTGACCGTTGGCGCCCATCCTGGGAAACGGTTGTTTCCACCTTATGCGTCTCATTACAAGAACTGGAGACGAACCTTCCTTAGGATGAGGGGAAGAGAGGATTGCGAGGACACCGCGGTGCGTGTACAGAATGAATTAAAATTTCCCATCTGCTGGACGAGTTCCCCAGCTTCTATTACTGGGTTTGCTTACGAGCATTTGAGTGGGTATGAACAAGATGTCGTTTCCTTCTTGGACAAGATGCTGCCTATGGATATCCGGGAGTTGCTGAATAGAGAGGGGAATGTTGATAGCTTAGAGACTTATTTGCGTGAGTTGATTTCATAACCCTACTTGTCTAGCTTTCTTGCCTTTTCCTTTATTAACTTGTGTATTGGCTTTGGTTTTTAACTTGCAGAATCAATGGCGCCTCTAACAGCTACAAAGAGGAAGAAGTATTTGGCCGAGATGAAGGCCAAGAGATCGGGCGGGGTGTCGGACGCCAGCGATCCTTCTGGGCTTATCCTTCGTAAGTCCAAAAGGAAAGTTGAGGTTGTTCTTGACGCTCAACCTGAGTGCGATGTTGGCGTTGAAGTGGCGCAGGAGAAGAGTCGAGAAGAGAAGAAGAGGAAAGCGCCAGATGGGGAAGAGGGGGTGATGAAAGAGAGGAGGTCCAAGAGGGCGCATTCTCGTCCCGCCGCTGAATTCACTGGTCTCAGCCGGGAGGTCCAGTCTTTTTGGGACAAGGATTTCGATTATGAAGCTTACGTGAAAGAGAAGATGGTTTGTAATCCTGATGATGTGAAAGCTGGGACGCAGAACCCCGTTCCCTTCACGACGAGGGATATCGGTGTGAACTGTTTGCTGTCTATTATGCTCTTGATGGCCGTGGATTGCAAATATGAAGAGTCTGTTCGTAATGGAGAAACATTGCTGGATAAGGTTAAGTCGCTGGAGAAGGAATTACAAGAGGCCCAGGAGAGCAAGGAGAAGGAGGTCAAGGAGGTTAAAGAGGCGATGAGGTCCGAGTGTGATGAACGTATCAGTGATTTGAAGATTGGTCATGACGCCGACCTGGCTGGGAAGGATGCGGTGATCATTCGGTTGAGGGATGAGGTTGCCTCAGGAGTTGAGAGGGAAATGGCGTTGAAGGCTGAGGTCTCGGAAGCCAAAGGAGAACTGGCGCTGTCCTTTGTGAATGGCTTTGATCGTGCAAAGGAGCAGGTCGCCTTTCTTCATCCGGACGTTAACCTTTCGTCTTTGGACTCTTTCAAGATAGTTGTAGATGGCGCCCTTGTGGACGAACAATAATCTTTGTTGTAATTTTAATTTGCTTTGATCTTGAACTTTTTGAATTCGTAATGATGCATTATTTGTACTATGCTGCTTTGAATTTCTTCTATTTAACGACGATGATAGCAATGTTTCCTGGGCGGTAACTATTACTTGTCTATTTTCGCGACTTACTAAAGATTGTCAAACCGTTTAATTTTCGGCGTTATTGCTTTATTGGGGCATCTTTTTGCCTAAACTCTTCTATTTCCGCGACGCTTTCGTTTTCGGCTCACGACGTCTTAGAGCCCTCTCTTTTAGGGTTAAGGAATTAGGTGGTGATTTCTTTTTAAGCTCACGACGTCTTAGAGCCCTTTTTTTAGGGTTAAGGAATCAGGTGGCGATTTCATTTTCAGCTCACGACGTCTTAGAGCCCTTTTTTAGGGTTAAGGAATTAGGTGGCGATCTCATTTTCAGCACACGACGTCTTAGAGCCCTGTTTTAGGGTTAAGGAATTAGGTGTGCAACCCTCGTTGGGGTTTGACGATCTCTTTTTAGCACACGACGTCTTAGAGCCCTTTTTTAGGGTTAAGGAATTAGGTGGCGATTTCATTTTCAGCTCACGACGTCTTAGAGCCCTGTTTTAGGGTTAAGGAATTAGGTGGTGATCTCATTTTCAGCACACGACGTCTTAGAGCCCTGTTTTAGGGTTAAGGAATTAGGTGTGCAACCCTCGCTGAGGTTTGACGATCTCTTTTTAGCACACGACGTCTTTGAGCCCTTTTTTAGGGTTAAGGAATTAGGTGTGCAACCCTCGCTGGGGTTTGGCGATCTCTTTTTCTTGGCGTTGTTGATCTGTTGCGGGCGGTGTCTGCAATACAAAATAGATGATATAGATATAATTTAATAAGAAAGCGGGGTGCCTCATTAAAAACCTCCGCTCCTGCGGGGGAAAAGAGTGCTCCCTGCTTTTTACATTAAACAAAAGGTACATGAAACTAAAACAAGATAACCAGTGTGACGGCTTCACGAGCTTCTGAGATCGTCCTTCGGATTGTCATGGCGAGTGTCTCTCTGTTGGCTGCAAAGTCTGGGACGTGGGCGAGTTTGTGTAGTTCTTGGGTTCGCTCCATGCGGTGGGCATGTCTCACTAGCCTTCTTTGTGAAACTACCATGACGCCAGGTTGGCGTGTTGACCGGCTTGAATCCTGGATCTACAGCTAGGCGATGACACATTTCGGCGGGGTTGACGCTGAGCATATATGTCTTCCACCATTGTTTAGGTTGAAAGCTGGGCGGCCTATTATGATGTTGTAAGAACAAGTCGAGTGGACCACCAAATATTTAACTCTGATGGTTTTGGCACTGTTACTCATTCGATCCTTGACGGACGTTGGTGAGGCTGGTGGATGATACTTTGCGGTGGCGACTTGCTAAAGACTGGTGCGTCAATTTACGTGTCATGTCTGGGTAGCTGATGATGGAAAAACGGGGTAGGGTCATATACCATCTGAGGGCGGCGTCTTTGAGCGGGTCAGTGGCGCCGATGATGGCCATTTGAGTGTTGAAAGCTGTCACATGCTTCACCGGGTCGCTCTTTCCACCGAAAGGTGAAAGAGAGGGTGGCTTGAAGTTTTCTGGGACTGGCGCGTTCCTTACTTCGGCGGAAAGTGGTTGCGGATCTGGATCTATTGATTCGTCTTGTTGGGATTTGTTCCCTTCAGCGTGTTGTTGCTGGATTGTCTCCATTGTCGGTTGCAGGGCTTCGTTTTGGTCGCGAAGCTACTGAATCTGTTGTTGTGGAGCTTCCAAGGCCGCCAGGTCCGCCATCAGTGGTGGCGATGACGGTTGTTTGAGTCGGTGTAGAGGTTGGCGGTTGGAGATTAACGATTGGGCTCGCGAATCTCAGGGTTCGTTATGGCTGCTTGCAAGTCTTCGTTATGGCTACGAAGCTGCCGGATCTGTTGTTGTATTGCTTCTACCGCCTTTGGGTCCATCATCAACGGCGGCGATGGTGGTTGTTTGGGTCGGTTATGAAGACTAAGGTTGGTGGTTGAAGATTAGCGGTTAGGGGCGAAAATGGCAGGGAGAGGATTGGCTTCTGAACAACGAACAGGTTAGGTTGAACGTTTGATTAGGGTTAGG
This sequence comes from Medicago ruthenica, assembly GCA_018208015.1. NCBI lineage: Eukaryota > Viridiplantae > Streptophyta > Magnoliopsida > Fabales > Fabaceae > Medicago > Medicago ruthenica. Next base: position 68,107,714 of record CM031376.1, on the reverse strand, counting down.
GCTGAATCGCGGCGGATTCGGAAGTTTCAGGGTTGCTCCTGAGAAATACGGTGGATTCACGGCGTCCTGATGATTTTCAGGGGCCGTGGATCAACTGCCTTTCTTTCGGAGACGGCGGCTAGGTTAGTTTTACCGTAGCCCCACGGTGGGCTCCAACTGTACTTGCTTTGAGTACAATATCTAGAAACTAGGGTTTCTGTGCTGTGTTTAGGTCATGCCTTGGGAATGATCCCAAGGTTACTATTTGTAGCCTTGACTTGGGCCTATCTGGCCATGGTTTTGGGCCCAAATCGTAAAGGGCCAAAACCATGACTAGGGCGCCCTCGTAAGCTGCTGAGGGCGCCCCCAGAGGGTGTCCTTTAGGGAGGTCACCTATGGTTATTTGTGACTGTAAAGTGGGCCCTGTGCCCTCCTGGAGGGCGTCCAGCCTTATTCCACGGGCTCACACCCTTGTCTTTAAGATCTCAAGTCCTAGATGGTGAGATCTACGGTCCAAGTAGTTTATTTAATTCTTACGCGTTAGGAGGTCATAACCATACTACCAAATTTATTTTATGTATGTGATGCATGAAATGTATGTTTAGTTAGCGCATGTATGATGTGTATGCTTAACGCGTTTTAGATGTATGTTAGCATGTATGTTTTAAATGTTTTATATACTTGCTAAATATGAGCATGAATTTCATGCATTTCTAGAGACATGTGTATGAGATACACATGTCGATGAGATCAAACTTAATAAAAATCCTTCAAATAGAATATTAAGTTAAATGCTTTCCAAAGGATAGCACCCTTCAAGACTAGTTTCGAACAGTGTGGGTTCGCCCTAGCGAAGTGCACTTTCTATACTAGTAAGTTGTGGTGAGGTAATTCCATTTACCCGACTGTTATTATTTGGGTCTAACTTAACTAAATTATTTTAATAGATTAAAATATATTTAGAAGCAATGTTTGGGAACATCTATATGATAGATTAAAGTAAGGAGTTACTCAACCAAATGGTTTGAAAGTTGTATGAGATACAATTGGAAGGAGTTGCTACCTAAATAGCTAAGTTTTGGGGGATCAGCCCTCGCTGACTCAAAACGAAGTGAAATATGGATTTCAACCCACTAGAAAATCTTCCAATGAGATTTTCCGAATCAAATGTTGAAGGTCATTTGTTTTGAGTAAAATAGTGGGAGCATATTAATTAAAGACCTAATTAAATATGTTTTAAATCATGATACATTTATTTTATTTATTTTCTGTATTTAGAATTTCTTTGGCATATGCATTTTATTATACTGTTAAATGTTCTTATAAAGAACAAAATCTTCATAAAGGAGTTTCTGAATTGGTACAAGAATTGAGAATTGTTCTCAAGTACAAAAAAAACTGTTAATGTTTTGAAAAGAATCAAAATATAAGAAAGAGGTAAGACTTCTTCTTTGCCCACATGGTTATAGAAAGTTAAAATTCTACTTCTGCATCATAAGTATATGATACTTGATGATTGATCTCATATTTGTTGAAATATAGTTTTTTTTAAGGAAATAGGACATTAACTATAAGTGAAGTCCACCTATGTCTAGAATGGAACAAATTGTTTCATTGACATAGAAGCTAATGCTTGGTCTTAAATTTAACTTGATATGGAAACAAATAATTGTTATTAAATTCCATAAAATAGAAGCATTAAATCATATATCTTGTATCGACAAGAGAATGATTGTGTAGTTGAATAAAATACAAACGTTGTCCTATTATCCAAATAATGTTTTCTATACAAGTGTGTTAATCAAGTAATGGACTTGAGTTCCATGACCTTGATAAGTTGTTCTATAACATAAGAGAAAAGGATCAAATGATATTTGAACCTTTTGTATATCATCGGCATTATTGTTGCAAAGAAGTGTGATTCACAATTCCAGGTTCTATGAATATGGACTCATGAACTCATTTGATATTATATCATTTGATGGATGTGAGCTCCACCTTTAAAATATTTCAGTGTTAGAGAACATCTGATTTATTCGAATCAATATACATATGATGTATATGGATCACCAAACACATTTGCTAGAGATATTTATTTCTTTTACTTCATTTACATTGCTGATTAGATTGGTAAATGTAAATGTGTGTTTGACACGAGTTAGAAATCTTTGAATTGGTTCAAAGAGTTCAACGATGGAGTAAAGAAATAATTTTGAAAAGTATAAAGACCATATGAGTATGTCGTGATGGTTAATACTTAATTAAGGAGTATATTGATAATTTATATCACTTCATGTTTGACATGACTCGATCTAAAATAGTTTGATTATAACTCCTTGACTCTTGAAATTGATTAAATTATAGTTATTCTTCACCCACAATAAGTTCCAATCGAGGTAATCATAAAGACACCATATTAGATATGGAGGAAAAGTACCTAGTTTGACTTTATGATAATTTGGGGTTATGATGCTTATTAGATAAACAAAATTCCTAACTAGATGAATGTATTCTTGTGAAGGTATCCTTAGGAAACTAAAGGATACTAATTCTACATCACATGACAAAAGTTGTCTATTGCTAAAACTGGAGTATTCCTCTTGAAGGGGTATATCTCTGCAAGAGCCAGTGGGAGCAATGTAGAACTTGAATTAAGTCAAGTACCACAAAAAAATACATGTTTCTCTAAGAATGGAACATGGACTGGTTCAAGAAAGGGTTGTTGTTAAATCACTAGTTCGAGTAGCACAAGATCTAGATGAGTCTGATATGACATATCACTAGGATGAGAAACATGATTTTATCATGGCTCAACAAGGTGATATGATGCTCATGACAGATGAGCCCTGACTTACTAGAAAGGTCGTAAATGTCCTGAATATGGAGAAATGGCTAGATGCCATGGGATCTTATATAGAGTTCATGTACACAAACCATATATGGATATTGGTTATATCATCTAATGAGTATGACTCATAAAATGAATGTGGGTTTTCTTATATAAAACTGACATGGATGGTATTATGAATACCTTTAAGATGTGATTGACTGTAGAAGGTTTCATGCAACTCATGATGCAAATCATGATGAAACCATTACATCATCACAATGCTTATATCTAGCGATCCCGCTTGTCATTGTTGAATAATACGTGTTCTAAAAGATGGATAACGAGGTTGTATTCCTTACTTGGAATAACCTTATATATGTATTTGACATATGTAGGATTTTGTTAATCCAAAGGATACTAAAAAGGTACATGTATTACAAAATTCATTTATGAATTAGAACAAGCTTCTCGAAGTTGAATTGTTTATTTTATTAATAGAGTTTTATGAAAACTTAGATTAATAAAAGAACAAATTTAAATCTTGTGCACACAAGAAGATTAGTGGGAGCATTGATATTAGTTTGGTGGAGTATGTGGATGACATACTAGTCACCAAAACAATTTATCTACACATGTGAGACATGGTTAGAATTTTTTTTTTAATATGTACCAAAATTGATTATAGTGTTCGACACTATAATACTTTCAAGAATATCCTTGGATGTCTTAAAGGACTTAGGATTGTTTCTTGAACATGGATGAAAGGAACATTGTAAAGGAGTTACAATGATGACAACTTTCATATTAGTGTACAGTATATCCAGATCACAATCTGGAATAAATGTTATGCTTGGATATCAACTATGAAATTTGTAAAAGTACAAGCTTCAGATAGTTGTTGTTTCTATTATAGATGTCAAATATATGATTTGGATTGTTTAGCTCATAGCTGAGCAAAAACATGTGTTTCTTGCGTTGCGGATTTCATTGATCCCGTCTGAGGTGAAATTGGTTTAATCTTGTGAGCAATGAAAACTAGATCTCACCAATGATTCAAATGTATATGTTGACACTTCAATTTCCTTTTGATAGAAGATCAAAAGTGGAAATTGAAAGAAGTACAACCTACCAACATAGGAATGGTTCCTTACCTGCTAGTAGAGTATCTTGCCCATAGTGTGCTTGATGCTAACATTTGACCAATAGATATTAAGTTAATATTTGATTGGCTTTTAGTGCTAGTGGGAGATTGTTGGAGTAAGCTCTAATAGCCAATCTATTTTGATTGGATTTGGCTTTGTATCAGGACTTATATATATATATATATATATATATATATATATATATAAGGCATTTATTTATTCTTTTGTTTAGTTTCAAAATAATAAATTCCCTAGAATAATTAGTCTGTTTAATGGAGCATTAAGTGTGACTTAATCGTGAGACTCATTAAACGAAATGACATTATTCTTAAAGTATCCGTAGTCAAGCTTTATTGTGAAATGGAATAACATTAAAGCATATAGACTATTATGTGGGTAGACTGATGATCACATATCATGGATCACAGATAAAGAGTTATCAAGTCTTCACATAGGTATAAATATTAGGAGTAATATTTATACTGGATTGACCCGCCATGAGAATACTACATAGTAAAAGTTATGAAAAGTGTCATAAGATATTCTCATAGTGATAGTGGTGTATTCCACCCTTTGACCTAAAACCACTATGTACCCTAGATGTAGGAGTCGAGTGCTTTATCACCATTCAAACGTTGTCTGTAATAGGATGACTATAAAGTTGGTTGATGGGTACTCCATGAATCATGCTAAGGGACATGAGTGACCTAGATGGAATTTGCCCCTCCTACATAACAGGAGAAATGTCTATGGGCCCAATATTGAACTAGACAAGGATGACACGATCTATGCCTTGTGTTCAATATAGACATGAGGGCAAAAGGGTAATTATACACATGATCATTATCATAGAAAGGTTTCGTCAGATCACATGACATTCTCGTCACTTGGGTAGCAGTGATGTGTTGTTAGATACCGCTCACTGTTTATAATATTAAATGTGATTTAATATTATTGCCAACATTACGGGAACCTATAGAGGTCACACATAAAGGACAGATAGATAAGAGAAATAAATAAGTAAGACTTATTTATAAAATAATAAGTAGGACTTATTAGTAATTAAATAATTAAGTATGACTTATTATTTAATTTATGAAAAATAGAGAAACGCGGTCCACCGTAAGGTACAGTGTGTTTAAGTGAAATATGGTGCACCGTAAGATACGGTGTATTTAAGTGCTTGGCTTGTTGACCACACAAGTGGTTCTATAAATAGAACCCTTGTGGTAAAGCATTATTGACTTTTAGTTGAACGCTTAAACTAACTCACAAAAGTTGTGAAACCTAGTCGCCGCTCTCTAAACCCTATTCTCTGAATCTCCGTTGGAATTGGCTAGCACCGGTCATCGCTACGTTGCTTTGCTCGTGATCAGAATCAATTCTGCCACAAAGGTTCTGCTCTTCAAGAGGTAAACACATGAACTTTAAGTATGTGTTTGATTTGTGATTAATGATTTAATCAAGATCCGTTTCAACGGGATTTGTTCCGCTAAGAGGAATAATTATTTTTTGAAAAACCTCTCTAAAATCCCTTCACTTTTGTCATCAACAACAAAATTTATGCAAGTTAAATGATGATTTTTAATATCCCGATTATGTTAATTTTTATGATTTATTGTTTTATTAGTAGTCTCGGGGATCGCGGTCTTATACTATAGCTCTGTAAATCTCAGTTAGCTTAAGAGGTTAATAAATGGCCATAACACTGAGAATTACCAGAGCTATACAACGCTATAGCTAAGCACTAATGTCTTGGTAGGACTCTTGTTATATGGAAGATAGGACCCGATAGCTTAATACCTTAGTGCGGAATGGCCGGGCACCTGAACCTAGAAACTATTGCGTGTTAAGTCTCGGGCACCCGAAGCTTAACACGCTTGTAGAAGTAACACTCCCCAAGACCAATTGGTTGGCCAGGAAGCCGATTATTGAGATATAGCTCTATGAATCATAGAGTAGCGAGAAGCTAATAAATGACTGCATCCCTGTGGGACATAGAAGCTATATAAGAATATAGCGATGTGTAACTCAGAGACTAAAGATGCTTTGAACCGGTTATAGCTATGAGCGACACAGGCAGCTATACTTAAGTTATAACTATGTAAATCGCAGTAATGTTTTATCATAACTGAACCTAGTTCTAAACCACACTTTCCATCTTGAGATTTTCTAAAGACTTTAACTGCTTTCCCAAACTTAACCTTTTACTTTTATTGTTGTGACAAATGTTTTATTTATTTTTCTCCAAACATGTTTTCTACTGAAAAGCTACGCGAAGCTATAGCTTAATAGTCCCTGGATCAATATATTTTTATACTATAACTTGGACAGTGTATACTTGCACTTAATATTTCCATCTTAAAATACTCATAGTATTTTGGGAGACACCATCCAGTCCCCTTGCACTTCCAAGAGATTCCACTATAATCTCACTAGATTACAATTGCTCAAGGACTCTTCCAAGAGACTTTCAAATGCTCAAGCACACTTGCAAGAGACTTCTAATGCTCAAGGTCACTACCAAGAGACGTCCACTGCTCAAGGAATTTGGAACAGGAAGTGTCTTGGACAATTCCTCTAAGGTTTTGATGATAACAAAGTGTTGAAGAACAATTGGAATACTAACATATGTTTAATGTGCAGAATCATAGAAAGATTTATCTATCAAGGAAGAACATATGAAGAGCATCAAAAGGAACAAGAGAAGCTAAGAAGACTATGGTAGAAGACCAAATGAAGGTCAACCAGAAGTCAACATCCTTAGAAGACGGGCACCACACAGATTCTGGAGTGGTAACTCCAGACTATGTGATGGTCATCAGACTCAGAAGCAGACACTACAGACTTGGATCACCCTCAAACTTGAGTATGTTATCAGGGACCCAGAATCCACATAGGCTTTGTCCTATTCTATGAATTGTCACTATCAAGGTTTTGATAGGTGCAGTTCTTTTGTCGTCTTCTGTCTACGTGCACAATCAGACAAAGGACATCAAGAACAAAGCAAGCAACATATAATTCTTCTTTCAGCAAAGAGAAATTCAAAGTGCATTCAACAGGATTATCCATATCACGCAAAAGGCCAATGTTCTTGATCAAAGCTTCTCAACGACTCTACTGAACGATTCTATTTACGCTGGCGCTCTTCTCCAACGTCTCTCAAATCCCTGCCTATAAAAGGAGCTGAAGACAAGGAAGAAGATTAACAAGACTCTGCTATTTCAATGTGCTAATATTCTGTCAAAATCAAATAGCGCAAAACACTTAGGATTTTTGTATTCAAGTTTATATCTTAGAAATACTAGAGTTGTAGAGAGTCTATTCATTTGTTCATATACACCAGACATTGTTAAATCAGGTGTTGAACAAATTATAAGTCTTTAGTTGCAAAGCTAAAGCGTATAAGTCTCTTGGTGAAACCTTGAGCAACTAGATGTCTCTTAGGTGAGTCCTTAGAGCATTGGAAGTCTCTTTCTTGCGTGCTTGAGCACTTGTAAGTCTCTTGGAGTAGTCCTTGAGCAAGGAAGTCTTTAGGAGAGTCCTAGAGCAGGAAGTCTTAAGCTGTGTGTTTAAGCAAGGAAGTCTTAAGCTGTGTGCTTAAGCAAGGGAGTCTTTAGGAAAAGTCCTAGAGCAGGAAGTCTTGAGCAGGTGTGCTTGAGCATAGGAAAGTTTCTTGGAGTTGTCCTTGAGCAATTTGTAATCCTGTGTGATTATAGTGAAATCCCTTGGAAGTGCAAGGGGACTGGACTACTCCTGGGTTGTAGGAGGAACCATTATAAAAATTTCCTTGTGTCTGCTTTCTCTCTCTCTCTCTCTCTCTCTCTCTCTCTTTTGCCATCTCTTTATCTTTGTGTTTTATACTATATTCGCTGCAATTAGACTCTGAGCCAGAATCTTCATACCACAAATTCTGATAAGCTTATAAACACTTAGAAAAAGAAAACCAGGAAAAAGCCAACACAATTCAACCCCCGTTCTTGTGTTTTTCTCACCTTCAAAGGACAACTCCATGAGACTTATATTGCTCAAGCACGCAGGCAAGAGACTTCCAATGCTCAAGGACAACTCCAAGAGACTTATGTTGCTCAATCACAAGTGAAAGAGACTTCTGGTGCTCAAGCTTTGCAGGCAAGAGATCCCTATTTGTTTACAAGGATAAACAAATTTGTTCTTACGCCGGATAAACAATTGGTGGTGTAAATGAACAATGTTGAGCAGACTTTTATGACTTTAGGATTTCTAAGATACAAAGTTTTTAACGAAAATCCTAAGTGTTTTGCACTATTTGATTTTGGCAGAGTAATGACATAATAAAATAGCAGTCTTGTTAATCTTCTTCAGATCTTCAACTCCTTATATATGCAGGGATTTGAGAGACGTTGGAGAAGAGTGCCAGCGCATTAAGAGTTGTTTAGAAGCTTCAAATCAAGGACGTTGGGCCAATGCTTGATATGGATAATTCCACTGGATAGTCATTCGAACATCCTTTGCTGAAACTGGAAGTATCCGTTCATTCTTATTGTCCTTGAAGTTCTTTGTCTGTTTCTACATGTGGTCAGAAGAAGACAAAATTTTACTCAGATCCTTTGTTGGAGACAAACGTGGAGTCTGGGTCCCTCAGGATCTGTTGAGTCTGGGTGGTCTTCCAAGTCTGATGCAGTCTTTTGAGTTTGATGATCTTCACAGAGTCTGATGAGGTTAATCTTCAGCTTCTGATAGGCGTCCTTTTCTTTTGATCTAATATGTCGACTTCTGGTTGACCTTTCTTCAGATCTTCTACCATAGTCTTCTTAAGCTTCTCTTGTGCTTCTGATGCTTTTATACATGTTCAATACTTGATGGATATATTCTATGATCCTGCACAGTTGAACAAATATTAGTATATCCAATTGTTTTTCAATGCTTTATTATTATCAAAACCTTAGAGGAATTGTACAAACCACTTTTGTTCCAACAGAGGTGGTGTCAAAGGTTTGAGTAGAGGTGATGAAGTGGATCAATTTTAATTTTTTGGTCCCCTCTAATTTATTTGTTCATTAGAATGTTGGACCAATGAGGTGAGGGCTAAAAAACTATTTTTATTATGAAGAAAAATAAACCCCCCAAAACCTTCATCTCCTATGTTCTCTATTTTTTCACTTGCCTATCCTTTTTGGCTTAATTGCATGTTTGGTCCCTTATGTTTATTTTAGGTATCCCTATAAACTTTATTTTGTCTCCTTAGTAAGACAGGGTTAGGCCTATCCATTTAACCTACTAAGGACAAGTAAGGGTATGTGGTGAACTTCTAAGATTCATAGGCTTATGTGGCTCCTTTAGATGACAATTTAGGAATACCAACTTTTTTTATGTTTCAATTACATATGAGAGAGTAAGTCCCCATCTTAATAACTATCTGATTGCATACAGATTCCTATAAGATTGACGACCCTGTAGTCCCTATCGCACATATGACCTTAAGGTGATCAACATGAGCATCTTAACATCTGGAGGGATCTTAGATCCCATAAACTAACTGCTTAAATAGAACTCTTATATCATAACTGATAATTGTGTGTGTTAATCCAACAAGGAAATATAGGGGATTCGAGGAATTGTAATCGCCGTTTAAATCTGCAATCAAAACCTTTTAATATCCTACAATCAACTCAATTGTTCCATTTCAAAACAGGGAAGTACTTCGGACTCAAAGAATACTTACATTTAAAATATAAATATATTCCTTTGATATTTTATTTATTACTAGCGAAAAGACGGGCACGTTGCGCTAAAGTTTGAAAATTATGAACGGTGTTTTTCTCTATATGAAATTTGATTTATGAAGCGGCGGGGAAAATGCGCGGGCGGAAAACGCTTGCTAGACAGTAAAGTCGCCACCGAAGTTTTATTTTTGAAAAGGGGAACGTCGATAAACCCCTTTGAGAACGAGAACAAGGTCATCGCAACCAAATTCGGGTTCGGGAATCAGTTATGCGAGGGGAAGGTATTAGCACCCCTCACATCCGTTGTACTCAACGGGAACCATTAATTAATTAGCTTTCAAAATGTGTTAGTTTCATGAAAAAAATGTTTATAAAGAATGGAAGAAAAAGAAAAATGATTTAAAGACTAAAAATGAATTTTTTATTAGGGTGCTTGACAAGAGTTTGATCTTGCTCCTACGTATCTCCCGGTGCGATGGAGAATTCAAAGCTACGTAGTTCTTTGGTAGAAAATGTTTGTGGGTTGATTGATTTTATTTATGAAAATGTTTTGGTCGCACTTGGGCGAAAAAGTTTGTTTTAGAAAAAAAGACGGATTCGCGCTTGGGTGAAAAAAGTTTGCTTTTAGAAAAAAGACGGATCCGCACTTGGGCGATGATATCGATTTGAAAACGCGCATGGGCGTGAAAAAAGTAAAGTTAAGTGGGTTGAGATTGATTTTAAGCGGAGGACAAATATCCGAAAAGTGAAGTGTCTACCTCTTTTCCGAATATTCGGGGAAGCGTCAGGTGTCTACCCAAGTTTTCCTTTTTCACTCACAAAAAGAAAATTGTTTTTGTTTATTTTTGTTTTATTAAAAATTTAATCGAACGACGAATGCTTTGAACGTGATCGAGACGGGGATCTCGCGTTCCGCATTCGGAGAAGCGTCGGGTGTCTACCCAAGTTTTCCTTTTTTTCGGTCGATTGAACTCTTAATATTTATTTTCATTTGCAAAAAGAAAATTGTTTTTTTGTTTTTTGTTTTTGGTATATTGAAAAAATAGAATAATAATATAATAAAAATAAAAATAAAAAAACGTGAAAAGATTAGAGCATTAATACTCAAAAAATGAAATTAAGCGCGATAAACTAAACACGAGGGATTAGATTACGGTGTTGGCTCAAAGTGAAATGCAAAGTGAAACCCTAAATGCATTCTAATGACATATATAAATAAATAAAATGATAAATGCAAAGTGAAATGACAAAGAAAATAAAATGCATGATATGATGTGATAAGTAAATAAATAAGATGTGAAAAATAAAAGAAAAAATAAAAAGGAAATAATAATAATAGGAAATAAAATTGCAAAGAAAAAAAAATAAAAGAAATAAACAGAGAGGTGTAAAAATAAAATAGGGGGTGCAGGAAGTGAGAAAATAATCAGATTTAAAACAAATAGGCTCAAAATGCATTGGGCCAGCGTGATTTAATTTGGGCCGTCTGATTAATCAGAGGGCCCTGATCTGATCTCAAAGGGGAAAAACCACAGCTGTCTGATTTAAATCAGAGAGCCTGAAGGGCGAGGGTGCATGCTAACGCATACACCCACGCGCACAGGATCCGGGAGGGGTATAAATACCCCATCCCTTACTAGTTTTTTCATTTCACTCTTTTCTTTCTCTCTCATCTCTTCTTTCTTCTTTCTTCTCCCCCTTCTCTCTACAAACAGCACCGCCCCCTCCCTTGCTTCTCTGGTGGCCGAAAAAAATTCCGGCGCGGTGGCCGCTGGCGACGCCACCGCGCCGGAGTTTTAAAACTCCGTTTTTTTTTTTAAAAAATAGTTTTTCTAACTCCTCTCCTCACCCTCTTCTCAAATCTACTCTTAGATTTTTCAAAATCCTTTTCAAAACGAGTAGATCTAAACTTAAAGTTTTAAATTTTTTTTGAAAACTACCTCTTTTCTTGGCTTTTGATTCGGTTTTGAATTGGCTTTGTGTAGGGGCTGTTTTGGGCTGTGTTGTTGTGCTGTTTGCGTGTGGTTTGGTGTGTGTATGGCGTGTTTTTTTGCGGTGGCCGTGTGTGTGTGTGCGTGGGTTTGTTTAGGGGGCTGGACGCGTGGGTTTGTGCTGGTGGAGGAGGAGGTGATTTGTTTTTGAGTGTGTTGGAGTGGTGGTGGGTGAGTGTTTAGGTTGCTGGTGATTTGTTTTGTTGGTTTTTACTTGTGTGTTTTGCTGTTCTGTAAAAATCTTCCCTATCTCTGATTCTGTTGTGTTTTTATTGAAAATGGATGCACAAAAGAGGCTGTGTCCAGAGCTGTTGAGATGGGATCTGTGGCTTAATCAGAAAAATGGCAAGAAACCAAGCAAAAGGGACAAAAAACTGATGAAGAAAGTGATGGATCTGATGAGAAAGTGATGGATCTGTTTTATTAATTAATTAAATAATTAAAATAACTGATAAAAATAACAGCATAAAAAAATAAATCAAAACAGAAAATAATTAATCAGCAAAAAATAAAAACGAAATTAATAAAATAATAATAAAAAAAACTAAAGTAAAAATGAAATAACAATAAAACTAAAATTATCGCCTTTGAAACCCTAAATGAGGTATTTTAAAATACCTCCCTGCCGAAATTTCGTCTGAAACGACGAAAATTCTCGGCCTTAAAAAGACGATTAAAACGAATCAAAACTGGGTCAAAAATTGGGGTACGACAGCTGCCCCTATTTAAGTTTCTTCGTTACGGAGATTTAAAAGTGAAGTTTTTAATTCGACGGGTCGAAGAGACTTAAATACAGAGTACCTTATTTTTGACCAATTTTGACGGGAAAATGCTATGGATGCGATGCTATGCATGCAATGCTGTGAATGCTCGCGATGCAGGTATGAATGCAAAATGACGAAGATGACCTGACTGGGGACAAAACAAAACAAAAGGTTACTCGAGTTCGTTAAAGAAGAAGGATCCGACTCCACTAGGGATCACGTGGTTTCACTGGGGAAGATTGATCATATCCAGCCGCTTACACTGAAGGTAGATCTCTAAGGACAAAAGTGATCATATCCGGCCGCCTGCGCTGGAGGTAGATCCTTGGGGATAAGGGTGATCTCATCTAGCCGCTTATGCTAAAGGTAAATTCTAAGGGCGAAGGCGATCTTATTCAGCCGTTTGTGCTGAAGGTCGATCCAGGAGGATAGGTGATCTTATCTAGCCGCTTATGCTAGAGGTAGACCCTGGGGATAAAGTAATCTTATTCAGCCGTCTGTACTGAAGGTCGATCTGTGATGATAAGGGCGATCAAGTTCAGCCGCTTATGCTGAAGGTAGACCCTAAGGATGAAGTAATCTTATTCGGCCGTTTATGCTGAAGGTCAATCTCTAAGGAAAGATGTGATCATATCCAGCCGCCTGCGTTGGAGGTAGATCCCTGATGATAAGAGTGATCTTATTCAGCCGTTTATGCTGAAGGTCGATTCACTGAGGAAAAATATGATCATGTCCAGCCGCCTGCGCTGGAGGTAGATCCCTGAGGATAAGAGTCATCTTATTCAGCCGTTTATGCTGAAGGTCGATCTCTAAGGAAAGATGTGATCATATCCAGCCGCCTGCGCTGGAGGTAGATCCCTGATGATAAGAGTGATCTTATTCAGTCGTTTATGCTGAAGGTAGATTCACTGGGGAAAGGTGGTCTTACTCAGCCGCTTATGCTGAGAGTCGATCCCTAGGGGAAAGTGATGCTTGACCGATTACCGCTAAGTGGGTCTTGGTGGAATGGTAACGGGTGATATGATCGTCGCCAGTCTGACGCTGGTGAAATGATAATGATATGATATGATTGTCGCCAGTCTGACATTGGTGAAATGATAATGATGTGATATGATCATCGTCAGTCTGACGCTGGTGAAATGATAATGATATGATATGATTGTCGCCAGTCTGACGCTGGTGAAATGATAATGATATGATATGATTGTCGCCAGTCTGACGCTGGTGACATGATAATGATATGACATGATCATCGCCAGTCTGACGCTGGTGAAATGATAATGATATGATATGATCAGGTAGACTCGCTGGGGGAGTTTTAACTGGGGAATTTCAGTGGTTGTGAGTTAGTCCACTGGGGAATGGGACATTTTGGGAAGAGATCCGCTGGGGGATTTTTAGAAAAACTTACTGGAGAAGTTCTTGAATGAGGTTCACTGGGGAACACTAGGATGACTCACTGGGGAGTATTTGATTGAGGTTCATTGGGGAACATGAGAAATTGTGAGGAGAAGTATGATATGAATATGAGATGCATGCTAATGAATTTGATATGATGCATGTACTATGCTGACATGTGGGGGAACAAACGTCATGTTGGGGATTATGATTGGATGCCGAGCAAGGTCGGGCTTGGTTGTGATTGTGAGAGGGAATGCCAATGAAAATTGGGCTTTATTTATGATTTGTGTTTGCCAATGATGATTGGGCCTTTTGTGAGTAGGTGTTTGTGAGTGCCAATGATGGTTGGGCTTTGGGGTTGCAACTCTACTGGGGAATGCCAATGAAAATTGGGTTTTTTGTGATTAGGTGCCAATGATGATTGGGCTTTGGTCAGTTATGTTGGTGAGTGCCAATGAAGATTGGGCTTTGGTTGGTTAGGTGCCAATGAAAATTGGGCTTTGTTTGAAATGTGAGGAATGCCAATGACGACTGGGCTTTTTGTAGGAAATTGTAGTTGTGATTGCCAATGAAAATTGGGCTTTATTTGTGATTAGGTGCCAATGAAAATTGGGCTTTGGGTAGGAAATTGTAGTTGTGATTGCCAATGAAAATTGGGCTTTATTTGTGATTAGGTGCCAATGAAAATTGGGCTTTGGTTGTGGTGTGCCAATGAATATTGGGCTTTATTTGCGATTAGGTGCCAATGAAAATTGGGCTTTGGTTGTGATTGTGCCAAGCAATGGTTGGGCTTTTGTTGGAATTGTGCCAATGATGATTGGGCTTTGTGGTTTGCCAATGAATATTGGGCTTTTGTTGTGGTGTGCCAATGAATATTGGGCTTTGGGTTTGCCAACGAATATTGGGCTTTTGTTGGGGTGTGCCAATGAAAATTGGGCTTTGGTTTTGCTAATGAATATTGGGCTTTGGTTATGGTGTGTCAATGAATATTGGGCTTTGGGTTTTTATGGGATAAAATGGTTAGGGTACGATGTTTGGGGTTTTCGATCCTTCGGCATTCGCAAAAACTCATTGCTATTGAATTTTTAAATGGATGGCTGCTGACGGAGCTTTCGACATTTCGTGCCTGCATGGGCAGTTCGTATGTTATGTAGATGCCGACTCTGCTATAGACGGGAATCACCTGTGGTTGCTCTGAGAATTCTGAGAGGTACGACACCTCGCCGGAAGTCGTTAATTTCCTTTATGATATTTTCAAATCAAAGTAATCATGATTTCAACAGATTTTATGTTATTATTTTTATTTCAAAATTGTATCATCAAAATAGCATTTAGTGATAGGGAATGACAAAAGGTAAATAAAAGGATGCGCTTTATTGACGGCCAAACGAAATTTAGTACATGGAATGGTAGCACACTAATGGTGTAACTCCATAAGACAAATAATAGCAATGAAGATGGGAAGAGGGAAAACACTGGAAGTTCCCATTGAGTCATGACGACTGCTACTTTCTTAATAACCCTAAACCCACAACACCCTTCTTCTGAGAATGACGAAAGGATTGGTTCTTCAGCCGGTGTTAGCAGTAGACTGCCCCAATGTAGTTACATGCCTTTTTCTTTTCCCAACTTTTGCCTAAGTCGCCTTTTCAGGTTTTCGACTTAGCGGGTTTTCTTTTGTTTTTTATATCCCTAACTTTTGCCTGGACCGCTCTTTCGAGTTTTCAGTCCATCGGGATGCCCCTTTTTGCCTAAGTTGCCCTTTCAGGTTTTCAACTTAGCAGGCGTTCTTTTTTGTTATTAGGCATAGTATTTCTTGACTACATCGGAATTCACAGGACGCGGGAAGTCCTCGCCGTCCGTTGTTGTGAGAATCAAGGCTCCTCCAGAGAAAGCTTTCTTCACTACATAAGGGCCTTCGTAGTTCGGAGTCCACTTTCCACGCGAATCCTTTTGTATAGGTAGGATCCTTTTGAGCACTAGGTCGCCTACTTGGAACTCTCGAGGACGGATCTTCTTGTCGAACGCCTTCTTGAGCCTACTTTGATATAACTGACCATGACATAAGGCTATCATCCGCTTCTCATCGATCAGGTTCAGCTGGTCAAACCTTGCTTGAATCCATTCTGCTTCTTCTAGTTTTGTCTCCATCAAGACTCTCATTGAGGGAATTTCCACCTCAATGGGGAGGACTGCCTCCATACCATACACCAAGGAGAACGGGGTTGCCCCTGTCGAGGTGCGAACCGAGGTCCTATAGCCATGTAGGGCAAAGGGAAGCATTTCATGCCAATCTTTGTAAGTTTTCACCATCTTTTGAAGGATTTTCTTGATGTTTTTGTTGGCTGCTTCTACGGCTCCATTCATCATTGGCCGGTATGGCGAAGAGTTATGGTGTTCGATCTTGAAACTTTCACACAAATCATTCATCATTTTGTTGTTCAAGTTGGTGCCATTGTCAGTGATGATTTTGTTGGGAAGTCCGTAGCGACATATTATCTCCTTCTTGATGAATCGAACCACCACTTGCCTTGTTACAGTGGCGTATGAGGTAGCTTCAACCCACTTGGTGAAGTAGTCGATGGCGACTAGGATGAACCAGTGTCCATTTGAAGCTTTAGGTTCAATGGGCCCAATCATGTTGATGCCCCACATGGAAAATGGCCAAGGTGACGCCCTTACGTTTAAATGGACTGGAGGCAAGTGCACCTTATCCGCATAGATTTGGCACTTGTGGCACTTCCTAGCGTAGCTGAAACAATCAGATTCCATGGTCAGCCAATAGTAACCTGCCCTCAGGATTTTTCTAGCCATTGTATGTCCATTGGCATGGGTACCGAAGGACCCTTCATGGATTTCTTTGATGAGCAAATCTGCCTCATGTTTGTCCACACATCTGAGAAGAACCAGATCATGGTTTCTTTTGTAGAGCACATCACCATTCAGGAAGAATTTAGCTGATAGTCGTCTCAAAGTCTTTTTATCCCTACTTGAGATGTTTGCAGGATATTCTTGATTTCTGAGGTAGACTTTGATGTCATGGTACCATGGCTTGCCGTCAGACACCTCTTCGATTGACAAACAGAATGCGGGCTCGTCTCGGTGCTCCACCTTTATAAGCGGCGCTTCATTGTGAAACCTTACTTTGTACATTGAGGATAACGTAGCCAAGGCATCTGCTACTTGATTTTCTTCTCTTGGGATATGATGGAAGGTGATTTCATCAAAGAACTCTATTAGCTTCGAGACATGAGCATGGTACAGGATCAGCTTGGGATGCCGGGTTTCCCATTCTCCTTTTACTTGGTAAATGACTAGGGCCGAATCTCCATACACCTCCAAAATCTTGATTCTTAGATCGATGGCAGCCTCAAGACCCAAGATACATGCTTCATATTCCGCCACATTATTCGTGCAGTCAAAACATAGTCTTGCTGTGAAGGGGGTATAACCACCCTGTGGAGATATTAGAACGGCTCCAATCCCATGCCCCATGGCATTAGATGCACCATCAAATGCAAGCTTCCATCGTGCCCCTGGCTCGGGTCCTTCATCATCTCCTATGACATCATCTTCCTTTAAAGCCATAATATCTTCATCTGGGAAATCAAATGGTATGGGCTGATAATCTTCCACCGGTTGATGAGCCAAGTGGTCTGCTAACACACTTCCTTTGATAGCTTTTTGAGTCACATGCAAGATGTCATACTCGGATAACAGCATCTGCCAACGGGCAATTCTTCCGGTCAAAGCGGGTTTCTCGAAGATGTATTTGATTGGATCCATCTTTGATACTAGCCATGTCGTGTGACAGATCATGTACTGTCTTAAACGGCGTGCGGCCCATGCCAAAGCACAACAAGTTCTTTCCAGCAAGGTGTATCTGGTTTCGACATCAGTGAATTTCTTGCTCAAGAAGTAAATAGCGTGCTCCTTCCTACCAGTTTCATCATGTTGCCCCAGCACACATCTCATGGATTCCTCCAATACTGTTAAGTACATGATGAGAGGTCTTCCAGGAATGGGCGGTATCAAGATAGGTGGTTCTTGCAAGTATTGTTTGATTCTTTCAAATGCCCCTTGGCAATTCTCATTCCATATGACGGCCTGATCCTTACGTAACAATTTGAAGATTGGCTCACAAGTAGCGGTGAGATGAGAAATGAACCTAGAGATGTAGTTCAATCTCCCTAGAAAACCACGAACTTCTTTTTCAGTGCGAGGAGCTGGCATATCTTGGATCGCACGTACCTTGTCAGGGTCGACCTCGATCCCTCGTTGACTAACGATGAAACCAAGTAGCTTTCCGGACCTGACACCAAAGGTGCACTTAGCTGGATTGAGTCGCAGTTTGTATTTCCTTAAGCGTATGAATAGCTTTTGCAAGTGAAGGACATGGTCTTCTTCAGTTTCAGATTTGGCAATCATGTCATCCACGTAGACCTCTAGCTCTTTGTGCATCATGTCGTGGAAGAGAGCCATCATTGCTCTTTGATAGGTTGCCCCAGCGTTCTTCAAGCCAAAAGGCATTACCTTGTAGCAATATGTTCCCCATGGGGTGATGAAGGTGGTTTTCTCCATGTCTTCCGGAGCCATCTTGATTTGATTATAACCGGAGAATCCGTCCATGAATGAGAAAACCGCGAACCGGGCTGTATTGTCTACCAACACGTCGATATGAGGTAATGGGAAATCATCCTTGGGACTCGCCTTGTTCAGATCTCGGTAATCGACACACATTCGCACTTTACCATCCTTCTTCGGTACCGGTACTATGTTAGCAACCCATTGTGGATATTTTGCCACGGCTAGGAATCCTGCATCAAATTGTCTTTTGACCTCTTCCCTGATCTTAAGTGACATGCCCGGTCTTGTCCTTCTCAATTTCTGCTTTATCGGCGGGCATTCTGGCCGGAGTGGTAGCTTGTGCTCAACTATCTCGGTATCCAACCCTGGCATGTCTTGGTATGACCACGCGATCTTGACCTCTTTAATATCATGCTCAGTTCCGAGGTTAATTACCTCCACAGGCTCTTGATTCGGCTGTATCTCTTTAGATTCATGCTCTAGCAGTCTTGCCAACTCTTCGGGAAGCTCGCAATCACTTCCACCATCCTCTTCAGCTTAGTTAATGGGGAGTTCAAGGTTACGCGGGATTGTAGCAGTATCACAATCAATGGGTTTGTTCAGGGATCTGCATGTGTTTTTATGATGATTTTTATTTTAGAAGGATGAACAAAACAAAAAATAAACAAAAGAACAGAAAGGATTTTTTTTTTTTTAAGAAAAATAAATGCAGAAATGGAAGAATAAAGAATAGTGGAAAACGAAATGCTTTTTATTGATGATTCAACGTTTGAAATAAAAGGGTGCCCTACAAAGTTATCCTTAAGCCTTGGGCAGAGCAAAAGGACTTGAAAAACATGATTACTTTGAAAAAGAAAATATCTTTGGGATTTCAACGGCAGTCCAGTTGTTGAGGCTTGCATTCGGAGAGCAATGGTAGCCCAAACAAGGTGTCTCATGTTCAATTTCCTCCATGATCCTTTGTGCGTTGTTTCGAGTGAAATGCGAATGCCGATGAATCAGTTTGGATTGTTGGAATTTCTGGTAATAAGAAGGGGAATGAATTTTGGATATGAAAACGGGTGTATGCTAATGCAAATGCGTGAAAAAAGTTTTTTTTTCGGAGCCCGTGCTCAATTTGTTAGGCATTTGCAACACAATTTTAGCCTTTGCAAATTCCTGAAACAAACTTGTGCATTAAGAAAATGATTTTATGCATGTGGATGCAATGCATGTATGCTTTGTGTGGATATGGATGATTGGAAAATAAAACTTAAAGGGAAGGCTCCCTAGGAGGGCTTAGTTCTATGTGCTTTCTATATTAAGGTTCTCACCGAGGGTAGCTCTAATGTTTTTGTTTTAAGGGGTACCTAGAGTCATAGAAACATCTCGGAATTTTGCCATAATAACGGGTTAACCATTATATGACAACCTTTTGCGAATGCGTCTCCTCTAGGTGGGGTTTGCATTAACCAAAACGAAGTGTCTACCTCGAAAGCTAATACAAACACCCAAAATTTGAAAAGGTTCTAAGAAGAAGGTCCTTAGAGTTAGGGGTCCAATTCGGAATTTCGCCATAATAACGGGTTAACCATTATACGGACGACCTTTCGCGAAGAGGACCATCTCTAAGTGGGGTCTTCATATTGACTAAACGAGATGTCTACCTCGAAAGCCAATACTACGCAACCACCATCCTAAACCTAGGTTTTTTCAAGCTCGGGTACAGAGCTCCACTCAAAAAAATGTTTTGAATAACCCCGATATGATAGCACAATAACATAGAAGGTGAAAAATAAACAAAGCGGAAATAAAATAAAGCAAAAGACCAAAGATAAACAAACATGAAGGAAAGAAACTAACACTAAAAACTAACTAACTAACTAGGTTTGATTCTCCATCGTCCCCAGTGAAGTCGCCAGCTGAAGCGGCGGGGAAAATGCGCGGGCGGAAAACGCTCGCTAGACAGTAAAGTCGCCACCGAAGTTTTATTTTTGAAAAGGGGAACGTCGATAAACCCCTTTGAGAACGAGAACAAGGTCATCGCAACCAAATTCGGGTTCGCGAATCGGTTATGCGAGGGGAAGGTATTAGCACCCCTCACATCCGTTGTACTCAACGGGAACCATTAATTAATTAGCTTTCAAAATGTGTTAGTTTCATGAAAAAAATGTTTATAAAGAATGGAAGAAAAAGAAAAATGATTTAAAGACTAAAAATGAATTTTTTATTAGGGTGCTTGACAAGAGTTTGATCTTGCTCCTACGTATCTCCCGGTGCGATGGAGAATTCAAAGCTACGTAGTTCTTTGGTAGAAAATGTTTGTGGGTTGATTGATTTTATTTATGAAAATGTTTTGGTCGCACTTGGGTGAAAAAGTTTGTTTTAGAAAAAAAGACGGATTCGCGCTTGGGCGAAAAAAGTTTGCTTTTAGAAAAAAGACGGATCCGCACTCGGGCGATGATATCCATTTGAAAACGCGCATGGGCGTGAAAAAAGTAAAGTTAAGTGGGTTGAGATTGATTTTAAGCGGAGGACGAATATCCGAAAAGTGAAGTGTCTACCTCTTTTCCGAATATTCGGGGAAGCGTCGGGTGTCTACCCAAGTTTTCCTTTTTCACTCACAAAAAGAAAATTGTTTTTGTTTATTTTTGTTTTATTAAAAATTTAATCGAACGACGAATGCTTTGAACGTGATCGAGACGGGGATCTCGCGTTCCGCATTCGGAGAAGCGTTGGGTGTCTACCCAAGTTTTCCTTTTTTCGGTCGATTGAACTCTTAATATTTATTTTCATTTGCAAAAAGAAAATTGTTTTTTTGTTTTTTGTTTTTGGTATATTGAAAAAATAGAATAATAATCTAATAAAAATAAAAATAAAAAAACGTGAAAAGATTAGAGCATTAATACTCAAAAAATGAAATTAAGGGCGATAAACTAAACACGAGGGATTAGATTACGGTGTTGGCTCAAAGTGAAATGCAAAGTGAAACCCTAAATGCATTCTAATGACATATATAAATAAATAAAATGATAAATGCAAAGTGAAATGACAAATAAAATAAAATGCATGATATGATGTGATAAGTAAATAAATAAGATGTGAAAAATAAAAGAAACAATAAAAAGGAAATAATAATAATAGGAAATAAAATTGCAAAGAAAAAAAAATAAAAGAAATAAACAGAGAGGTGTAAAAATAAAATAGGGGGTGCAGGAAGTGAGAAAATAATCAGATTTAAAACAAATAGGCCCAAAATGCATTGGACCAGCGTGATTTAATCTGGGCCGTCTGATTAATCAGAGGGCCCTGATCTGATCTCAAAGGGGAAAAACCACAGCTGTCTGATTTAAATCAGAGAGCCTGAAGGGCGAGGGTGCATGCTAACGCATACACCCACGCTCACAGGATCCGGGAGGGGTATAAATACCCCATCCCTTACTAGTTTTTTCATTTCACTCTTTTCTTTCTCTCTCATCTCTTCTTTCTTCTTTTCTTCTCCCCCTTCTCTCTACAAACAGCACCGCCCCCTCCCTTGCTTCTCCGGTGGCCGGAAAAAATTCCGGCGCGGTGGCCGCTGGCGGCGCCATCGCGCCGGAGTTTTAAAACTCCATTTTTTTAAAAAAAAAAATAGTTTTTCTAACTCCTCTCCTCACCCTCTTCTCAAATCTACTCTTAGATTTTTCAAAATCCTTTTCAAAACGAGTAGACCTAAACTTAAAGTTTTAAATTTTTTTTGAAAACTACCTCTTTTCTTGGCTTTTGATTCGGTTTTGAATTGGCTTTGTGTAGGGGCTGTTTTGGGCTGTGTTGTTGTGCTATTTGCGTGTGGTTTGGTGTGTGTATGGCGTGTTTTTTTTGCGCTGGCCGTGTGTGTGTGTGCGTGGGTTTGTTTAGGGGGCTGGACGCGTGGGTTTGTGCTGGTAGAGGAGGAGGTGATTTGTTTTTGAGTGTGTTGGAGTGGTGGTGGGTGAGTGTTTAGGTTGCTGGTGATTTGTTTTGTTGGTTTTTACTTGTGTGTTTTGCTGTTCTGTAAAAATCTTCCCTATCTCTGATTCTGTTGTGTTTTTATTGAAAATGGATGCACAAAAGAGGCTGTGTCCAGAGCTGTTGAGATGGGATCTGTGGCTTAATCAGAAAAATGGCAAGAAACCAAGCAAAAGGGACAAAAAACTGATGAAGAAAGTGATGGATCTGATGAGAAAGTGATGGATCTGTTTTATTAATTAATTAAATAATTAAAATAACTGATAAAAATAACAGCATAAAAAAATAAATCAAAACAGAAAATAATTAATCAGCAAAAAATAAAAACGAAATTAATAAAATAATAATAAAAAAAAATAAAGTAAAAATGAAATAACAATAAAACTAAAATTATCGCCTTTGAAACCCTAAATGAGGTATTTTAAAATACCTCCCTGCCGAAATTTCGTCTGAAACGACGAAAATTCTCGGCCTTAAAAAGACGATTAAAACGAATCAAAACTGGGTCAAAAATTGGGGTACGACAATTTAGATTAAAAGTATAAATAAAAATGATTGTTGTTGTCAAACTATAACAAACCAAACTAACCTTGTTTATCTATTTCAATGACACCAACAATATAACAAAAAAAATCTAAATTATTATGTTTTTAATGACACAACAACAATCATTTTTATAGAAAACGTTGTTTTATGGTATAATTGAGATAATGAAAAAGTCAGCCAAAAATCTTATATTTTCTTTATATATAGTATAGATATATAATATAGATATACTCGATCTAGTTTGTTACGTTTTTTAAAACATTAAGGAAAAAAAACTGGATACATATTCATATTGTGTTTGTTATATTTTTTTAATTTTGAATTCATTCTTATCAATTATCTTTTTTAAAGGATAAAGAATAAGGGAAAAAATGGATATATCGTGGACAATATAGATTGAGTTTGTTACACTTTTTTAATATTTGAATTTACTCTTATTTATTTGTTATATGTGTTATTTGTATTTAAAGTTGAGAGTAATTTGGGAAAAAGAAAAAGTCAGTCCAAAAAGGCCAAAAGGGGTTATTTTCTTTATATATAGAATCTCACATACAGACCCACCCATTAAACCATCATCTAGCCAATCTACCACCCCTAACCATGTCACAGTAACCAAAAACCAACATAATACGTTTGCTCAGGCTGTTAGCAACGTTTGTAACATTCCTGATAGCCAACTCCCTCAACCTTGCTTGAAAGGAGACCGGCTAGCTATTCAAATTCCTGAGGATGAGTACCTGGGAGGACTTGATGAATGTAAGCACAATTTACATGGGAGAATACTTTGGCCAAAAGGGTCAACACCCTTTTCTCTAGACAACCTGCGCGCCAAGTTAACTGTGTTGTGGAAATCTATTGGAAAATTGGGAATCACCTCAATAGGGAAAGGTTTCTATGAGTTTATGTTCTTATCCATTGAAGATGCAAAAAGGGTTAGATCTATAGGGTCTTGGTCCTTAAATCCTTGTATCTTAAAGCTCTTTCCATGGACCAGGGACTTTAATCTTAGCATGCAGCAACAATCCACTGCTCAGGTATGGATCCGTATTTTTGGTTTGTCACAAGAATACTGGAGGAAAAACATTCTTTTTGCTATAGCTAGTAGTGTAGGCACTCCTATTTGCACGGATTCTATCACCAGCAAGCCTAGATTTGAAAGGTCCTTTCGTCATTATGCAAGAGTGTTGGTGGATATGAATTTGACTCAAAAAATCAGAAATAAAGTATTAGTTGAAAGGAGCGGTTATGCTTTTTTTGTTGATTTTCAATATGAGAACCTTCCTGATTATTGTACACATTGCAAGTGTACTGGTCATTATGTGGAGATTTGTAAAAGGCTCAAAGAGCTATCCAAAGATCTACCTCAAAAAGAGATAGTTATACCCAAAGCCAATGCTGTAGTGCCTAGGCAGGAATGGAAAGCTAAAAATTCTGTTTCGATCAATTTAGAAGCTTCGGCCGCAAAGAAAACTCCTGAAAGAAATAAAGAGGATATTGATTTGGAAGATGAAATTAATGCAGCCATTGGTGCTCACAATGCTGCGTTTGTTCAGAGATCAGTGGAGATTATTGCTGACACATCCGTGGAGAAATCTATTGAGAAAACCACAACTGCATCTGCTGCTGAAAACTTGTCAGCCGCTAAGGATTCTGCTGGGAATTGTGGCGAGAAAAGCGATGACATTGAGCTGAATGACGACAGAATCAGCACTGATGGTTCAGAATTTGTTGATGCTACACAAGATCAAGAGCATTCAGGGGCGAGTGAAAATAACATGGATGATATTGTTCAAAGAGACGTTGATTTTTTAAAGGAATCATGGGCAAATCTTGCACAATTGGAAGCAAATGCTGCGCAACAGGACATGAATCTGGAGCGGCAAGCTTCCAGCAGGGGCAATCATCAAAGTGTTGATTCAAATCAAGCTTCTAATGTTCATACCATAGATGATGAGGGATTCCAGCAAGTGATTTCTAGAGGGGCTAAAAAAGCTCAGAAAGCTGCCTCACTTAAAAAAGGCTACTCCACCAGATCAAAGGTTGGTTCTTCCAAGCCTTTGAAATGAAGTGTCTTTTTTGGAATTTGAGGGGAATAGCCAACTCCCCCACTAAGTTGGCTCTTAAAAAACTCTTAATTTCTAGTAAACCTGATATATGCTTCATTTCTGAACCTTGGATGGATATTGCAAAATTCTCTTTAAAGTGGTTAGACAGAATTGGTTACAAGCTTCATTGTGTTAACAATAGAGGGAATCTTCTCCCAAATATTTGGTGCTTTTGTTCCAAAAACATCATTCCAGATACTTTAGCATGGGGGGGGGGGGGGGGGTTGAATTGTGTGGGCTATTTCTTTTCTTTCTCAAAAACTTACGTTAGTTCAGATTCTGATATTGATCAGATCTGAACTATTTTCAGAGTGTTTTATGCAGCGGATATAAAGTAAATGAGAGAGGGAAAGAGAGACACAAGCAAATTATCCTGGTTCCTTCCACAATTCGGAAGTAGTCCAGTCCCCTTGTTACTAACAAGAGATTTTTCACTATAATCAAACGATTACAATTGCTCAAGCACAAAGCATAGAGACTTCCTTGCTCACACACACAGTATGAGACTTCCTTGCTCAACCACAAAGGATGAGACTTCCTTGCTCAAACACCTAGTAAGAGACTTCCCTGCTCAACCACAAAGGATGAGACTTCCTTGCTCAAACACCTAGTAAGAGACTTCTAGTTGCTCAAACACTTAGTAAGAGACTTCCCTGCTTAGACACACAGTCTAAGACTTTCTATGCTCAATACACAAAGTTATGAGACTTCTGGTTGCTCAAGCACGCAGGCTAGAGACTTTGGTTCAAACAGATTTACATCAGAAATAGGTTTGAGTTGAACACTTGATATACAATCAGTGATGTTCACAAAATACAACTCAGGTTGCGACTCTTAAGAATTTGACAGTAACGCAAAACAGAGTGTTACGTTTTCTGGGACAGAGTCTTGGTTCTTCATCTTCAATCCTTCAATCCTTTATAGAAGATTAAAGAGCTGTTGAGAAGAGTCATGTCATCAAAAGAGCCGTTGCAAATAGAACTTCAACCAGCATTCATTCTGTTCTGGTGTGCGCACAGAAAACAGAGCATGACAGATTTGAATTGTTTCCTTAAAACATGGATAATGTTTTGGCCAAGGAGACAACTGTTGCATAGAGTTGTTATGACAGTACAATACTTCACTGTTCATAGTTGCAAACGTTGACTACTGATTCAGACTTCAGAAGCTCCTCTTCAGAAGCTGGCTTCAGGAACTGTTCATCAGAAGCTCCCTTCAGACACAGTACTTCAGAAGCTGGTCATCAGATACTGTTCATCAGACGCACTTCTTCAGAAGCAGACTTCAGACGCATTGTTCATCAGACGCATTGTTCATCAGACGCACTGTTCATCAGACGCTGGTCTTCAGACGCACCCTTCAGATGCACTGTTCATCAGACGCACTATTCAGAAGCTGTTCTTCAGACGCACTGTTCAGACGCATCCTTCAGACGCTCCCTTCAGAAGCTCTTCTTCAGCCTTGCAACACAAGCTTCTATGCTTTCCTTCTTGCTCTTAACTTGTTCTTTCATAACCAATGTTAGATACAAAACTTTAAGTACATGGTTCTGCACACTAAGAATCAAGCATTAACAATTCCAATTTTCTTTTTAACACTTTGTTATCATCAAAACCCAAAAGAGAGTTGTTCATACATTTTGTTCCAACAATCTCCCCCTTTTTGATGATGACAAACACAAGTATTAAAAGGAAAATTGTTGTTAATTTAATTAACAAGTTGACTGCAGGGTATGAGGTTTGCAAGCTCCCCCTGAGTCTGATCCAGGTTAATTAAATTCAGTTTAGATCAAAAAGGTGAGAATTTCAGAATTGTTGTTAACTTTAATTAACAAGTTGACTTCAGGGTATGAGGTTTGCAAGCTCCCCCTGAGTATGATAATCCACAAGGTGAGGTTTGCAAGCTCCCCTTGATTCTTATCCAAGTTAATTAAATTCAACTTAAAATAATAAGGTGAAATTATCACTCAGAATTATAAATAACAAGCTGACTTCAGGGTATGAGGTTTGTAAGCTCCCCCTAAGTCTGATAATTCACAGGATGAGGTTTGTAAGCTCCCTGAGTCTTATCCAAGTTATTTAAATTCAATTTAACTCAATAAAGAGTAATTTATCTCATAGAATTTCAAAACAGACGCTAAGAGATTAAAAGCTGTTCTCATAGTAATTAACTTATATTCTGAGCTCAGAGCCTGAAATACTTGTTACTTTTACTCCCCCTTTTGTCATCAACAAAAAGAAAATTCAAGAATTTTAAGAGAGTGAAAATGTGAGATTAGAATGTTCAGATCATTTTGTTCAGTACCACTGAGCTGTTTCAGAGACAATTTTTCAGAACATTTTGTTCAGAACTGCTGAACTGTTACAGAAACAATTGTTCAGAACATTTTGTTCAGTACTGCTGAACTGTTTCAGACAGATTTGAAAGTTTAAAACTGGGTCTGAAAACTAAACATACAAGATGAAAGATTGAAAACTGTGTTTTGAGTGTGTTTGTTAAAACTTTTCAGAAACAGAAAAACATTTAAACACATTGCACATTGATGACTTTAGGAGGGTGCAAAGTACAACTTTCAAGGCTTAATTCATCACAGCCTAGCTGTTATTACTTATCAGATTCTGACTAAGTGTTGAACAACTGTTCAGATTCACTCTCATTAGTGGGACACATGTAAAGTGTCCACTTATGATGAGTTTTATCAGAAGTCACAAAAAATCAGATTCTGAAACTCAGACTCTGATGTTTTCAGAAGCTGAACTATCTTCAGACTCTCAAAGTGAGTGTCTGTTAAGTCTTAGCTTCTGATGAACTTCAAGTTCTCAGTTTCTATTCAGAGTCAAGCAATTTTTCAAGAGATGAAATGCAAGTTCAGATTCTTTTTAATAAAATAAAATCTGTCTAAAATGAGGGGTTTTGTAAATATATCAGCCCATTGATGATTGATTATAAGAATCAATGAATTGAAAATCCAAAACACCCTTCTGAACATAATCTCTAATAAAATGAAGTTTAAGTTCAAAAATGCTTGGCTCTTGAATGTAGAATTGGAATTTTTAGACAAACAGATTACAGCAGTATTATCACAAAGAAGGTTATGTTGTTTTCATGAATATGATAGTTTTCCAACTGATGTAGAATCTATTAAGTATAACAGAGAACAATCATACCTCTGTGGAGCTTTTGATCTACCTCTCCTTGTTCAATCAGGTTGTTTCTGAACACTCATTTTTGTTCCAACAATGTTCTTGATTGGCTTCAGGAGAAGTGTCAGCTAGCTCAGCACCAATGATCCAGTCTTTGTGGTTTCCTCCAGATTCCACAGTTCCTCCCTCTTTCATGGTCAGGGTTTGGAACATAGATTTTCCTTCTGTCATGCAATGCCAGCAGCCACTGTCCAGGCACCAGGACTTCACCTTTTCTTTGGCATTTAATCATATCTGCAACAAAAATGATTTCTGACTTGGGTACCCATATGGGTCCTCTTGGGTTAGTTCTGAAAGGTTTAGTCTTTTGTTGCACATTATGTCTGGAGTTATAATACTCTGACTTGTTCAGATACCTTGGATGTGAATCCTTTAATCTTGAATAAGTCTTAGTATCAGACACTGAGTTCTTCAGAACCTGAGCTTTCAAAGGTCTTGACTCAGATTTCTTCAAAACCTGAGACTTGAAGGTCTTTGGTTCTGAGATTTTAAGAGTCTGAACCTTTGAAGACTTTGGTTCTGTTTTCTTCAGAACTTTGGACTTAAGAGTCTTTGATTCTGATTTGTTCAGAATCTTGGATTCAGAAGTAGAAGGTTCTGATTTGTTAAGAACTTCAGTTTTGCTAGCTCCTGATACAAGGCAGACTTTCTGACCTTTCTTAATACAACCAGAATCAGATGACAGAATGACTTTCTTTTGTATGCTTTGTCTAACATTCTGAGATTTATAAGGTTTTGTATAAACTGTTTTAGTATTCCTTGAAGGTTTTACAAACACAGTCTTTTGAAAGTTTGAGTCTGAATTTTTCAGAGTTTGAGACTTGCTTGTCTTAGGTTTTGAACTCTTCAGACTTTGAACCTTTTCAGATTTAAAGTTTGTTTTCCTCATAGTCTTAGACTTAGAACCTTTTGGTTTAGACTTTGGCAAAGTTTTAATTCTGCCTTCATTTTTCCCTTAGGTTCAGAAGTTTTAAATTCTGAGTAGTTCAGAACTTCAGACATAGCAGTCTCAGTTTCTGTTAAATTCTGTTTCTCAGAATTGTCAGATGCAGGTACAAAACATACCTTAGTGCCTTTTATACTATCTTAAGAACAGGATGGAAGGTTTGTTTCATTTGAAAAATTAAATGAATCATTTTTTAAACCAATTCCTTCTCCTTTGTTTCTGTTGATATTATAAATCATAGAAGCAACTTTGCTTCTGTTGATTCCAGTCAAAATAAAATCTTGAAGAGTAATTTCTTCTTCACTTAAAGGCTTATCAACTTTCTTATCAGTCAGTTTTACAAGAAGAGTGTCATACCCCATTTTTTGACTCATTTTTCTTTTGTTTTTCTCATTTTTATTTTTTATTTTTATTTCTTGTTTTCTTCTACTTTTATTATTATTATTATTATCTTTATTTTCTTTTTAATATTATTACTATTTTTTATTTTTATTTTTTACTCTTTACTTTTATTTTTACTTTTATTTCTATTATTATTACTATTATTATCTTTATTATTATTATTATTATTATTATTATTATTATTATTATCATCTTTATTATTATCATTACTATTATTACCATTATTATTATCATTACTATTATTACCATTATTATTATCATTACTATTATTACTATTATTATCTTTTTCATTTATTATTATTATTATTATTATTATTATCATCATTATTATTATTATCATTATTATTATTATTATTATTATTATTATTATTATTATTATTATTATTATTATTATTATTATTATTATTATCATCATTACTATTATTACCATTATTATTATCATTACTATTATTACTATCATTATCTTTTTCATTATTATTCTTATTATCATCATTATTATTATCATTATCATTATTATTATTATTGTTTTCATTATTACTTTTATTATTATTATTATTACTTTTATTATTATTTGTTTTATTGTTTATTTCAAAGAAAACCAAAAAAAGAAGAAAACAAAGGAAGGAAGAAGCACGTGCAAGGCACATGATTTCAGAAGCAAGGAAAGAAGGAAAAGAAGCCAAGCCAAGCACGTGCCTGGCACAGACTTTCAGAAGCAAGTGGCTGCCCCTGGGCAACACTTCTTCTCTCCCAATTTCTCTGCTCCTGACCCTGGCTTTCCAGCAAACCACCTTGCCATTTTTTCCTTCTCTTCTTTATCAAAACCAGTCAAGGATTGCTGCAAAACTACTTGCCCTGGTTCTGAAACTACTTGCCCTGTTTCTGAAACTGCTGACCTTGTTCCAACATTTCTTTCTTCTTCTGCGTGCAACACCTTTTCCATTGTTTCTCCCAACCTCTGCACAGTGCAGCACACCTTTTCCATTGTTTCTCCCAAGCTCTGCACGAGCAACACCCTGTTTTCCTATGTTTCCAACAATTCCTGTCAAAATCAGCCCCAATTTGTTCTGAATTAACCCAAAGTCTTCACCATGATCACAAGGCAATGTCACTTCCTTCCTTTTGCATTAAATGCTAACCAAAGTCTTGGTCATAGCACACAAAACAGCCCTGCTGTTAAGGGATTTTTCATGATTACAATTGATCTCAATTTGCCTATATAAGGAAACCAATGCAGAAGGATTGAGGACAGTTTTTTAGGGAGTTATTACAGAGTTTTTCAGTTAGAATTTCATAAGAATCAACACAGAATTTTCACACAGTTTGTTTAAACATAAACTCAGTTTAAACACACAGTTTTAAACATAGTTTTAACACAGTTTCACACAATTCAATCTAATCTTTGAGCAGTTTGTTTAGAGAAATTTAGAGCAACCCAGAACCAGAAAGAACAGCCAGAAATACACAGCAACCTGTGAAAGCCAGAAGCTCTGTTTTCTGTTTCTTTCTTTGCAAACAATCACAAACCAATCAAGCAATCCAAACATCCATTAAACCTCCATAAACATCATACCCAGAGTGAAGAATAATAGCAAAACATCATTTGTTGTTGCTGTTCTTATTCTTCAACATTCCAGCTTTGCAAAACCCACAATCATTCAAAGCCCCTTTCAGTTTCTTGCAACTAAAGCATTGGCTAGAAATTTGTAAGTTGTTTTAAACCTTTTATCTTTCATTTACATTCTGTTTGCATTTGTTCAGTGGTTCCTGTTGTTTCAGCATCAGTTTTCTGCATTTTAGTGTTTTTTTTAACTCATTTTGAACTAAAAACATCATTTTAAAAGCTCCAAAAAAATCACAAGTTTGCCAAACATCAAAACAGAAGTGGTTTACCTCTTTTTATTACTGAATTCGCAAGTTTTACCCTCCCTGAGGTTCTGAAAATCAAAAATCAGAAGCAGTCTGAACAGTTCTTCAGAAGCACTTCAGAAGTAGCTTCTGAACAGTACTTCTGAAGGTGGTTCTGAATCTCAGAGTCTGAAGTTCAGTTTCTGAACCTCAGAGTCTGAAGTTCAGCTTCTGAACCTCAGAGTCTGAAGGTGCTTGTGAACCTCAGAGTCTGAAGGTGCTTCTGAACCTCAAAGTCTGAAGTTCAGTTTCTGAACCTCAGAGTCTGAAGGTGCTTCTGAACCTTAGAGTATGAAGGTGCTTCTGAACCTCAGAGTCTGAAGTTCAGCTTCTGAAGTTCAGAGTCTGAACAGTGCTTCTGAAGTTCAGAGTCTGATGGTCAACAAAAGTCAACCCATGAACAGTGAGTCTAAGGGTCAACAAAAGTCAACCCATGAACAGTGATCAACAAAAGTCAACCCATGAACAGTGAGTCTGAGGGTCAACAAAAGTCAACCCATGAACAGTGCTTCTGATGGTCAACCAAAGTCAACGCATGAACAGTGCTTCTGAACAGTACTTCAGAAGCAGCTTCTGAAGCTGTGTTCTTTTTTTTTTGCATTCTGAAGTCAGTTTCTTGCTTCTGAAGGTTCAGAACCTGGGTTGAATCTCTTTTTTTTTTTTTTTGGCTTGAAACTCATTTTACTCAATAAGTGTTAATGCTTTCAATTTTGGTTTCATATATCTTTTTTTATTAAATTGTCATTCTAGTTTCAATATACCAAAACATAAAACAATTTTTCTTTGTGTGAGTGAAAAAGGAAAACTTGGGTAGACACCCGACGCTTCCGCAAATATTCGAAAACGAGGTAAACACTTCGCTTTTGTTAGAATATTCGTCCTCCATTTAAAATCAATCCCAACCCATCAAACCTTTTTTTTACGCCCATGCACGTTTTCAAACGGATACCATCGCCCAAGTGCGAGTCCGTCCTTTTTGATCAAACCTTTTCACGCCACTACGCGTTTTCAAACGGATACCATCGCCCAAGTGCGAGTCCGTCCTTTTTAATCAAACTTTTTCACGCCCATGCGCGTTTTCAAACGGATACCATCGCCCAAGTGCGAGTCCGTCTTTTTTTAAAGCAAACTTTTTCGCCCAAGCGCGATCAAATCATTTCTCATAAGTAAAATCAATCAACACACAAACATTTACTACAAAGAACTATGTAGCTTTGAATTCTCCATCGCACCGGGAGATACCTGAGATTTCTGGCTAGCAAATGGTTCTAAAACTTAGCACAATTAAAAAACAGTTCAGAAGCAGAAATAATAAAGTGCAGAAATAAAAAGAACACAAAGGTTTGTTAACCCAGTTCGGAGTAAACTCCTCCTACTCTGGGGGATACCAATCCAGGAAGGAAATCCACTATAGGATTTAATCCTTAAGACTCAAGTCACTGACTCCCAGTTCCCAGCCTAAGCAATTAAACTCCTCCTAGTCTGATTTCTACCCAACACGTTGAGTATTAGAGACCACTAACTTCCTATCCAAGTAACTAAACCCAGTTACTGAAACAGCTTCTGAAAAACAAACCAGTTTTGAAGAAACACTTCAATAACAGAACTTCATTCGTACCTACAGGCTTAGAATGAATTTACAACTCAATTAAACCTAGACCAACTCAAATTGATTGGTGCACAAACAAAGCTTAAAGCTTACACACTAAGACTCTATTTTCAGAATTAAAACTCTCTAATTCGTGTCTCTTGAATAGCAGCAAAGCACTCCTTATATAGCCTTCAGCAATCAACATAAATTAGATTCCAATCTTCTGCACATGATTTGTTTCTGAATTATGAATGATCCAATAAACAAGCAAATAAACCAGCATTGTATCTTTATAAAGATTCTGCAGAAAAATACGAACTTCATAAAACTGAACCAAATCTTCACCAAATCAACCAGCATTCTAGAAGCAATATGCGTGGATAAATCCTTGATAAATCTCGCCAAGATTCACGCAGAAATAACTTGAAAAAAATGCAGCTTCTGAAGAAGTCAACAAAAGTCAACACGAGCTACAGTGCGTCTGATGCTTCAGACTCTCATTTCAGCTTCTGAAGCAACTTTCAGCTTCTGAAGGGCAAAAGTGCTTCTGAACAGCTTCAAATCAAAAACTTTGCAACTGAAGACTTGTTCTAAACATGGAGATGCTTCTATTCAACACATTGGATTTGCCAAAACATGCAGCCAACAAAATACTCAACAATCTCCCCCTTTGGCAAATTTTTGGCTAAAACCAATGTTCACACAACTAAGTTCTTCAATTCAGCATAACCAATCTTAACAATGAAGAATTCCACAATAAAAAAAACATAACATAGAGCTAAGCAGCGGACAAACACACTCTGTGCTATGATAAACCATCAGCTTCTGAACAACTGAAGCACACATAACAGCTTCTGAAGCAACTCAGCACCACTTCAGAATATCTAAACATCATAGAACACTCAGGAATTTAATGACCTTGTACTCCCCCTGAGACACATACTCCCCCTCAATCAGATCTGAGCAACACATCTTCTGATACTGAACAGCTCAAACACAGGTTTTTCTCCCCCTTTTTAGCCACAAAATTATGACAAACTTCTGACTTAACATAGGGTTTAAAAACTGCACACACATTATCAGAATCAGTCCCAACATTAACTTCAGACTCAGGATCAGGAACACACTTAACATTAACACAACTGGCAGGTACTCTATCTTCCTCACATCCAGTTTGCTTTAATTGCTATAAGTCCTTATGTTGACAAACATTTGAAGAGCCACAATAAAAAACATTCCTCCCAGCAATTTGTTTCTCAAAATCAGCCACTCTTTTCTGAACACAGGTCATAGCATCTTCAAACTCACAAGAAAATAGAACCTTCTGATCAGGAACATGAACTTTGGTCCAGACTTTGGATGGTCCAGCAACAGAATTCTTCTGTGCTATAGGAATTGGCTTGCTGTCATCAGAAACAGCCTTTCCTTTTCCTTTGTTCAGATTCTGAGCAACACCTTCACACTTTGGTTTCCAAACTTTCTTGATTTTGCTCTTGTTCACAGCTGGTTCAACCTTTTTGTGTTGCAAATGTTTGGGATAACCATGCAATTTGTAACAAAAAGGTTTAATGTGACCCTTCTTACCACAATGATGACAGATCCAGGTATGATTCCTCTTTTTGTTTCTGAAACATTTCTGGGGTTGCATCTGAGCCTGCTTCTGAGGCAGCATCTGATCTTGCTTCTGAGCTTGCTTCTGACCTTGCATCTGTGCTTGTTTCTGAGGTCTCATCTTAGATGTTCCAATCATAGGATCATGAGTCTGAGTAGCAGGAACAAACTGTTTAACTGGATTTTTCTGCTTGAGGTTCAGACTCTCATCCAGAAATCCTAAATCAGTTTTTCCTTGTTTCTGATTCTCTAAAATTTCCTCCAACTTATCAGTAGCAGAGTTCATCATCCTAACTTGCTTCTTCATCTGATCAAGTTGGGAATTAAGTTGGTTCACTTCTTCTTTTAGTTCTGAATTTTGCACCAAAAGTTCTCCTTTTTCAGCCTCCAGTTGAAAAATAGTCTCCTTCTGATCCAGAACTTCCTTGCAAACATCTATACTTCTGGTGTATAGCTTTTTATAAGTGTCAGCCAGTTCATCATAAGAGATTTTTTCAACTCTGGGTTCAGACACTAGTGAACCTTCAGACTCTGAGTCAGACACAGACCAGGTTTCAGACTCTAAAAACACTTCAGACTTTGTAAGAGCTCCTGAGTTCTGTTTTAACCTTACCATCAGGCTTGTATTAACCTTAGCAGATTCACTCTCAGCATCTTCTTCAGAATCATCATCAGACCATGAAACAGCTAGGCTTTTCTTTTTCTGCTTCTTAAGAAAAGTGGGACATTCTGTTTTTATATGACCATAACCCTCACACTCAAAGCACTGAACACCTTATGATTGTTTACTATTTTCTTCAGTCTTGGCCTTTTTTAAATCACTATGAGGCTTGCTATTGTTAAACCTGATGTTCTGACCCTTGGATTTGGACTTTCTATCAACAAGCTTCAGAATCTTATCAAACTGTCTCCCCAGCACCCCAAGTGATTCTGATAAGTCATCATCATACTCTTCAGACTCTTGGTGATCACCAGCTTCAGAATTGACTGCAAGAGCAATTCCTTTCCCTTTCTTTTCTGTCTGTTTGCAGAAAGCACTTTCAAAATTTAACAAAGAACCAATAAGCTCCTCAACCTTCATAGTGGAAATATCATGGGCTTCTTCTATGGCTGTCACCTTCATATCAAACCTTCTGGGCAGGGATCTGAGGATTTTTCTGACTAATTTCTCATCTGTCATCTTTTCCCCAAGAGAATCAAAGGAGTTTGCCATATCCAGCACATTCATGTAGAAATCCTGAATACATTCATCTTCCATCATCTTCAGGTTCTTAAACTTGGTGGTCAGCAACTGGAGTCTGGACACCTTAACTTTAGAAGTTCCTTCATGAGTTTTTTTTAATATTTCCCAGGCATCCTTTGCAACTGTACATTGCTTAATGAGTCTGAACATGTTTCTATCAACACCATTGAAAATTGCATTCAAAGCCTTTGAGTTTCCATGTGACAGATCATCTTCAGCTTTGGTCCATTCTTCTTCAGGCTTCAGAATCTCAGTTTTGTTCCCATCTTTGTCCAAAACCACAGGATGATCCCAGCCTTTAAGTACAGCTTTCCAAGTTCTGCTGTCAATGGATTTCAGGAATGCACACATCCTGGATTTCCAGTACTCATAGTTGGTGCCATCAAGTAGGGGTGGTCTGTTGACAAAACCTCCTTCTCTCTCCATAAAGCCAGACATTATTAACCCTGGATCTCACCCAAAACACAGGCAGGGTGCCTGCTCTGATGCCAATTGAAATTTCTGGCTAGCAAATGGTTCTAAAACATAGCACAATTAAAAAACAGTTCAGAAGCAGAAATAATAAAGTGCAGAAATATAAAGAACACAAAGGTTTGTTAACCAAGTTCGGAGTAAACACCTCCTACTCTGGGGGATACCAATCCAGGAAGGAAATCCACTATAGGATTTAATCCTTAAGACTCAAGGCACTGACTCCCAGTTCCCAGCCTAAGCAATTAAACTCCTCCTAGTCTGATTTCTACCCAACACGTTGAGTATTAGAGACCACTAACTTCCTATCCAAGTAACTAAACCCAGTTACTGAAACAGCTTCTGAAAAACAAACCAGTTTTGAAGAAACACTTCAATAACAGAACTTCATTCGTACCTACAGGCTTAGAATGAATTTACAACTCAATTAAACCTAGACCAACTCAAATTGAGTGGTTCAGAAACAAAGCTTAAAGCTTACACACTAAGACTCTATTTTCTGAATTAAAACTCTCTAATTCGTGTCTTTTGAATAGCAGCAAAGCACTCCTTATATAGCCTTCAGCAATCAGCATAAATTAGATTCCAATCTTCTGCACATGATTTGTTTCTGAATTATGAATGATCCAATAAGCAAGCAAATAAACCAGCATTGTATCTTTATAACGATTATGCAGAAAAATACGAACTTCATAAAACTGAACCAAATCTTCACCAAATCAACCAGCATTCTAGAAGCAATATGCGTGGATAAATCCTTGATAAATCTCGCCAAGATTCGCGCAGAAATAACTTGAAAAAAATGCAGCTTCTGAAGAAGTCAACAAAAGTCAACACGAGCTACAGTGCGTCTGATGCTTCAGACTCTCATTTCAGCTTCTGAAGCAACTTTCAGCTTCTGAAGGGCAAAAGTGCTTTTGAACAGCTTCAAATCAAAAACTTTGCAACTGAAGACTTGTTCTAAACATGGAGATGCTTCTATTCAACACATTGGATTTGCCAAAACATGCAGCCAACTCCAAAATACTCAACAATACGTACGAGCAAGATCAAATTCTTGTCAAGCACGCTAATAAAAAGGTCATTTTTAGTCTTTATTTCTTTTTCTCTTTTTGTTTCTTCTTTTATTTATTCTTTACAAACATTTGGCATAAAACTAACACAATTAAACGCTAAACTAACTAACGGTTCCCGTTGAGTACAACAGATGTGAGAGGTGCTAATACCTTCCCCTCGCATAACCGATTTCCGAACCCGAAATTTGGTCGCGATGGCCTTGTTCTCGTTCTCAAAGGGTTTTTATCAACGTTTCCCTTTAAAAATAAAACTTTGGTGGCGACTTTACTGTTTTGAGCGAGCGCTTTACGCTTGCGCATTTTTCCCGCCGCTTCAGCTGGCGACTTCACTGGGGATTTTAAGAGAATCAACCCTAGTTAGTTGGTTTAGCTTTTAGTGTTAGTTTTTGCCTTAAATGTTTATTTTTGTTTTTTTGTCTTAGTGGCTTTATTTTATTTCCCGCTTTATTTTTTCGCCTTTATATTTTTGTGATTTTTGTATTGAGGTTGTGGTATCCAAAACACATTTTTGAGTGGAGCTCTACACCCGAGTTTGAAAAAACACATAGGCTTAGGATGGTGGTTGCGTAGTATTGGCTTCCGAGATAGACATCTCGTTTAGTCAATATGAAGACCCCGCTTAGAGATGGTCCTCTTCGTGAAAGGTTGTCATATAATGGTTAACCCGTTATTATGGCGAAATTCCGAATTGGACCCCTAACTCTAAGAACCTTCTTCTTAGCACCTTTTCAAATTTTGGTGTTTGTATCGACTTTCGAGGTAGATATCTCGTTTTAGTTAGTACAAACTCCATATAGAGGAGACGCACTCGCGAAAGGTTGTCATATAATGGTTAATCCGTTATTATGGCAAAATTCCGAGATGCCTCCATAACTCTAGGTACTCCTAAACTCAAAAATCATAGAACTACCCTTGGTGAGAACCTTGATATAGAAAGAACGTAGAGCTAAACCCTCGTAGGGAGCCATCCCGTTAAGCTTTATTTCCCGTTTATCCATACCCATATAAAACATACATGCATTGCATCCACATGCATAAAATCATTTTTTTAATATACAAGTTTCTTTTAGGGAATTACAAAGGCTAAAGGTGTGTTGCAAATATCTAACAAGTTAAACATGGGCTCCGAGAAAAGAAGAACTTTGTTGTTAAAAGTCGAACTCCCAGATTTAAAAAGTCTTAGAGACTTGAGTGCTGAGTTAACCGCAATTCCAAAGAGTGCTTTTGTCTTCAAGTATGGTGACATCCTTGACCTCTTGTTCACTAATGTCCGGGCAGACACCATTACAGCACTAGCACAGTTCTACGACACCCCATTGAGAAGTTTCATATTCCAAGACTTCCAATTAGCACCCACATTCGAAGAATTCGAAAGGATTATGGGCATTCCTCCAAAAGGCAAGGGTCCGTATGTGGAAATTGGCCATTTTCCCAAAGTTGAAAAATTGCCGGAAGCTCTAAACATTGAAGTGTCCGGGTTTGTTAGCAATGTGAAGACTAAAGGGAAAGCTCCCGGTTTTCTCCGAAGTTATCTAAAGAAAAAGGCTCGTGAGTTTGCTGCATCCCGAGATATGAAGTCATTCAATAACGTGCTAGCCCTCCTTATTTATGGCTTGGTACTGTTTCCATCCACCGAAAACTTTGTTGATTTTGCCGCAATCAGTGTCTTTTGGGCTGTGCTTACAAAGGACAAAGATCCCGTTCCTGCACTCTTGGCCAATGTGTACTATACTCTCCACATGCGTCACGAAAAGCTAGGTGGCAATATTGTCTGCTGCTTTCCTTTATTCTATCATTGGTTCACATCTCATATGTGCATGGACCAATCATGGATGAACAAGATGGATAAGAATGAATGGTCTCAGTTTTTGGCATTGATCAGTGCATTTTGATGCACATTTCCCTATGTTTTTACTTTTACATTTCCATGTTTTAGTTTGGTTATTTTTCCCTTTAAATGTGTTTTTATAATTTAATTTATTTTTACACTTATTTAATTTTCGCACTTTATTTTCAGCTTTAACAGTGTGCGCGAATAAATTCATAACTGGAGCTACGGGAATCGGATTGAGGCGTTCTACCAGTCGACGGAAAGCTAAGAGAAAGAGCTACGACTTTCATTCAGAAGTCGAGAACTGAATCGGACTGTAGCAGGGCCAGAAAATCCATTGAAGTTGCAGCTTTAGTTTTATTTTAGTTTTGGGTCGTTAGTTTTGGGCTTGGGTTGTATTGTCCGACCCGGTTCGGATTGTGAAACCCTTATTCTGTTAAAACTCTAGAGCCGCGTACTGTTCATACTATTCACTATTCACGATTTTTGATATTTTTCTTACGCTTGCAAGAACGATGGAGAACTAATCGCTTTTGAGTCGGTCTACCGTAATTCAGGTTCTAACACTTGAGATTGTTATAATGTTAATTTCTGTTTAATTCCGTTCAATGATATTTCATATTCTTGTATGCTTAATTCAATTACATGAAATACATTGATTCAATTTGGTTGATTGTATGATCCTAACATAGACACTTTTACGTTTGCTTAATTCGTTTTTGTGTTTGAACAATCATGTTTGCTTAATTCATGAAAATTTATACCGTTTGCTTAATTCGGATAATAGGATCATACATCTTGCAAACCCTGTCGCGCTTGTCATTGAGTTTGTATCCAGATAGGAATGAACGCTTAGGATATTAAAATTATAACAATCGATGATAGTAGGAACCGAATCGGTAGACTGGCTTATTTTATAATCGCTTATTTAATCTATTTTATTAAATCGATCCTAAATCAAACCCCCCCAATTCGATTTTATTTGGTTAATACATACAAGAATCCCTGTGAGAACGATATCCGAGTCACAGTTGTCGCTAAACTACTGTTTTACAAAACACTCGTTTTTGATCCGTGCGCGACAGCGGATCAAATTGGCGCCGTTGCCGGGGATCCTTGTTGAATTAGCCAATAGTTTAGTTTTAGGTATTGTTTGTTTTGTTTTTTCTGCATTTTTCTGCGGTTTCGCTGTTTTCGCGTCCGGACGTCCGACCTGGTCCGAAAAACCCGGTTTTTGAAAATTTTTGTCTGATTGCATATCTTTTTTTCCTATTGGGAGTAGAAAAATCCCAGGATCATTTGTCCCCTACTACGAAGTAGTTACGGGACTTTGCTTTCAAATTCCCAAATTCCTCATTTTTCTATTTTTTACAAATTTTTTACTGTTTTCATAGAGTCGAAAAAAATCGAAAAAATTCTCAAAATTCTAATTTCACTTCATTAGATTAATTTTGGTGTTTTTATATTTTTTTGAATTTATTTTAATCATCTTTCTGTTTGTTTTTGCATTTTAGGGACATTGTTGGCATTTAGAGAATTGTTGCTACATTGCTGCATTAGTCCTGGCCACTAGGTTTTCTTGTTCCGATCTTTTTGATTTTGATCCTGAGGTAGAAAGAACTTTGCACACACGACGTAGAGCAGTCCAGGCTAGCAATAGTTCACCGCCCGTAATTGATTCTGACACTGATTCTGATTACTTGCATAACTTGTTTGATTCAGACTCTGAAATTGTTTTTGATATGGCTGACCAAAGAACTTTAAGGCAGTTGGCTGCCCCTGACTTTAATTATAATGGTTTATGCATTGAGTACCCTCAAGCTGCTTTTGAATTAAAATCTGGTTTGATACACTTGTTGCCAAAGTTTAATGGTCTTGCAGGTGAGGATCCTCATAAGCATTTGAAAGAATTCCAGGTTGTGTGTTCTACACCATTGAGGCCTGAAGGAATCACTGAAGACCATATCAAGCTGAGAGCCTTTCCGTTTTCACTACAGGGTGCTGCCAAGGATTGGTTATACGATCTTGAACCGAATTCCATCACAACTTGGAATGATTTGAAAAAAGTCTTCCTAGAGAGATACTTCCCTGCCTCCAGAGCTGCATCAATCAGAAAGGATATATGTGGTATTAGACAAGGTAATGAGACATTGGCTGAGTATTGGGAAAGATTCAAACAGTTGGTATCCTGTTGTCCTCAGCATCAGATTACCGAGCAGTTACTCATCCAATACTTTTATGAAGGATTACTACCTATGGATAGGAACATCCTTGATGCTGCTAGTGGTGGGGCACTTGTTGATAAGACTCCAGCAGATGCCAAAACCTTAATTCAGAATATGTCACTCAACTCCCAACAGTTCACAACCAGAAATAATTCTGCGGTCCAAACAAAGAGCGTGAACGAAATTCAGGTTTCCTCCTCCAACAAAGCTTTAGAAACCAGAATTGACGAGCTCACTTCCTTAGTGAAACAGTTGGCAGTTGTTAAACTCAACCAGCAACTTTGTGTGGTATTTGTACTTCCGCCGAACACTCGACCGACACATGCCCCATTCTGCAGGATGAGTCGATTACTGAGCTACCTCAAGCTTATGCAGCAGCCCTTTACGGAAACACTCAAAACAGGTTCAACAGCATTCATGACCTGTCCACCAACAAATATCATACCAATTGGAGGAACCACCCCAACCTTCGATATGGAAACCAGCAGACCACACAGCAACAGCTAGTGTTACCCCTTCCGCAACCACAGAACACTCCACCAGCTACCATTTCTGCACCTTCTGGACCTTCATTAGAGGACCTGGTCAAGCAAATGGCTGTCAACAATCTCCAGTTCCAACAAAGGACCGATTCTAGCATCCAGACCTTGACCACACAGATGGGACAGCTTGCTACTCAAATAAATAACATGCAAGCCCAAGGGTCGAACCAACTTCCAGCCCAAACAGTTGTCAATCCAAAGGGTCCTAATGCTAATGTGAGTGCAATTTCTTTGAGATCTGGAAAAGTTACAGAGCCAGCCCCTGAAAAAAATAAAAAAATCATTGAGGTAACTTCTGAACTTTCTCCTTCTGAGCCTTCCCCATTTGAACTCTCTTCTCCTTCTTCTGTTGTGGTCGAAACTGAAAAAAATAAAGAAAAAGAGTATATACCACCCGTTCCCTTCCCACATAGAGTTCTGAAAAATAAAAGAATTGAGGAGGGAGACAAAGAAAGAGAGATATTAGATGTTTTCCGAAAAGTTGCGGTAAACATTCCGTTACTTGATGTGATTAAGCAGGTTCCTAAGTATGCTAAGTTTCTAAAGGATTTGTGTACTAATAAGAGGAGGATGAAGGGAAGTGAAAGGGTCAACTTGGGAAGAAATATTTCTGCTTTTATTCAGCCCAAGCCTTCATGTGAAAAAGTTACCGAAGAGCAAAATGTTTCAGCCCTCACTCAGGTTTTGCCGCAAAAGTGCAAGGACCCGGGAACTTTTGCTATTCCTTGTACCATCGGGGATAGTAAATTTGAGAATTGCATGCTTGATTTGGGAGCGGGCATTAATGTTATGCCTACTTCTGTTTATAATAACCTATGTCTTGGTCCTTTGCAGCATACAGGTTTAATCATTCAATTGGCGAACAGGAGCAACGCTCGACCCGCCGGGGTAGTCGAAGATGTCCTTGTTCAAGTTAACGATTTGATTTTTCCTGCAGATTTCTATATCCTAGACATGGAAGGAGAAACCAAGACAAGCAGAGCTCCCATCATTTTAGGCAGACCGTTCATGAAAACGGCGAAAACGAAAATTGATGTTGACGATGGAACCATGTCCATGGAATTTGGTGACATTGTCGCAAAATTTAACATTTTTGATGCCATGAAACATCCTGTGGAGGAACATTCCGTTTTTTGTATTGAGCTGATTTCTGAATTAGTTGATGACACTTGTTCTGAATTATTTTCCCTTGATTTTCCATCTCTCTCAGATGTTTATTCATGTTCTGATTGTACTGACACTAACCTTTGTGTTGTGTGTGCTGAGAATGATGCTGCTTTGCAGGCTGATATATTTCCTACAGGCGAAGTTGTTACCGATGAAGTTGTTCTTGCAGCTGATGCCTTTGACATCCCGGCTGCCCCGAGTACTCCATCCATCGAGCAGCCCCCGCCCTTAGAGCTAAATGAGCTCCCTGGAAACCTGAAATACGCTTACTTGGAGAGTAATGAAAAGCTCCCTGTTATTATTTCTTCTAACCTTGATTTCAATCAAGAAGACAAGCTTTTGCAGGTTTTGAAGAAGCACAAGAAGGCAATCGGATGGACATTAGCCGACCTCCCAGGTATTAGTCCGTCGATGTGTATGCACAGAATTTTACTTGAGGACGGGGCAAAAACAGTAAGGCAGCCCCAAAGGAGGCTTAATCCTTTGATTCTTGATGTTGTGAAGAAAGAGGTAACAAAACTCTTGCAAGCAGGTATCATTTATCCTATCTCTGACAGTAAGTGGGTAAGCCCAGTGCAGGTTGTACCTAAGAAATCTGGACTTACAGTAGTTAAAAATGAAAAGAATGAACTTGTTCCCACTAGAGTTCAGAATAGCTGGAGAGTTTGCATTGACTACAGGAGATTGAACCAGGCTACTAGAAAGGATCACTTTCCTTTACCGTTCATCGACCAAATGCTTGAACGGCTGGCTGGTAAATCACATTATTGTTTTCTTGATGGCTTTTCAGGTTACTTTCAGATTCATATTACACCTGAAGATCAAGAGAAGACCACTTTTACTTGTCCCTTCGGTACCTTTGCTTACAGGAGGATGCCTTTTGGTCTTTGCAATGCCCCTGGCACCTTCCAGCGGTGCATGATTAGCATTTTTTCTGATTTCATTGAAAATTGCATGGAAGTCTTTATGGACGACTTCACTGTATATGGTTCCTCTTTTGATGCATGCTTGAGCAGTTTAAGTTTGATTTTAGAAAGATGCATCGAAACTAACCTTGTTTTAAATTATGAAAAATGTCATTTTATGGTTGAGCAGGGAATTGTTCTTGGTCACATAATTTCTGAAAAAGGAATTTCTGTTGACCCCGCTAAGATAAATGTGATTTCTACACTGCCTTACCCTTCTTGCGTTCGCGAGATTCGTTCTTTTCTTGGTCATGCAGGTTTTTACAGGCGCTT
Source organism: Medicago ruthenica (assembly GCA_018208015.1). Classification (NCBI taxonomy): domain Eukaryota; kingdom Viridiplantae; phylum Streptophyta; class Magnoliopsida; order Fabales; family Fabaceae; genus Medicago; species Medicago ruthenica. Next base: position 68,063,244 of record CM031376.1, on the reverse strand, counting down.
CATTAAGGATTTCAGCAAGATAGCTCTTCCGCTGTCAAACTTGTTGAAGAATGATGTCACTTTCAACTTCGATGACAATTGCAAAAAGGCATTTGACTTCTTGAAGAAAGCATTGACCTCCGCTCCCATAATCCAGCCCCCTGACTGGACCCTCCCTTTTGAGCTTATGTGTGATGCTTCTAATTATGTTGTTGGGGCTGTCCTTGCACAAAGATTTGACAAGGCTGCCCATGTTATTTACTATGCTTCTAGGACTTTAGATTCTGCACAGTCAAATTACACTACCACTGAAAAAGAACTTCTAGCTATTGTTTTTGCTCTTGATAAATTCAGATCTTATTTGCTAGGTTCCAAGGTTGTTGTTTTTACTGACCATGCAGCTCTAAAGTACTTGTTGAAGAAGCCGGATGCAAAACCGAGATTGATTCAGTGGATGTTGTTGCTCCAAGAGTTTAATGTAGAGATTAAAGACAAAAGTGGAGCTGAGAACTTAGTGGCTGATCACTTGAGCAGAATAGAGAGAGATGAAGATCTTTTTCCCATTCAGGATGACTTTCCTGATGAGCAGCTTTTACTTTTGCATGGGATCACCCCTTGGTTTGCTGATATTGTTAATTATCTTGTTGCTGGTGTTTTTCCTACAGGTGCATCCAAGGCACAAATTCACAAACTCAAGAGTGATGCCAAATATTATGTTTGGGATGATCCATATCTTTGGAAGTTTGGTAGTGATCAGGTGATTAGGAGATGTGTCCCCGACTATGAGATTGAATCTATTTTGCATTTTTCTCAAGCATCTCAAGTCGGGGGACACTTTGGTCCTCAAAGGACTGCGAGGAAAGTCCTAGACTCAGGTTTCTATTGGCCCACTATTTTTAAAGATGCTTATGAGACTTGCCGCACTTGTAAAGAGTGCCAGATAGCAGGTACAGCCATCACTCGTAAGAGTGAAATGCCTCAGCAACCTATGCTTTTCTGTGAGGTATTTGATGTATGGGGAATCGACTTCATGGGTCCTTTTCCTGTATCATTTGGTTTTCTCTATATTTTACTTGCTGTTGATTATGTTTCAAAGTGGGTAGAAGCTATCCCCACTAGGACTAATGATTCAAAAGTTGTTGCAGATTTTGTCAGGTCCAATATCTTTTGCAGGTTTGGGATACCCCGAGCTATCATAAGTGACCAAGGCACTCACTTCTGTAACCGCACCATGGAAGCTTTACTCCGGAAGTATGGAGTTGTGCACAGAGTCTCTACTGCATATCACCCACAAACTAATGGGCAAGCTGAGATCTCAAACAGGGAGATCAAACAGGTTTTAGAGAAAATGGTGCAGCCAAACAGGAAAGACTGGAGCCGTCGTCTAGAAGACGCACTTTGGGCTCAAAGAACAGCTTTCAAGACACCCATTGGGATGTCTCCTTATCGACTTGTTTTTGGTAAGGCATGTCATCTTCCTGTTGAGATAGAACACCGTGCTTATTGGGCGGTGAAAAGTTGTAATTTGGAGATGCAACAAGCAGGTATTGAAAGAAAACTCCAATTACAACAGTTGGAAGAGCTTAGACTAGAGGCTTATGAAAGCTCTAGGATTTATAAAGAGAAAACTAAGCACTTCCATGATAAAATGATTTCTAGGAAGGAATTTTCTGTGGGCCAACAGGTTTTACTGTTTAACTCCCGCCTTAAGCTTATGGCTGGGAAACTTCGATCCAAATGGATTGGCCCTTTTATTGTTACTAATGTTTTCCCTCATGGTGAAGTAGAAATTAAAAGTGCAGGTACTGACAAGGTTTTCAAGGTTAATGGGAAGCGCCTTAAGATATTCCATGAGAGTTATGTGCCTGAAGATGTTGCCATAGAAGAGCATTCTTTGGAAGTGCCCAACTACACTGCAACTTGACCAGGGAGCACTTTTTCCTTTCTCTCACTCTTACTTTATAATTGAGTTCTTTTCATTGAGGACAATGTATGTCTTAAGTGTGGGGGAGGGAACCTTTTGTTTTTGTTTTCCTTTTGTTTTTATTTTTGTTTTTTTTTTGTTTTTATGTTTATTTTTTTGAATAACAAAAAATGGAATTTGCATGCTTTCTTGTTAGTTATTTTGCTACATCTGTGAATATTCTCTCTGTTCTTTGTCGAAAGACTTGTGGTGTGATGTGATTTACTCTTTTTGTGCATTCTTGGTATATATGTTTAACTAAGCTCTAAATTGTACATCACTAGTGATAGATCACTAAACCTTGTGAGATTTTGAGCCTAATAATGGATAACATAAAAAAATCCATCTCTTTCTTTCTTGTGTGATTTCACTCATGTTTGTTAGTCTCTAGAACTTGAATTGACTCTTGTTGAAACTTTTTGTTTACTTGTGCACACTGAAATGATAAAGGCATGTTGTTTTGTTTTATTTTTAACCTGTTAGCCAAAAAGCCAACCTTAACAATATTATCCCTTGTTTGGAAAACCCTTTGAGCCTATCATCCTTTTTTTGTGTTTAAAACTCATTACAAGCCGAAAAGTGAAAAACAATATATCACCCTATTCAAGGGGTTAGAAGAGTCTTGTATGGAGTTGTGCGGGGTTGAACATTATGCTTATGATGATGTTGTTATGATGTTGGCAGAAAAAAAAATAGAAAAGCAAAAGAAAAGAAAAAAAAATGAAAAAATAGAGAAGGATGTCAATTTTAATCCTTCTGAAAAAAAACAGAGAATAAAAGAAAAAAAAAAGAGAAGAGAATTAAGTTGTAAGTTTGTTGTTCAATAGAATTTCCTTTTGAGATGTTTTGTAGTTCAACTCCCGCAATTTCTTCAATCCTCTTTCAGCTCTTTGAATTTTAACTTAGTACCCCGTAGGATATATCTCACCCTGACCTTGGCCAAGTTACAACCATAATAAAAGTCCTTTTGATCTTTGTGTGCAATGTATTTCAATTTGTGAATGTTAGAGTCTTTTCAAGCTTATGGTAGTACTAACTTTCATGTTGTGCTTTGAGTGTAAACACTAACCTAAACACTTGAGAGTTGAGTGGAAACAGTTTATCTTGTGAGGATCTTGATACTTTTGATGTACTTTTTGGTAATCTGTTTTCCATACTTACTTTGAATGTCACAGTTGAATTTCTCGCTAATGCCATGTCTTGAAGCTTAGACTTAGAAGGGTGTTTGCATCTTGTGTCCTGATAACTTTTGAGTTTGCATGCTCCGTTTCATTTTTTGTTTTGAAGTTTCTTTGTCTTGAATTTTTAATTTTTGCTCGGAGTGCAAAAGTTTAAGTGTGGGGGAATTTGATCAGTGCATTTTGATGCACATTTCCCTATGTTTTTACTTTTACATTTCCATGTTTTAGTTTGGTTATTTTTCCCTTTTAATGTGTTTTTATAATTTAATTTATTTTTACACTTATTTAATTTTCGCACTTTATTTTCAGCTTTAATAGTCTGCGCGAATAAATTCATAACTGGAGCTACGGGAATCGGATTGAGACGTTCTACCAGTCGACGGAAAGCTAAGAGAAAGAGCTACGACTTTCATTCAGAAGTCGAGAACTGAATCGGACTGTAGCAGGGCCAGAAAATCCATTGAAGTTGCAGCTTTAGTTTTATTTTAGTTTTGGGTCGTTAGTTTTGGGCTTGGGTTGTATTGTCCGACCCGGTTCGGATTGTGAAACCCTTATTCTGTTAAAACTCTAGAGCCGCATACTGTTCATACTATTCACTATTCACGATTTTTGATATTTTTCTTACGCTTGCAAGAACGATGGAGAACTAATCGCTTTTGAGTCGGTCTACCGTAATTCAGGTTCTAACACTTGAGATTGTTATAATGTTAATTTCTGTTTAATTCCGTTCAATGATATTTCATATTCTTGTATGCTTAATTCAATTACATGAAATACATTGATTCAATTTAGTTGATTGTATGATCCTAACATAGACACTTTTACGTTTGCTTAATTCGTTTTTGTGTTTGAACAATCATGTTTGCTTAATTCATGAAAATTTATACCGTTTGCTTAATTCGGATAATAGGATCATACATCTTGCAAACCCTGTCGCGCTTGTCATTGAGTTTGTATCCAGATAGGAATGAACGCTTAGGATATTAAAATTATAACAATCGATGATAGTAGGAACCGAATCGGTAGACTGGCTTATTTTATAATCGCTTATTTAATCTATTTTATTAAATCGATCCTAAATCAAACCCCCCCAATTCGATTTTATTTGGTTAATACATACAAGAATCCCTGTGAGAACGATATCCGAGTCACAGTTGTCGCTAAACTACCGTTTTACAAAACACTCGTTTTTGATCCGTGCGCGACAACGGATCAGGCATCCCTTACCGAAAACATGATTCGTTGGTATCCAAGGAAGCTCGACATCAAAGAAATCATCATCAGTTGTGGGGAGTTCCCAAATGTACCACTCATAGGATCCAAAGCATGCATAAACTACAATCCAATTTTGTCTCTAAGACAATTGGGACGTCCTATGTGGGATAAACCCAAAGAGAAATCTTTGGAATGTCTAGTATTACATGACTTGGGCGCCAATGACCTGTGATGTTGCAAAAAATTATTCGAGCATGGGGAAATGTTAACAAGAAGGAAAGTAATGGGAAACGCAAGATTGGCACTACCAAAGAGACTTACCGACAGTGGGTCAAAGAAAGAATCCAAAAGGTGAAACTACCTTTCATTGTCAAAACCCCTATTCCACCTAGGTCCCCCGAACCTATTCCTATCTCAATAGAGGAAGCGGACGAGCTCAAAGCAACCATTGTGCAGCTCAACAAAAGAAAAGAGGAATTGTAAGCTACTCTACTCAAAACTATTCATGAAAATTGTGAGCTAAAAAGGGAAGGAATTCAAAAAGACAAGATCATTGAGAGTAGCAACAAAAGGTTAAAGCTTGAAGAGGATGACAAGCGCAAGGTGCAAGGTTGCTTGGGAGGAGCAATTTCTCAGCTCAAACATAAGAACCAAGAGCGGGATGAACTCTTAGGTAGAGCCCACGAGTTAAAAGAGCTATGGAAAATATCTCAAGTTGGGAGGGGAAAGCTAAAAGAAGAACTTGAGATTGCAAAACAACAGCTCAATAGCATGGCGAACGAGTACGAAGGGTATGTATTGAATGAGAGGCTGCAAAAGGAAGCGTTGGAAAGAGCGCTTGTGAGGAGTCAAGAGGAATTGAAAAAGGAACAAGAGTATCTTGAAGAATTCCAGAGATTCAGTGACCACCAAGGAGAGGTTTGTGAAGACCTCAAAAGAATGAGGGGTGGAAACATCGCTTTATGAACTTGGTTGATTCAGTTGAAAACGGAACTCTTTTTCGAGTACTCCGTGACGAGGGTGTGCATTGGAAGAATCTGTTTTCAAGACTAGCCAAGGTGGCCAATGATGTGATTGGAACCATCCCTACAAAGTTGGAAGCAGCTAACGCGACAATGCATCCATTCAACACTCCTTCCGAAGTCATTATTTTTGTTGAATTCTGTAAGACTATGATAAGAGACTTTAGGGAGAAGATTGAGGCAGTCTAAAAATTTGTAATTCGCCTATTTGTACGACTCTTTGGTCATAAATGAAAAATCTTTTTTGTTATCTCTGTTTCTCTTTATCTCAATGCCTTTACAATTGGAAGATATTTGCAAAAGCACCAAAAGCCTTGCAATTCCCTAAAAATTAATCATCATCATAAATAAAAAACCTTTTCATGCATTTGCATTAACATCATCCATAACATGCATACATTTGTTTTCATACCCAAAACTCATTCCCCTTTTTATCACCAGGATTTCTTACAATCCAAACTGATTCATCGGCGTTCGCATCACACTCGAAACACTACACGTTATCCCAGTCAAAGAAAGTGGCCCGTCATCCCAAATCAACCTACACGTACAACACTCGGGCAAATATAAGAAAGAAAATGGAACACTTGGAACAAGAAAACCAAGAACTCCGGGGAGAATTGACGTCCATGCGGACCGAGATTGAGAAATTAATAGAGTTGGTAAAACTGCTAGCGGCTACACAAGTTCCGCCAACGCCTCCTCCTCAGTTAGCAGCTTCTACTACTTCGGCTCCAACAGTGCACGCCGATGCTCCACAGCACACCATGCCCCCCGGTTGTCCCTGGGGCATGCCCCTCAGCTCTGGTGAAGAGTTTCTCCCTATTCCTGCTACACATCAAGAAATTCCTGTTCCTCAACCCGATGTTACTTTTCCCCAGGCTACTGTGGCCTTTTCAGCTCCATGGACCTATCTTTCACGCAGAAAGTATAGGGGCTCAAGATCGGATGGATGATTTTCGAGAAAAGTTTGATGAAATGCAACGGGAAATCAAGGCCCTCCGCGGGAAAGATCTGTTTGGGAAGAACGCCCACGACCTTTGTCTAGTGCCGAATGTCAAGATCCCACCCAAGTTCAAGGTCCCTGAATTTGAGAAGTACAAGGGAAACACCTGTCCTCAAAGCCACCTAGTAATGTATGTTAGGAAGATGTCTACTCAGACAGATAATCATCAACTACTCATCCACTACTTCCAAGACAGTCTAACTGGTGCCGCCTTGAAATGGTACATGAGTTTGGACAGCACCAGGATCCAAACTTTCAATGACTTGGGAGAGGCCTTTGTTCGCCAATACAAGTACAACCTGGACATGGCCCCAGACAGAGACCAGCTCCGGGCCATGGCCCAAAAAGATAAAGAGACTTTCAAGGAATATGCCCAAAGATGGAGATAGGTTGCTGCTCAGATTAACCCACCTCTAGAGGAGAAGGAAATGACCAAGATTTTCCTAAACACTCTTGGTTCATTTTATTATGAGCGGATGATTGCAAGCGCACCTAGCGATTTCACCAAAATGGTGAATATGGGCATGCGCCTAGAGGATGCGGCCCGGGAAGGACGTTTGGTGAAGGAAAGTGCCCCAGCCAGCAACACAAAAAGGTTTGGGAACAGTTACCCAAAAAAGAGGGAACAAGACATTGGCATGATTGTCCATGGGAGACCCCGCCAAGAGTACTCAGCTTATCCGCATGTCGCCGCTATTTCACCATCTGTCCCTACACCTCAAAATCGAAGCTATCAAATCCAAATTCCACAAAGACCTCCATCCCATTATCCACTATCATATCAACAACCTTATACACAAAATCCACAACAACCTCGTCAACAACCTCACCCACAAAGTCAACAACAACCTCGTCCTCAAACTCCCCAACAACCCTTCACTCAACAGAATCGCCAGAGAACATAATTTGACCCTATACCAATGAAGTACGCGGATCTGCTCCCTGCTCTGATTGCAAGGAATCTTGTTCAAACCAGAGCACCTCCTCCCGTGCCAAATGTACTGCCTGTGTGGTATCGTCCTGAACTGACATGTGCCTTCCATCAAGGAGCACTGGGTCATGATGTTGAGCATTGCTATGCTCTCAAGAATGAGGTTCAGAAATTGATCCGTGCTAAGTTTCTAACCTTCAAAGACTCCAATCCCAATGTCCAAGCTAACCCTCTACCAGACCATGGGTCCTCCATCAATATGGTTCAAGATCATCAAGAAAACAGTCCCATCTTCAGTGCCCGAGATATCAGGACACCTTTGGTTCCAATGCACATCGAGATGTGCAGGGTAGCTCTATTCAACCATAACCATGCTAACTGCAAAGAATGTTCTGAAAATCCTCGAGGATGTCCGCAGGTTCAAAATGACATACAAGGATTGATTAACAGAAAGGAGCTTGTTGTTACAAAGAAAGACAAAAGTGTTTGCGTTATAACCCCGGAATTCAATATCTTGGAGCATTTGGAGTTAACTTTCAGCAGCCAGAAGTCTGTTGCCGCTCCACTAGTGATCTGTTTACCAGGACCTATACCATACACTTCAGAGAAAGCAATTCCTTACAAATATGATCCAACCATGTTGAGCGATGGTCAAGAGGTACCTATACCCCCTTTGGCCTATGTCGTTAATATTACGGACAGTAGCAAAGTGTTAAGAAGTGGACGTATTCTCCCAACGTCAGTTCAAGGGAAGACCAGTAATCCGGTGTTTGAACAAAAACAAATACAAGACCCCAGTACAAGCAAAGACGCGGGCCAACCCAGCGGGACTAGTGCAAATTCTGATTTTCATGAGGTGCTGAAGCTGATTAAGAAAAGTGAGTACAAGTGTCGCGTCGAATTTCGGATATCAAGCTATTGGGAAGCGTTGAATCACTAATTTTAAATCACGACTGAACTTTTAATTTTTCGGGGAAAAAGGAAAAAAGTTCTAAATTACCTTGAGAAAAGAGATTTTGGGTTCGGGAGTCGATTATGCGAGGGGAAGGTATTAGCACCCCTCACATCCGTTGTACTCAACGGGAACCTCTTAGTTAACTTAGGCTTAAAATGTTTTTGACGTTTTGCTTGCGCGCTTGAATGCATTAAAAGGGAAAAAGAAAATATGATGAAAGGGAAAAAGATAAAATATGATGAAGAGGAAAAAGGTTAGTTTTTTATTATTGTGCTTGACAAGATGCGAATCCTGCTCCTACGTATCTCCCGGTAGTCGGAGAATTCAAAGCTACGTAGTTCTTTGTTAGAAAAAATTTGTTTGTTGGTTCGTTTTAATTAAAAAGATTTGAAAACGCACAAAGGCGTAAAACGTTTAAATGATAAAGGAGACAAGCGCACATTAAGGCGATAAACTCGCACAAGGCATAAAAAGACGAACGCACATTAAGGCGATAAACTCGCACAAGGCGTAAAAGTTGAAAGAAACGCGCAAAGGCACGAAAAGTTCGGATTGACCACAAGGGCCAAAATTGGTGAGTTGGATTTGTTTTATGCTTCGTTTTGAAAATAGAATGACGATTGTCCGAGCAACGAGACATACGTCAAGCATTCGTACAACCGGGGAAATGGAGAGACATACGTCAAACCACCCTTTTTCATTCAAGTTTTGTTTGAATTTGAGAAAACGTATTTTTGGGGAAGCTAGAAAAGAATGACGATCGTCTAAGCAACGAGACATACGTCAAGTGTTTATCCAATCGGGGAAAGGAGAGACATACGTCAAACCACCCTTTTTCATTCAAGTTTTGCTTGAATTTTAAGAAAATGTATTTTTGGGGAAGCTAGAAAAGAATGACGATCGTCTAAGCAACGAGACATACGTCAAGTGTTTATCCAATCGGGGAAAGGAGAGACATACGTCAAACCACCCTTTTTCATTCAAGTTTTGCTTGAATTTGAGAAAAAGTATACACTATCAAAACACTTGGTTTAGAACTCAAATGAAAAAGTTTTAATTGTTCAAATTAGTTGTTGCAACCTAATGAACAAGCTTGTTGTTCAATTTATTGAAAAAAAGAAAGAAAATGTTTTTGTTGTTTTTATTGATTTGGAAGGACAAGGTCCTTTGCCTACATACCCGAATGGGATCAAAACCATGTAGTTCGGGGTAAAAAAGCCGAGTGATTAGTTATGTTGATTTTAAAGTTTGAAAATGTTTGTGAAAGATAAAATGTGCCAAAGTGGCGAGTGAGTGAAGTTTGATTGATTTTAATTGTAAAAATAAAGTCTAATATGATTAAGATTGATTGAAGTTTGATTAAATGAAAGTTGCTTGGTTTGAAATCCAGGGTTTTGTTAATGAAGAATATTTTTGATGAAGTTTTTGAATATTTGAAATGTTTTTGATTTTTATGATTTTTACTTGGAGTTAAAAAGAAATTAAGTGCGATGAAATAAACTAAACGCGAGGGAATTAAAAACGATCCTTTTTCTTGGATTATGAATTAAACTATGAAAAATGAAAAATAAATGCAATGCATATTTATATTTACTTTGTTTCTAAATACATTCTAATGACATAAAAAATGCAAAATAAAATGAACAAATAAAAATAAAATAAAACGCATGAGATGATGAGATAAGTAAATAAATAAGATGTTAAAAATAAAAGAACAATAAAAAGGAAATAATAATAAAAGGAAATAAAAATTGCAAAGAAAAATAAAAGAAAGAAAACAGGGAGGGGTAAAAAATAAAATGGGGGGTGCAGGAAGTGAGAAAATGTTCAGATTTTTTAAAAACAGGACCCAAAATGCATTAGGCCAGCGTGAATTGATCTGGACCGTCTGATTAATCAGAGGGCCCTGATCTGATCACATGGGAAAACAACCAAAGCCGTCTGATTTAAAATCAGAGGGCCAGAGGGGCGAGGATGCACGCTAACGCGTACACCCACGCACACTGAATCAGGGAGGGGTATAAATACCCACTTCCTTCACAAATTTTCTCATTTCCACTTTTCTTTCTCTCTCCCCTCCTTCTCTCTAAACCGACCCTCTCTCTTCTCTCTCCCTTCTCTCTAAAATCCTGGGCGGAGGTGGTTTTCCGGCGTGGTGGCCGCCGGCCTAGACGGCGGCGCCACCGCGCCGGAGTTTCAAAACTCCATTTTTTCACAATTTTTTTTTACATTTTTAAATCCTTTTCTTGTTCCCTAACCGAATCTACACTCAAAAACCTTCAAAACTTTTTCAAATACTCTAGATCTACATTCAAAGTTTTTTTTAAAATAACTACCTTCTTCCTCCTTTTTGATTCGGTTCTTGCTGGCTTTGTTCTTGTGTTGTGGCCGTGTGTGTGTGTTTAGGGGGGCTAGGCCGTGTGGGTTTAGGGCATGGTTGTGTGTGTGTAGGGCGTGGGTGTTGTGGTGGTGTGCGTGTGTTATGTGTGGGTTGCTCTTGCTGGGTATTGTGTTGGCCGAGTGTGTGTGTGGGCTGTTTTGCTCGTGTTGTGTTGTGCTGTTTTAGTGTGTTTATGGGTGAGTGTGGCCGTGCTTATGTTGTGTTAGGGGCTGGGTTGTGTTGGCCGAGTTTATGTTGTGTTGGGTTTGTTAGGGTATTGTGTTGGCCGTGCTGTTTTGAGTGCTGGGTGTGTAGTGTTGCTATTTGTAAGTTTTGATTATGTTCTAAAAAAAAACTCTTGTCTGATTCAAAATTTTTTCCTTTTTTTTGATTTTTTTGGTCTCTGTTATATAGACAAATCTGAGTTGTTTTTGTTGACCTGAGCTTAATTCAAAGGCTGGATATTTCTGCAAATTTTGGCCAAAATTGTGAAAACATTAATGGGGAAGTGACTTGGTGTGGTTTTTGGTGTAGATTTTGCGAGGATTTTTGGGAGATTTGGACAGAATGAAATGATGAAAACATCCCCAGGAAAGGGGCGCCCCTGCAGCAGTGTTTTTTGCTGACTTTGGACCAAAAAATAAAAAATAAAAAATGATAATAATAATAGTAATAAATAATAATAATAATGATAATAAAAAAGGAAATAAATAAATGGTAATAATAGTAATAATAAAAATGAAATCAATGACAATAAATAATAAAAACTGAAATTAAAAGTAAAGATAAAAAGTAAATAAAATAAAATAAATAAACGAGATAAAAAGTGACATGAGGTATTTTAAAATACCTCCCTGCCGAAATTTCGTCTGAAACGACGAAAATTCTCGGCTTTAAAAGATGAGTAAAACAAGGCGAAATTGGGTCAAAAAATGGGGTATGACAGATGCCCCTATTTAAGTTTCTTCGTTACGGAGATTTAAAAGTGAAATTTTGATTCGAAGGGTCGAAGAAACTTAAATACAGAGTACACCACTTTTGACCAATTTTGACAGTAAAATGTTATGGATGCGATGCCATGTATGCAATGTTATGAATGCTTGCGATGCAAGTATAAATGAAAGACGGCAAAGATGACCTGATTGGGGATAAAAAGAGACAAAGGGATACCCGGGTTCGTTAAAGAAACGGGATCCGACTCTACTGGGGATAGTGTTCCACTGGGGAAAGGGTTGTCTACTACCAGAATGATAGCTTAATAAAGACAACAGATCAAGGTTAACTTGGTGGCTTCACCGGGGATTTCATCTTACCTACTACCGTTATGATGGTAGCTTAATGAAGGTAAGAGAAGACAAAGTATGCTAATCACTGGGGAAGTTATTTTACCTACTACCGTTTTGATTGGTAGCTTAATGGAGGTAAAAATGTAAAAAGAAGACAAGGTCTCTTCAGTGGGGATAAACGCTAGCTGCTCAGGTTATTGCCGAACTAGCCACAGGAAACAAAGGTAAATGCAAACTGGGGGTTATTGCTGAAATATCACTGGGGAAAGTGGGCAACTAACCACGGGAAACAAAAGGGTACAGATGTACAAATGATATTGTAGTATGTTGTATGCATGAATGCGTATATGCATGAATGTATGATTGTACAAATGTACAAATGTATGAATGTACTAATGTACAAATGCATGTATGTATGAATGTACAAATGCATGTATGTACGAATGTACAAATGTACAAATGCATGAATATACGGATGTACAAATGTATGAATGTATGAATGTACACATGTATGATTGTACGAACGTACAAATGTATGAATGTACGAATAAATGTATGACTTTCACTGGGGATGTTGTGTGAAAGGTTGACTTGCAATGGGGATACACAAACTGTTCGTTAAAGAATTGCCCCTTGGTACAAGCATATGATGAAAGATGCGCAAGCCGTCCGTTAAAGAACTGCCACTTGGCATAAAAGAGAGGTGACATCATTGGACTATACAGACTGGGGATGACACCTGACTAATTTGGTCGATAAAAGTTTGTTGCGACCTATGAACAAAGGTTGTTCAGGTTATTGAAAGAAAGAAAATGTTTTTGTCATTTTGATTGATTTGTTTGGTTTGGAAGGACAAGGTCCTTTGCCTACATACCCGAATGGGATCAAAACCGATGTAGTTCGGGCTCTAAAAAAAGAGCCTTGCATGACCGATAAACTTGATGAGACAAGATTAGACCGGTGAAATGAAAAGTGGACTGACGTCGCATTGCAAACACTTGGTAATGCTTAATGGGGATGATGCCACATGGGATACATCCAACTACTGACGGGGTAAAGCCGTAACCATTGATGAGGAACACATACCTCGTGGGGAGTTTGTTAATCCACTGGGGGAAGAACTGGTGATTCCGCTGGGGGCTGCTTATGATTTGGTTGGCCAATCTTTGCCTGAGTTGTCCTTTCGAGCTCTCGATTCATTGGGGATATTCCCTTTTGATTTACTGAGGATTTCGCTGGGGAATCCCTTGATAGAAGTCCAATGTGGGATAAACATATGTCATGTTTAACACTGGGGATAATGATTGGATGCCGAGCAAGGTCGGGCTTTGATTGTAATTGGTTGCCGAGCGAGGTCGGGCTTTGGATGATTGGATGTCGAGCGAGGTCGGGCTTTTGATGATTGGATGTCGAGCGAGGTCGGGCTTTTGTTGTAGTTGGATGCCGAGCGAGGTCGGGCTTTGGTTGTAGTTGGATGCCGAGCGAGGTCGGGCTTTGATTTGAATTGGATGCCGAGCGAGGTCGGGCTTTGATTGTAATTGGATGCCGAGCGAGGTTGGGCTTTGATTTGAATTGGATGTGGGAATGCCAATGAAAATTGGGCTTTGTTTGTGATTGTGTTTGTAAGGGCCAATGAAAATTGGGCTTTTATTGGAAATGGGGTTTGTGAGTGCTAATGGAAATTGGGCCTTTTTTTTGTAGGAAATTGTGAGGAATGCCAATGACGACTGAGCCTTTTGTGAATTGTGGGGGGAGTGCCAAACATGGTTGGGCCTTGTTTGAAATTGTGGGTGCCAATGAGAATTGGGCTTCGGGCGTGAGTAGGTTACCAAGCATGGTTGGGTTTTGGTTCTAAATGGGATGTGGGAATGCCAATGAAAATTGGGCTTTGATTGATTGAATGACGAGCAAGGTCGGACTTTGGTTAGAAATTGTATTTGCGTGTGCCAATGAAAATTGGGCTTTTGGGTGAGATTCCACTGGGGAAATGCCAATGAATATTGGGCTTTGGTTTGCCAATGATTATTGGGCTTTTGGTTGCCAATGAACATTGGGCTTGGGTCGGTTGCCGAGCGAGGTCGGGCTCTGTTTTGGGTTGGCAATTTTGATGTTCCAAGGTTGCACTAAACACAAAATTTATATCATACAGCTTAAGTTAAAAACATGTTTATCGATGAACCATGCCTATCACACATTTAAGTAGATGAACAAATTGAATATTAATTGTGAGGGTAATGAACACTCATCCGGCAAGTTTGCCAACATTCCGATCAAGTTATGTGTCCATCTAATTATCGTTTTCGAAAGCATAAAAGCATTGATCACAAGGTCTTCGAGGGTTGTAATTTGGCTTGGTTACAAAAGAAATGTCATATGTGGGGAAATTGAATTCAAAAGGCCACGCAAGGGAACATTCTTTCTAATTACACACTTCCTCCTTATTTCACACACAACTTTTGGTGATTTGCAAATATTTTCTCCTTGATCTTGACAACCTTTGGTTTATTGCAATTTTTCTTTTTCTCTTTTCTTTTTTTCCTTCCTTTCTTTCTTTTTTCTCTTTCTTTTCTTTTTTTTCTTTGGTTGTCAAGATCAATTAAGAAATTCACCATTCTTGACTTTCACAACCTCCTTTTTTCTCTTCAAAGATGATACCCTAATTGAATGTTCCTTCCTCTTTTAGCAAAGGACAAAAATCATGATGGTTTAAGGGTTCAAAATGAAAGAAAAATATCAGAATTCAAAAATGGTTTAACTATGAACTGAATTTTTTACAAACTTCGGCAATTTCAATAAGCAATTGAGCTTATGAAAGTTGACAGTTCATAGTTAATGATTCTGATTCGTTAGGCTCAAAGGGGTTAACAAATGCTCACTTCTCACAGGGTGGGCTATTTGTGGTTAAGTGTTTTCACTCGTTTTCAAAAAAAATGCCTCGATCATGTCAATGCTTTCATGCAATTTAAAACAAAATTCAGATTTAACATAAAAAGATCGAGTTAAACAAAAAATGCCGGTCTCCTGCATATGTATATGATGATTTTGAGGATTCCTCACATTTTTGGCTGGTTCTAAATGATTCACAGAATAAACACATTAAAAACGCAAATTGTATGATATAACTTTTGTATTAAGTACATGTGGGTGCCAATGAGAATTGGGCTTTGTTTGATTGAATGCCGAGCAAGGTCGGGCTTTGTATGATCGGTTGCCGAGCGAGGTCGGGCTTTGATTGTGAATTGGATATGGTAACGCCAATGAAAATTGGGCTTTTTGATTGGGGAAAAGGCCGCAGTAGCCTGGGGGAAGGTAACCTCGGGTTGAGGTACCAGAATCTTTTGATGAGTAGTGGGAATATGGATGAATTCCTCACCAAAGTCGAATGGCATGCCCCATGTACAACCGGGGGGTCTAGTGTTATATGTGTGGTTTGCTTTGGGACGACGAGCCACTTTTTCTTGACGGGGATGTAGTGTTGCGAATAAAATGCGAACACTGATGACTCAATTCGGATTGTAAGAAACCCCGGTGATAAGAAGGGAAAGAGTTTTGGACTTGAGACAAATGTATGCATGCTATGCATGATGTTAATGTAAATGCGATGTATATGACAAAATATGCCCCTTCTTCTTTTTTTTTGAAAATGCATATGTAAAAATCATTTTTATGAATGCAAATGTATGGTATGCATAGGTATGGTTTATGAATGTTCAAAATTTCCCCCCATCCTCACGTGTAGGCTCTAAAGATGAGATTTTCTAAAAGGTCCCTAGAGATCATGGACCTCACAGGGAACTATTGTCGTCAATTGCAAATACTCGCAAGACCTCAATATATTCCAAGCGAAATCTACTCTAGGCGGGGTTTTCGCATCTTCCCTACAAGACATACGTCAAGTGGGCCTCCGCTACGCAACCCCATCCTATCTTAATTTTTTTTCTCAAAGCTCGGGAATAGAGCCTCACACGTGGAGTAACACCGCTCAAGTAACATCCCCACAATTGATATAATATGAATATAAAGCAAATATGAAACAAATACATATAAAGCAAATGATAAACAAATAATGATAATAAGGCACAAGCGTGCAAGCAAAACAAAGACATTTTAGCCTAAAAGCCAACTAAGATAGGCTTGACTTGTCATACACAAAAACAAAGTGTTTAAGTGTTCTACATCCCCAGTGAAGTCGCCATTTTTGTCGCGTCGAATTTCGGATATCAAGCTATTGGGAAGCGTTGAATCACTAATTTTAAATCACGACTGAACTTTTAATTTTTCGGGGAAAAAGGAAAAAAGTTCTAAATTACCTTGAGAAAAGAGATTTTGGGTTTGGGAGTCGATTATGCGAGGGGAAGGTATTAGCACCCCTCACATCCGTTGTACTCAACGGGAAACTCTTAGTTAACTTAGGCTTAAAATGTTTTTGACGTTTTGCTTGCGCGCTTGAATGCATTAAAAGGGAAAAAGAAAATATGATGAAAGGGAAAAAGATAAAATATGATTAAGAGGAAAAAGGTTAGTTTTTTATTATTGAGCTTGACAAGATGCGAATCCTGCTCCTACGTATCTCCCGGTAGTCGGAGAATTCAAAGCTACGTAGTTCTTTGTTAGAAAAAATTTGTTTGTTGGTTCGTTTTAATTAAAAAGATTTGAAAACGCACAAAGGCGTAAAACGTTTAAATGATAAAGGAGACAAGCGCACATTAAGGCATAAACTCGCACAAGGCGTAAAAAGACGAACGCACATTAAGGCGATAAACTCGCACAAGGCGTAAAAGTTGAAAGAAACGCGCAAAGGCACGAAAAGTTCGGATTGACCACAAGGGCCAAAATTGGTGAGTTGGATTTGTTTTATGCTTCGTTTTGAAAATAGAATGACGATTGTCCGAGCAACGAGACATACGTCAAGCATTCGTACAACCGGGGAAATGGAGAGACATACGTCAAACCACCCTTTTTCATTCAAGTTTTGTTTGAATTTGAGAAAACGTATTTTTGGGGAAGCTAGAAAAGAATGACGATCGTCTAAGCAACGAGACATACGTCAAGTGTTTATCCAATCGGGGAAAGGAGAGACATACGTCAAACCACCCTTTTTCATTCAAGTTTTGCTTGAATTTTAAGAAAATGTATTTTTGGGGAAGCTAGAAAAGAATGACGATCGTCTAAGCAACGAGACATACGTCAAGTGTTTATCCAATCGGGGAAAGGAGAGACATACGTCAAACCACCCTTTTTCATTCAAGTTTTGCTTGAATTTGAGAAGGCTTAATTCCAGTTTTGCCCCCTATCTTTTGCCAATTGTGCGATTTTGCACCCCATCCTTTTTTTTGAGCGATTTTGCACCCTATCATTTACCCCCTTTCTGATTTCATGGCCCCTCATGTGTTTCAGGCTGATGTGGACAATAATTAGTGACGTGGCACGCGATGACTGGGATCAAACGAGTACACATCAGCAAAAGCCACCCAAAATGACCATTTTGCCCTTAATGGCTTCAGATCCATGTGAAAAGACAAAAATACCCCTATCTTCTTCTTCCTCTTCTAAAAACAACCAAAAACCAAAAACCTAATTCCTTAGTCTCACGTGAGTCGTGACCCAGTTTTCTTCTTCTCATTATTTTGTTCTTGCTTCATCAATCAATCAATTCCTAACTCCATTCCTCCACCTTTTTCCTCACGGCCAAAACCTTCTTCGATTGGCAAAAGTTTCATGGCTTAACCGTTTCCGTTCTCTGATTCATCTTCTTCTTCGTACCCTTCGTCAACATCAACTTGAAATATATGGGTTTATCAAATTCTTGAATCTGGAAGGGTTTGTGAGTTATGCTTATAGAGGAATTGAAGGAAGGTGAAGTTGTAGAAAGTGGAGATGGGGTAGTTTGAAAATGTTGCATGTAGGGATGTTTTGGTCGGAGGGTGGCGCTGTGCTGGGCTAATGGTATGTGTGCTGGCAGCAGCTGTATAAGCTCATTCATGTAAAGAAAATAAATTTTTGAGACTTTTCTAAATCTCTATTTTTTACCCAATATCAAATTTTTCTTCGAGATCTATACTCACGAGGATCCGATCTATCACTTTCGTAAAGAAAATTTGAAAATCTAATACTGATTAGAGGAGTTCAAGCTACCCTAACAACATAACATGTGGGTTTTACTTGATGTACCTTTTGAGGAGAACATGAATTTGAGCTTAGTTGAGATGATCTATCATTTTGATTAGCTTGGGTCCAAGAAATGGTGGAGGAAAATTTGATGAAGATGATGATTAGTGTGTTGTGATGGTGGTTCGATTTTGGTTTTTGGTTGTTTTTAGAAGAGGAAGAAGAAGATAGGGGTATTTTTGTCTTTTCACATGGATCTGAAGCCATTAAGGGCAAAATGGTCATTTTGGGTGGCTTTTGCTGATGTGTACTCGTTTGATCCCAGTCATCGCGTGCCACGTCACTAATTATTGTCCACATCAGCCTAAAACACATGAGGGGCCATGAAATCAGAAAGGGGGTAAATGATAGGGTGCAAAATCGCTCAAAAAAAAAGGATGGGGTGCAAAATTGCACAATTGGCAAAAGATAGGGGGCAAAACTGGAATTAAGCCATTTGAGAAAAAGTATACACTATCAAAACACTTGGTTTAGAACTCAAATGAAAAAGTTTTAATTGTTCAAATTAGTTGTTGCAACCTAATGAACAAGCTTGTTGTTCAATTTATTGAAAAAAAGAAAGAAAATGTTTTTGTTGTTTTTATTGATTTGGAAGGACAAGGTTCTTTGCCTACATACCCGAATGGGATCAAAACCATGTAGTTCGGGGTAAAAAAGCCGAGTGATTAGTTATGTTGATTTTAAAGTTTGAAAATGTTTGTGAAAGATAAAATGAGCCAAAGTGGCGAGTGAGTGAAGTTTGATTGATTTTAATTGTAAAAATAAAGTCTAATATGATTAAGATTGATTGAAGTTTGATTAAATGAAAGTTGCTTGGTTTGAAATCCAAGGCATTGTTAATGAAGAATATTTTTGATGAAGTTTTTGAATATTTGAAATGTTTTTTATTTTTATGATTTTTACTTGGAGTTAAAAAGAAATTAAGTGCGATGAAATAAACTAAACGCGAGGAAATTAAAAACGATGTTGGATCAAAATGAAAAATCCCTTTTTCTTGGATTATGAATTAAACTATGAAAAATGAAAAATAAATGCAATGCATATTTATATTTACTTTGTTTCTAAATACATTCTAATGACATAAAAAATGCAAAATAAAATGAACAAATAAAAATAAAATAAAACGCATGAGATGATGTGATAAGTAAATAAATAAGATGTTAAAAATAAAAGAACAATAAAAAGGAAATAAAAATTGCAAAGAAAAATAAAAGAAATAAAACAGGGAGGTGTAAAAAATAAAATGGGGGGTGCAGGAAGTGAGAAAATGTTCAGATTTTTTAAAAACAGGACCCAAAATGCATTAGGCCAGCGTGAATTGATCTGGACCGTCTGATTAATCAGAGGGCCCTGATCTGATCACATGAGAAAACAACCAAAGCCGTCTGATTTAAAATCAGAGGGCCAGAGGGGCGAGGGTGCACGCTAACGCGTACACCCACGCACACTGAATCAGGGAGGGGGTATAAATACCCACTTCCTTCACAAATTTTCTCATTTCCACTTTTCTTTCTCTCTCCCCTCCTTCTCTCTAAACCGACCCTCTCTCTTCTCTCTCCCTTCTCTCTAAAATCCTGGGCGGAGGTGGTTTTCCGGCGTGGTGGCCGCCGGCCTAGACGGCGGCGCCACCGCGCCGGAGTTTCAAAACTCCATTTTTTCACAAATTTTTTTTACATTTTTAAATCCTTTTCTTGTTCCCTAACCGAATCTACACTCAAAAACCTTCAAAACTTTTTCAAATACTCTAGATCTACATTCAAAGTTTTTTTTTAAAATAACTACCTTCTTCCTCCTTTTTGATTCGGTTCTTGCTGGCTTTGTTCTTGTGCTGTGGCCGTGTGTGTGTGTTTAGGGGGGCTGGGCCGTGTGGGTTTAGGGCGTGGTTGTGTGTGTGTAGGGCGTGGGTGTTGTGGTGGTGTGTGTGTGTTGTGTGTGGGTTGCTTTTGCTGGGTATTGTGTTGGCCGAGTGTGTGTGTGGGCTGTTTTGCTCGTGTTGTGTTGTACTGTTTTAGTGTGTTTATGGGTGAGTGTGGCCGTGCTTATGTTGTGTTAGGGGCTGGGTTGTGTTGGCCGAGTTTATGTTGTGTTGGGTTTGTTAGGGTATTGTGTTGGCCGTGCTGTTTTGAGTGCTGGGTGTGTAGTGTTGCTGTTTGTAAGTTTTGATTATGTTCTAAAAAAAAAAACTCTTGTCTGATTCAAAATTTTTTCCTTTTTTTTGATTTTTTTGGTCTCTGTTATATAGACAAATCTGAGTTGTTTTTGTTGACCTGAGCTTAATTCAAAGGCTGGATATTTCTGCAGATTTTGGCCAAAATTGTGGAAACATTAATGGGGAAGTGACTTGGTGTGGTTTTTGGTGTAGATTTTGTGAGGATTTTTGGGAGATTTGGACAGAATGAAATGATGAAAAAATCCCCAGGAAAGGGGCGCCCTGCAGCAATGTTTTTTGCTGACTTTGGACCAAAAAATAAAAAATAAAAAATGATAATAATAATAGTAATAAATAATAATAATAATGATAATAAAAAAGGAAATAAATAAATGGTAATAATAGTAATAATAAAAATGAAATCAATGACAATAAATAATAAAAACTGAAATTAAAAGTAAAGATAAAAAGTAAATAAAATAAAATAAATAAACGAGATAAAAAGTGACATGAGGTATTTTAAAATACCTCCTTGCCGAAATTTCGTCTGAAACGACGAAAATTCTCGGCTTTAAAAGATGAGTAAAACAAGGCGAAATTGGGTCAAAAAATGGGGTATGACAACAAGGTAGTGGACCAGCTAATGCAAACCCCTTCGAAGATCTCTATGCTGTCTTTATTACTAAATTCCGATGCCCATAGAGAAGCATTAATGAGGGTTTTGGACCAGGCTTTCGTAGATCATGACGTAACCCTTGGTCAGTTCGGAGGCATAGTTGGAAACATCAATGTTTGTAACAACCTGAGCTTCAATGACGAAGAACTCCCCGAAGGAGGAAGGCACCACAACTTGGCACTACACATATCGGTAAATTGCAAAACAGACGCTCTGTCCAATGTATTGGTGGACACCGGATCATCCCTGAATGTAATGGCAAAAACTACCCTGGATCAACTCTCTTATCATGGTACACCCATGAGACGGAGTGGAGTAGTGGTGAAAGCATTAGATGGTTCAAGGAAGTCAGTAATTGGAGAAGTGGATATGCCCATCACAATTGGGCCGCACACATTTCAGATCACCTTCCAAGTAATGGACATACAAGCAGCATACAATTGTTTGTTGGGCTGACCATGGATCCATGAGGCTGGGGCAGTGACGTCTACGCTGCATCAGAAGTTAAAGTATGTGAAGAACGGGAAGCTGATAACCGTGGGAGGAGAAGAAGCTTTGTTGGTAAGCCATTTGTCGGCTTTCTCTTTCATCAGTGCTAATAATGTTGATGGGACGCCGTTCCAAGGTCTTTCCCTGGATGATGAGAATACTAAGAGGAGTGGGGCATCCATGTCTTCCTTCAAAAATGCACAAAAAGTAGTGCAAAATGGTTTCCTCCTGGACTGGGGAAAGTTGATAAGTATGCCAGAACACAAGCATAAAGAAGGGTTGGTTTAACTCCGTCTGCAAGAGTTACCAAACCAAGCACTATCATTGAACCAATCAAGGACGCTTTCCACAGTGTCGGGTTCATTCATTCCCCGACAGAAGCTAATGCCATCATGGAAGATAAACCTGAAGAGATAGTACATGTTCTTGTAACACCAGGAGGAGTTTGCTACAATTGGGCCGCTGTCGACGTTCCTTTTGTTACTCATTCCTCAAAGTAATGTGTTTATTTTGTTTATCTTTTTCAAAAAAAGATCCCTTCGTCTTGCCCAAAGCGAAGAGAGACTCATGTAGGGCTTTGTACTGCTATCATCAATGAAAATTGTCGTTTTTATCACGACGTTTATGTTATTTTTACGTTGTTTTTATCGTCGTTTTTCCCGGAAAAATATGAAGGGAAATCGACATACAAAGTGCAGCGGAATTTTAAAAAAAAATTGATTTCCTTTCCTTGGACCATTACGAATATCACATGAATCAGTGATAGAATTGTTACCTCTTTGTAATGCTGAAACACTTTCGTTGATCACAGCTGAGCAAATAAGCAAAGCCTCTACTCGTCCACACGAACGGCTTCCTTTGATTCCCGGTGCTAGCCAAGCGATCAGAGGTTAGGAAGAGAAACAGGGTTACGGTTTTGCTTTAGGGTTACACGAAAAAGCATTAGCAGATTTCAGCACTAGAGCTTCTATTTATAGAACTCCTTGCTGCACAAAATCAGCTTGAGCTTCAAAAGCCCATTAGCCCATCAGCTTCCCCTAACTAATTAGCGCCTATTGCTAAACGTACCCCATCATATAAGTACTACTTATATTTCTCCTTTTTAACCGTTCTATTGTGTGTGACCCTATAGGTTCTTGTAACGTTGGCAATAATATTAAATCCCATATTTAATATTATAAACAGTGAGCGGTATCTAGCAACACATCACTGCTACCCAAGTGACAAGAATGTCAAGTGATCTGACGAAACCTTTTCCATGATAATATCTATGTGTACGATTACTCCTTTGTCCTAATATCTTTATTGAACACAAGGCATAGATTACGTCACCCTTGTTTAGCTCAATATTTATATTTCTTGATCCCGAAATATACTGAACAACGAATAAGTCCAATATCTCATATTGACTTAATTCGGCATGGCCATGCATTTTTCCAGTCATATTCCATCAAGAGGCCTAAAGATATATCTCCTGTTATGAGGAGGGACAAATCCCATCTAGGACACTCATGTCCCTCAGCATGATTCGTCAAGTGCCCATTAACCAACGTTATAGTCATCTTGTTACAGACAACGTTTGAATGGTAATAAAACACTTGAGTCCACATCTAGGGATCATAGTGGTTTCAGGTCTAAGAGTGATATACACTATTATCATTGTGAGAATAACTTATGACGATTTCATAACATACTATGTAGTATTCTCACGATGGGTCAATCCAGTATAAATATTACTCCTAATACTCATACCTATGTATAGACTTAATATCTCATATTCATGACCCATGAGATGCGGTCATCAGTCTACATACATAATAGTCTCCACGCTTTATTATTATCCCAATTCATATTAAAGCTTGACTACGGATACATTTAAGAATAGTGTTCTTTCGTTGATGTAATCTCATGATTAAGTCACACTTAATATTCCATCACATGAACCAACTATTCTAGGGACTTTATTTATCTTATAACAAGTGTAATAAAGAACGCCATATTTTATTCAATAATAAAAGTCATGATACATATAAAAGTTTAACATAAACTATTGGCCTCTAGGGCTTATACCAACAAAATAGTAACACGAAAAACCCAAAAAAAAAAAATAAATATATTTTCTTTCAATAAATTTCAAAAGGTCTGCATTTTTCACTCATTTTACTAAAATCAATCATCAATCACATACAGACTGAACGTCAATAAGCCTGTTGAACACCGTAGCCCTATGCTCTCTCCCAACTTTGAGTTTCCTGGTTACGAAGCTGGAGAGGAAGAGGACGAAGAAATTCCTGACGAGATCAGACACTTGTTAGAATAGGAGAGAAAGACCATTCAGCCTCACGAAGAAGCATTGGAGGTTATCAATTTAGGTTCCAACGAGGACAAGAAAGAGATCAAGATTGGGGCATTGTTGGATGCGTCTGTCAAAGAAAGAATAATCAAGCTTCTCAAAGAATATGTAGACATCTTTGCATGGTCGTATCAGGATATGCCAGGATTGGACCCTGAGATTGTGGAACACCATTTACCTCTAAAACATGAATGTCCTCCAGTCAAGCAGAAGTTGAGAAGGACTCGCCCTGACATGGCTCTCAAGATCAAAGAAGAAGTGCAGAAGCAGATTAATGCAGGGTTTCTCATTACATCAGAGTATCCTCAATGGTTGGCCAACATAGTGCCTGTTCCCAAAAAGGATGGTAAAGTTAGGATGTGCGTTGACTACCGAGATCTGAACAAAGCAAGTCCCAAGGATGACTTCCCTTTACCTCACATTGATGTATTGGTCGACAGTACTGCCAAATCTAAAGTATTCTCCTTCATGGATGGTTTCTCTGGATACAATCAGATCAAAATGGATGTCCAAGATAGAGAAAAGACATCTTTCATTACACCTTGGGGTACTTTTTGCCATCAAGTGATGCCTTTTGGTTTGACGAATGCGGGTGCTACCTACCAAAGAGGCATGACCACTCTCTTCCACGACATGATGCACAAGGAAATTGAGGTTTATGTCGATGATATGATTGTAAAATCAGGTACTGAGGAGGAGCATGTCGAGTATTTACTAAAGATGTTCCAACGATTGAGAAAGTATCTGCTTCGCCTGAATCCTAATAAATGTACATTTGGTGTGAGGTCTTGAAAACTCCTAGGTTTCATCGTCAGTCAAAGAGGTATTGAAGTAGATCCCGACAAAGTCAAAGCCATCAGAGAAATGTCTGCTCCGCAAACTGAGAAGCAAGTAAGGGGATTTCTAGGACGTTTGAACTACATCTCTAGATTCATATCTCATATGACAGCCACGTGTGGGCCTATTTTCAAGTTACTTCGCAAGAATCAAGAAGTAGTATGGACAGAAGACTGCCAGAAGGCCTTTGACTGCATCAAGGATTACTTGCTAGAACCTCCAATTCTTATTCCTCCAGTTGAAGGAAGACCTTTGATTATGTACTTGACCGTGTTGGAAGACTCTATGGGTTGTGTACTCGGACAGCAGGACGAGACCGGTAGGAAAGAACATGCCGTCTACTACCTGAGCAAAAAGTTTACAGACTGTGAATCCCGATACTCTTTAGTTGAGAAGACTTGTTGTGCACTAGCCTGGGCTGCTAAGCGCCTTCGTCATTACATGTTCAATCATACTACTTGGTTGATATCCAAAATGGATCCAATTAAGTACATCTTTGAAAAGCCCGCTTTGACAAGAAGGATCGCTCGTTGGCAGATGTTGTTATCAGAATACTCAGAAGGCCATCAAGGCCAGTATTCTTGTCGATCATCTGGCTCATCAACCGATTGAGGATTATCAACCAATTAAGTTTGACTTTCCTGATGAAGAGATCATGTATTTGAAGATGAAAGATTGTGACGAGCCACTACTTAACGAAGGTCCGGATCCCGAGTCTAGATGGAAGTTGATCTTTGATGGGGCTGTTAATGTCTATGGTAATGTAATTGGGGCAGTCATCGTTACTCCTGAGGGCAAACATCTCCCTTTTGCTGTAAGACTATTATTCGACTGTACAAACAACATGGCAGAGTATGAAACATGTATTCTGGGAATTGAAGATGCCATTGATCTAAGGATCAAGAACCTTGACATTTATGGAGATTCAGCGCTTGTGATTAATCAGATCAATGGAGATTGGGAAACTCGCCACTCTGGCTTGATTCCTTACAATGACTATGCATCACATTCCTCGGGACGAGAATCAGATGGCAGATGCTTTGGCAACTTTATCTTCTATGTACGAGGTCAGCCGTCGAAATGAGATTCCAATAATCAAGGTTCAACGCCTGGAGAGGCCCGCACATGTGTTTGTAATTGAAGCGGTCATAGATAACAAGTCGTGGTTCCATGACATCAAATGTTTCCTCCAAAGGCAAGAGTACCCACATGGGGCATCCAACAAGGATAAGAAGACTTTGCGAAGATTGGCTGGCAACTTCTTTCTGAATGGAGAGGTTTTATACAAGAGGAATTTTGATATGGTGCTACTCAGATGTGTGGATGAACAAGAAGCAGATCTGATAATGCATGAGATACACGAAGGTTCCTTCGGAACTCATTCCAGTGGACATACAATGGCTAGGAAGATCTTGAGGGCCGGATATTACTGGATGACTTTGGAAAGCGATTGTTACAAGCATGCCAGGAAATGCCATAAATGCCAGATTTATGCTGACAAAATCCATGTGCCACCAACTGCTCTGAATGTCCTTTCTTCCCCTTAGCCTTTCTCTATGTGGGGCATCGATATGATTGGTAGGATCGAACCCAAAGCTTCAAATGGGCAGTTTCATCCTAGTGGCAATTGATTACTTCACCAAGTGGGTCGAAGCTGCATCGTATGCCAATGTCACTAAGCAAGCGGTGGTCCGTTTTATTAAGAATCATATCATCTGTCGATACGGTATTCCCAGTAAGATCATCAAAGACAATGGGACCAATCTGAATAACAAAATGATGAAGGAACTATGCGAAGATTTCAAAATTGAGCATCATAACTCTTCTCCTTATAGGCCTCAGATGAATGGCGCAGTGGAAGCCGCAAACAAGAACATCAAGAAAATAGTGCAAAAGATGGTTGTCACCTACAAGGACTGGCATGAGATGTTACCGTATGCCTTGCACGGGTATCATACTTCAGGGCGTACGTCAACAGGGGCAACCCCTTTCTCCTTAGTATATGCCTTGTGTCATGGACAACTGTATCAAAAGAGAATGAAACAAGCTTTTGACAAGAAGGTTCGCCCATGAGAATTCAAAGAAGGAGACCTCGTGCTCAAAAGGATCTTATCTTTTCAACCCGGTTCTAGGGGCAAATGGACACCTAACTATGAAGGCTCGTATGTCGTCAAGAGAGTTTTCTCCGGCGGGGCAATGACTCTTGCAACTATGGATGATGATGAGCTTCCCCGTCCTGTGAACACTGATGCAGTCAATAAATACTTTGTCTAAAAACTAAAAGAACAGCTCGGTAAGTCGAAAACCCGAAAGGGCGGCTTAGGCAAAAATGAGCGTCTCGGTGGACTGAAAACCCGAAAGGGCGGTCCAGGCAAAAATTAGAGACATAAAACAGGAAAAATAATCATCCTGATAGGTCGAAAACCCGAAAGGGCGACCTATGCAAAAATTAAGGATCAAAAGACAAAGTAACTGCATCGGGTTGGCCGTGATTCACTTGGGGCATATTAACTGTCAAAAGACTCTGAATCTGAAGCATCCAAACAGTGGAATTCAAAGTTGTTAGGGAGAATAACGGTTATTGTGTTCAATGTACCTTCCCTTTATATTTACCATTTTTTCAAACTTTGTAAGATCCGTGGAGCCACGCCATTGGCGGGCCACCACCCTATTAAATAATTTTGAGCTTGTGCCTTTTATTTGGAATTCTCATTTATTCTGTTTATAAAACTTCTTCTATTTTGATGATAGTACTTGAAGCAAAATATTTTTCAAAAAAATCATAAATCTTATATTTTTGGAAAGCATAAACAACAAACACATTCTCTTTGAACTCATGAATAAGTGAAGTGTGCGTCAACATCTGTCCTGAGAACGGATAAACCTTATAGGCTGAACATGGTCAATTGCTAAAAAAAAAACAAAGAAGAAAAAGTAAAAGAAAAGCATGATCATAGAAGCACCAGTTCTTCTACCAGGTTTTTGGATTAGCACGATCTCCCCAGGAGGTGTTTATTCCTCATCAGTTGTTGCGGCTTTACGCCGTCAATGTTTTGATATGCCCCCAGTGGCGTCATCCCCAATGAAGATTGCTGAGTGTTTGTACTACGACGTCAGTCCACTTTCCATCTTATCTGTCAAATCTTGTTTCATCAAATTTATCAGTTATACAATCAATCAAGTCAATCCTTCATATAGTCATACAAGTCGTATTGTCATACGTACATTTATACATTCATGCATATACACATTCATGATTATACAACATACAAACAACGCCATTCATATATAGTTGCATTAATCACCCCGAGTCTTGCTTTAACTATCTTTTCACACCAATCAATCATAAACAATTTATAACCTTCTTTTCCCCCAAGTGTCATCCCCAGTGAAGTCGCCAGCTGAAGCGGCGGGAAAAATGCGCGAGCGCTTTACGCTTGCGTATTTTTCCCGCCGCTTCAAAGAGCATTGTTCTTATCTTTTAAAACATAGATGTGACTTTGAGCTTCTTCTTGTTTTCTTTCAAGCAGTTCAAATTCCTTTTTCAAAGTTTTAAATTGCTTTGACTTATTAAGATAATGATTGATAAGATCTTTGACAGTTTCAATAAGTTCATAACGAGTAAGTTCAGAATATACCTCATTTTCAGCTTCTGGGTCTGATTCAGATTCCTCATCAGATGACACTGTTGCCACCAAAGCCATATTTGCTTCTTCTTCATCTTCCTTGTTTCCCTCATAGGTAGAACACAAAGAATTGAAGATGGCCTTTGATGTTGACTTATCACTTAGCTGTAGATACTCATTGTGAGGTAGAGAGTCCACAATGATATCTCTTACTCTACTATGCTTTTTATAGATCATTCTTTCAGCATTTGAGAGTTTCTTTCTGTCATTTGCTACACCTTCTTCATCAACAGGAATAGTGATACCATCTTCAATGATATCCCACAGAGTGTCATCAACACCAATAATATGACTGTACATTCTTGTTTTCCACCAAGAAAACTCTTCAGGATCACCAGTAAACACAAGAGGTTTATGGTGTGAATAAAATTGCTTGTCATCTGTACCATAGTCACCACCACCACTTCTGGATGTGGATTCACCAGAATCACCAGAAGACATGTTTTTCTGAGGATCTATACTGACTCACTGTTAGGTGTTTGAATATCAGAACCGGAGCTCTGATACCAACTGAAGGTGAGAAAAACACACAAGAAGGGGGGGCTTATGTTAGTTCAGATTCTGATATTGATCAGATCTGAACTATTTTCATAGTGTTTTATGCAGCGGATATAAAGTAAATGAGAGAGGGAAAGAGAGACACACGCAAATTATTCTGGTTCCTTCCACAATCCGGAAGTAGTCCAGTCCCCTTGTTACTAACAAGAGATTTTTCACTATAATCAAACGATTACAATTGCTCAAGCACAAAGCATATAGACTTCCTTGCTCACACACACAGTATGAGACTTTCTTGCTCAACCACAAAGGATGAGACTTCCTTGCTCAAACACCTAGTAAGAGACTTCCCTGCTCAACCACAAAGGATGAGACTTCCTTGCTCAAACACCTAGTAAGAGACTTCTAGTTGCTCAAACACTTAGTAAGAGACTTCCCTGCTTAGACATACAGTCTAAGACTTTTTATGCTCAATACACAAAGTTATGAGACTTCTGGTTGCTCAAGCACGCAGGCTAGAGACTTTGGTTCAAACAGATTTACAACAGAAATAGGTTTGAGTTGCACACTTGATATACAATCACTGGTGTTCACAAAATACAACTCAGGTTGAGACTCTTAAGAATTTGACAGTTACGCAAAACAGAGTGTTACGTTTTCTGGGACAGAGTCTTGGTTCTTCATCTTCAATCCTCCAATCCTTTATAGAAGATTAAAGAGCTGTTGAGAAGAGCCATGTCATCAAAAGAGCCGTTGCAAATAGAACTTCAGCCAGCATTCATTCTGTTCTGGTGTTCGCACAGAAAACAGAGCATGGCAGATTTGAATTGTTTCCTTAAAACATGGAGAATGTTTTGGCCAAGGAGACAGCTGTTGCATAGAGCTATTTTGACAGTACATTACTTCACTGTTCACAGTTGCAAACGTTGACTACTGATTCAGACTTCAGAAGCTCCTCTTCAGAAGCTGGCTTCAGGAATTGTTCATGAGAAGCTCCCTTCAGACACAGTACGTCAGAAGCTGGTCATCAGATACTGTTCATCAGATGCACTTCTTCAGAAGTAGACTTCAGACGCACTGTTCATTAGACACACTTCTTCAGAAGCAGACTTCAGACGCACTGTTCATCAGACGCACTGTTCATCCGACGCTGGTCTTCAGACGCATCCTTCAGACGCACTGTTCATCAGACGCACCCTTCAGAAGCTGGTCTTCAGACGCACCCTTCAGACGCACTATTCAGACGCATCCTTCAGATGCTCCCTTCAGAAGCTCTTCTTCAGACGCTGATTTTCTTCAGCCTTGCAACACAAGCTTCTATGCTTTTCTTCTTGCTCTTAACTTGTTCTTTCATAACCAATGTTAGATACCAAACTTTAAGTACATGGTTCTGCACACTAAGAATCAAGCATTAGTAATTCCATTTTTCTTTTTAACACTTTGTTATCGTCAAAACCTAAAAGAGAGTTGTTCATACATTTTGTTCCAGCAATCTCCCCCTTTTTGATGATGACAAACACAAGTATTGAAAGGAAATTGTTGTTAATTTAATTAACAAGTTAACTGCAGGGTATGGGGCTTGCAAGCTCCCCCTGAGTCTGATCCCGGTTAATTAAATTCAGTTTAGATCAAAAAGGTGAGAATTTCAGAATTGTTGTTAACTTTAATTAACAAGTTGACTTCAGAGTATGAGGTTTGCAAACTCCCCCTGAGTCTGATAATCCACAAGGTGAGGTTTGCAAGCTCCCCTTGATTCTTATCCAAGTTAATTAAATTCAACTTAAAACAATAAGGTGAAATTATCACTCAGAATTATAAATAACAAGCTGACTTCAGGGTATGAGGTTTGTAAGCTCCCCCTAAGTCTGATAATTCACAGGATGAGGCTTGTAAGCTCCCCGAGTCTTATCCAAGTTATTTAAATTCAATTTAACTCAATAAAGAGTAATTTATCTCACAGAATTTCAAACCAGAGGCTAAGAGATTAAAAGATGTTCTCATAAGTTAATTAATTATGAGTAATTAACTTATATTCTGAGCTCAGAGCCTGAAATACTTGTTACTTTTACTCCCCCTTTTGTCATCAACAAAAATAAAATTCAAGAATTTTAAGAGAGTGAAAATGTGAGATTAGAATGTTCAGATCATTTTGTTCAGTACCACTGAGCTATTTCAGAGACAATTTTTCAGAACATTTTGTTCAGAACTGCTGAACTGTTACAGAAATAATTGTTCAGAACATTTTGTTCAGTACTGCTGAACTGTTTCAGACAGATTTGAAAGTTTAAAACTAGGTCTGAAAACTGAACATACAAGATGAAAGATTGAAAACTATGTTTTGAGTGTGTTTGTTAAAACTTTTCAGAAACAGAAAAACATTTAAACACATTGCACATTGATGACTTTAGGAGGGTGCAAAGTACAGCTTTCAAGGCTTAATTCATCATAGCCTAGTTGTTATTACTTATTAGATTCTGACTAAGTGTTGAACAACTGTTCAGATTCACTCTCATTAGTGGGCCACATGTAAAGTGTCCACTTATGATGAGTTTTATCAGAAGTTACAAAAAATCAGATTCTGAAACTCAGACTCTGATGTTTTCAGAAGCTGAACTATCTTCAGACTCTCAAAGTGAGTGTCTGTTAAGTCTTAGCTTCTGATGAACTTCAGGTTCTCAGTTTCTATTCAGAGTCAAGCAATTTTTCAAGAGATGAAATGCAAGTTCAGATTCTTTTTAATAAAATAAAATCTGTCTAAAATGAGGGGTTTTGTAAATATATCAGCCCTTTGATGATTGATTATCAGAATCAATGAATTGAAAATCCAAAACACCCTTCTGAACATAATCTCTAATAAAATGAAGTTTAAGTTCAAAAATGTTGTTTTCATGAATCTGATAGTTTTCCAACTGATGTAGAATCTATTAAGTATAACAGAGAACAATCATACCTCTGTGGAGCTTTTGATCTACCTCTCCTTGTTCAATCAGGTTGTTTCTGAACACCCATTTTTGTTCCAACAATGTTCTTGATTTGGCTTCAGGAGAAGTGTCAGCTAGCTCAGCACCAATGATCCAGTCTTTGTGGTTTCCTCCAGATTCCACAGTTCTTCCCTCTTTCATGGTCAGGGTTTGGAACATAGACTTTCCTTCTATCATGCAATGCCAGCAGCCACTGTCCAGGCACCAGGACTTCACCTTTTCTTTGGCATTTAATCATATCTGCAACAGAATTGATTTCTGACTTGGGTACCCATATGGGTCCTCTTGGGTTAGTTCTGAAAGGTTTAGTCTTTTGTTGCACCTTATGTCTGGAGTTATAATACTCTGACTTGTTTAGATACCTTGGATGTGAATCCTTTAATCTTGAATAAGTCTTAGTATCAGACACTGAGTTCTTCAAAACCTGAGCTTTCAAAGGTCTTGACTTAGATTTCTTCAGAACCTGAGACTTGAAGGTCTTTGGTTCTGAGATTTTAAGAGTCTGAACCTTTGAAGACTTTGGTTCTGTTTTCTTCAGAACTTTGGACTTAAGAGTCTTTGATTCTGATTTGTTCAGAATCTTGGATTCAGAAGTAGAAGGTTCTGATTTGTTAAGAACTTCAGTTTTGCTAGCTCCTGACACAAGGCAAACTTTCTGACCTTTCTTAATACAACCATAATAAGATGACAGAATGGCTTTCTTTTGTATGCTTTGTCTGACATTCTGAGATTTATAAGGTTTTGTATAAATTGGTTTAGTATTCCTTGAAGGTTTTACAAACACAGTCTTTTGAAAGTTTGAGTCTGAATTTTTCAGAGTTGGAGACTTTCTTGTCTTAGGTTCTCAACTCTTCAGACTTTGAACCTTTTCAGATTTAGAGTCTGTTTTCCTCATAGTCTTAGACTTAGAACCTTTTGGTTTAGACTGTGGCAAAGTTTTAAATTCTGCCTTCATCTTTCCCTTAGGTTCAGAAGTTTTAGATTCTGAGTAGTTCAGAACTTCACACTTAGCAGTCTCAGTTTTTGTAAATTTTGTTTCTCAGAATTGTCAGATGCAGGTACAAAACATACCTTAGTGCCTTTTATACTATCTTCAGAACAGGATGGAAGGTTTGTTTCATTTGAAAAATTAAATGAATCATTTTTCAAACCAATTCCTTCTCCTTTGTTTCTGTTGATATTATAAATCATAGAAGCAACTTTGCTTCTGTTGATTCCAGTCAAAATAAAATCTTGAAGAGTAATTTCTTCTTCACTTAAAGGCTTATCAACTTTCTTATCAGTCAGTTTTACAAGAAGAGCATTGTTCTTATCTTTTAAAACATAGATGAGACTTTGAGCTTCTTCTTGTTTTCTTTCAAGCAGTTCAAATTCCTTTTTCAGAGTTTTAAATTGCTTTGACTTATTAAGATAATGACTGATAAGATCTTTGACAGTTTCAATAAGTTCAGAACGAGTAAGTTCAGAATATACCTCATTTTCATCTTCTGAGTCTGATTCAGATTCCTCATCAGATGACATTGTTGCCACTAAAGCCATATTTGCTTCTTCTTCATCTTCCTTGTTTCCCTCATAGGTAGAACACAGAGAATTGAAGATGGCCTTTGCTATTGACTTATCACTTAGTTGTAGATACTCATTGTGAGGTAGAGAGTCCACAATGATATCTCTTACTCTACTATGCTTTTTATAGATCATTATTTCAGCATCTGAGAGTTTCTTTCTGTCATTTGCTACACCTTCTTCATCAACATGAATAGTGATACCATCTTCAATGATGTCCCACAGAGTTTCATCAACACTAATAATATGACTGTACATTCTGCTTTTCCACCAAGAAAACTCTTCAGGATCACCAGTAAACACAGGAGGTTTATGGTGTGAATAAAATTGCTTGTCATCTGTACCATAGTCACCACCACCACTTCTGGATGTGGATTTACCAGAATCACCAGAAGACATGTTTTTCTCAAGATCTATACTGACTCACTGTTAGGTGATTGAATATCAGAACCAGAGAGACACAAGAAAGGGGGGTTGAATTGTGTGGGCTATTTCTTTTCTTTCTCGAAAACTTATGTTAGTTCAGATTCTGATATTGATCAGTCTGAACTATTTTCACAGTGTTTTATGCAGCGGATATAAAGTAAATGAGAGAGGGAAAGAGAGACACAAGCAAATTATCCTGGTTCCTTCCACAATATGGAAGTAGTTCAATCCCCTTGTTACTAACAAGAGATTTTTCACTATAATCAAACGATTACAATTGCTCAAGCACAAAGCATAGAGACTTCCTTGCTTACACACACAGTATGAGACTTCCTTGCTCAACCACAAAGGATGAGACTTCCTTGCTCAAACACCTAGTAAGAGACTTCCCTGCTCAACCACAAAGGATGAGACTTCCTTGCTCAAACACCTAGTAAGAGACTTCTAGTTGCTCAAACACTTAGTAAGAGACTCCCTGCTTAGACACACAGTCTAAGACTTTCTATGCTCAATACACAAAGTTATGAGACTTCTGGTTGCTCAAGCACGCAGGCTAGAGACTTTGGTTCAAACAGATTTACAACAGAAATAGGTTTGAGTTAAACACTAGATATACAATCAGTGGTGTTCACAAAATACAACTCAGGTTGAGACTCTTAAGAATTTGACAGTAACGCAAAACAGAGTGTTACGTTTTCTGGGACAGAGTCTTGGTTCTTCATCTTCAATCCTTCAATCCTTTATAGAAGATTAAAGAGCTGTTGAGAAGAGCCATGTCATCAAAAGAGTCGTTGCAAATAGAACTTCAGCCAGCATTCATTCTGTTCTGGTGTGCGCACAGAAAACAGAGCATGGCAGAGTTGAATTGTTTCCTTAAAACATGGAGAATGTTTTGGGCAAGGAGACAACTGTTGCATAGAGCTGTTCTGACAGTACAATACTTCACTGTTCACAGTTGCAAACGTTGACTGCTGATTCAGACTTCAGAAGCTGGCTTCAGGAACTGTTCATCAGAAGCTACCTTCAGACACAGTACTTCAGAAGCTGGTCATCAGATACTGTTCATCAGACGCACTTCTTCAGAAGCAGACTTCAGACGCACTGTTCATCAGATGCACTTCTTCAGAAACAGACTTCAGAGGCACTGTTCATCAGACGCTGGTCTTCAGACGCACCCTTCAAACGCACTGTTCATCAGACACACTGTTCATCAGACGCACCCTTCAGAAGTTGGTCTTCAGACGCACCCTTCAGACACACTGTTCAGACGCATCCTTCAGAAGCTCTTCTTCAGACGCTGATTTTCTTCAGCCTTGCAACACAAGCTTCTATGCTTTCCTTCTTGCTCTTAACTTGTTCTTTCATAACCAATGTTAGATACCAAACTTTAAGTACATGGTTCTGCACACTAAGAATCAAGCATTAGCAATTCCAATTTTCTTTTTAACACTTTGTTATCATCAAAACCCAAAAGAGAGTTGTTCATACATTTTGTTCCAACAATGAGCAACAAATCTCTATTCAGGTTGATTTGAAGGGGAAATTTTTTTCGCGTTACTGCTCTTTATGCCTCAACTTGTCACATAAAAAGGAGACAGCTGTGGGAATCATTGAGAAATATTTAGCATTCAACAAAATTACCTTGGTGCTGCTTGGGTGATTTCAACACCATCCTTGGAGCTCATGAACAAAGAAGCTAGTTTCAACCCTTTAAAACTCCTATGCAAGATTTTCAAGCCTGGACTGATACCAATAACCTTATCCATCTTCCTACTAAGGGTGCAAATTTCACTTGGTCAAATGGAAGAAGAGGAAGATTCCACATACAAAGAAGACTTGATAGAGCAATCTGCAATCATGAATGGTTCACTGCTTGCAATTTGGTTAGTTGCTCCACTCTTACAAAGCTTAGATTAGACCACTTCCCTATCCTTTTAGAGTTTAAAAATGATGACGTTCAGTTTGCTTCCCAATTTAAATTCATGCAAATGTGGATCTCTCATTCTGATTGCATAAACATAGTGAAAAATAGTTGGAATACTCCTGTCATAGGATGCCCCATGTTTGTTCTCAACCAAAAACTAAAACATTTGAAAATGGCTCTTAAACTTTGGAACAAAAACACATTCGACAACATTCATGATCAAGTGAAGACAACAACTGATAAAGTGCAGGCTCTCCAAAGGGAAATTGATTGTAATCGAGTCACTGATGATCTTTTAACCAAGAAAAGCTTGCTCAACTTCAACTAGAGAAAGCCCTTGACCTAAAGGAAATATTCTGGCAACAAAAATCAAAAGTTAAATGGCACACTGATGGTGATAGAAATACAACTTACTTCCATAGAGTTGCCAAGATTAAGAATGCCTCCAACCTTATACCCTCTATGACTAATGGTGATGAAACTTTAACTGAACCTTCTGATATCTCTGAGCATATTGTCAATCACTTCACCAATTTATTCAATTAAAATTCTCATAGTCAAAACAATGGAATGGTGGAAGAAGTTATACCTTCTCTGATCACTGATAGAATCAATACTTTGCTCACTGCCTTTCCATCTGATGAAGAAATTTTCCAAGCAGTTTTTTCTCTGAACTAAGAAAGTGCCCCAGGTCCTAATGGATTTGGAGCACTTTTTTTCCAACCTTTTGGGACATCATCAAGCATGATGTAACAAAAGCGGTTTTCCAATTTTTTTAAACTAGATGGATTTTACCTAATTTTAATTATAATAATATTGTGCTTATTCCTATAACTAACCATGCAGATACGGTTACTGATTTCAGACCCATAACAATTGCCAATTTCAAGTTCAAAATTATCTCAAAGATCTTGGTAGACATACTTTCAAATTTCATGCCTGCAATCACTTCAACTCAACAAAGAGGATTCATCAGAGGTAGAAGCATAAAAGACTGCATTTGCTTAACCTCTGAGGCAATCAATGTTCTTAACAAAAAGACTTTTGGAGGGAACTTGGCCACGAAGATTGATATAGCAAAGGCTTTTGATACCATAGACTGGAATTTTCTGCTCAGGGTTCTAAAAGGCTTTAGTTTTTGTGAAGTTTTTTGTAATCGGATTCAGTCTATTCTTCATTCAGTAAAACTCTCAGTTTCTATTAATGGTAAGCTACATGGTTACTTTAGCTGCAATAGAGGGGTAAGGCAAGGGGATCCACCGTCCCCCCTTCTTTTTTGCCTTGCTGAGGAAGTTATCAGTAAAAGCTTGACTAAGTTGGTTAGAGAAAATAAGTTGAAGCTGATCCATGGCACCAGGGACATAAACATTCCTTCCCATATCTTATATGCTGATGATATGATGATTTTTTGCAAAGGCACCAACTCTAATATCAATGCTCTTAAGAATATTTTTACAAGATATGCTGCAGTGTCTGGTCAATTAGTGAACCCCTACAAGTCTTCAATCTTTGCAGGATCTATGTCTAATCACAGAGTCTCTCAAATTTCTAACTGAATTGGTTTTAAAATTGGTTCCCTCCCCTTTACTTATTTAGGGGTTCCAATTTTTAAAGGCAAGCCAAAATATGCATATTTTCAAGCTATTGCTGATAAAGTCAAAATTAAGCTCTCAGCCTGGAAAGCTTCTATCCTCTCTATTGCTGGCAGAGTGCAATTAATCAAGAGTGTAATTCAAAGTATGCTTCTTCATTGTCTTACCATCTACTCTTGGCCAATTAATTTGTTGAAAGATTTGGAGAAATGGATGAGAAATTTTATCTGGAGTGGAGACATCAATCAGAGGAAACTTGTGACAGTTGCTTGGCACAAGGTTTGTAAGCCTTTTAAAGAAGGAGGTTTAGGTATCAGAAGCTCATCAACAATCAATGAAGCAGGTAACTTAAAGCTTTGTTGGGAAATTTTTCAATCTGATTTGCAATGGGCTCAGTTAACTAGAAGTAGAGTTCTAAGAGTTAACAAATCAGTCACCTATCCTGTTTCCTCATCTGTTTGGTGCAGTGTTAAACACAAATTCAACAGCATTTTAGAGAATGTTACTTGGCAAATTGGAAATCGGTGCCAAATCAGCTTCTGGACTGATCCATGGTGTGGTGAGCCTCTTGTTTCATCTCTCAGCATTCCTCATCAACTTCACAACCTGCTGTAGTCAAAAGTTTCTTCCTTTATTCATGATAATAGATGGAGCGTTCCCCAAGTTATATTGGCAGCTTATCCTACAATTCAGCAAATGCTCAAGATGATAACAATTCCAAATACCTTCAAAGAAGATAAGCTGATTTGGAAAAGATCGCATGATGGTAACCTTTCCTTTAAAGATACTTATGTTTTTCATTGCTCTCCTCAACCTCAATTTATCAGTTGGGCCAAGTCCATTTGGCATGCCTCCATTCCTCCATCTAAATCCCTTCTAGTTTGGAGAATTCTGCAAGATAAAATTCTAACATATGACAAGCTTGCTAAGAGAGGATTGCATCTTCCTTCTATTTGCAATCTTTGTAGTAAGTCAGATGAGACTTCAACTCACCTATTTCTTAACTGCCCATTCTCTTTAGTTATTTGGAATTGGCTTTCATCTACTCTGAACATTAATTGCAATACCACTAGTTTTTTTGGAAGTAATTGGGTTATGTGATAGAAATTGGTCTCCTCAGTGTAGAATTGTTGTTCTATCAGCTGTTATACATTGCCTCAATGTCATATGGTACTGTAGAAATCAAAAGAGATTTAATGATAAGAACATTAATCCCAGATCAGCAGTTAACATTATTATCTCAGGTGCTTCTCTCTCTGGCAACAATACTAGGCTTGCTGCTAATTCATCTATCTCATATTTTGTGATTCTAAAGCACTTTGAAGTGACAATTAACCCTCCAAAACCTTCCATCATCAAAGAAGTTCTTTGGGCTCCTCCTCTCTTTAATTGGGTCAAATGCAACACTGATGGGGCCTCTTTAGGTAACCCTGGCCAGGCAGCTTGTGGGGGGATCTTTAGAAATTCATATTCATATTTTCTTGGAGTATTCGCTGTTAACCTTGAAACCACTTTAGCTTTCAACTCTGAGCTCATTGGTGCTATGGTCGTAATTGAAATTGCTTTTTATAAGAATTGGCTCAATTTTTGGCTGGAAACTGATTCAATGTTAGTTTACTTGTCCTTCAAGTCTACTAAAATAGTTCCCTGGCATCTCAGAAACAGATGGGACAATTGTTTGCATTTATTGTCCTTTTTTAATTTTACTATTACTCATATTTATAGAGAAGGCAACTCTTGTGCTGATCAACTAGCCAATATAGGTTTATCTTTGTCGTCTTACTGTTGGTTTTCTCAGCTACCCTCTCAGATTATGCACGACTTCTCTAGAAATAGTTTAGGTCTACCTAATTTTAGGTTTTGTTAACTCCTTGAGGGTTTTGGTTCTTTGTCCCCCTTCACTTTTCTTGTAACTCTTTTTCTTTAAAAATATATTATGGGGTTGTAGCAGCTGCTGCAACTTCCTTTATTTTTTTTAAAAAAAAGTATAGATATATGTATATATTTTTTTAAATATTATCCTTTATTTTTAAATATATTTCAATTTTAATAAATATACAAAAGTCAAACATAAATATATGAAAATAAAATCATCCAAAAAAATATATAATTCAAATATGTAAAAGTCAAAATTTCAATTTTAAAAAACACTAGTATTATTGAATGAAAAAATATAGTTGAAAATAAAAGTCAAATATGCAAAATTGAAAATTTTATGAAAACATAGAATAAAATCAAATAATAATATGTCAATTCATGTTATATCATGTATATGGAAATTATTGTAAAAACATAGATAGAATAAAATCAAATAATAATATGTCAAGTCATGTTATATCATGTATATGGAAATTATTGTAAAAAAAAATGGAAATAAAATCAACCAAAAAAATATACATTGAAAGAAAATCGCATAAGAAGAATACCATAAAATTCATATAATAGTAGAATAAAATAATTTATTTCGATCAAAACCAAATAATAAAGGCCTTGACCATAATTTATTGTATTATTTTCGATTGATGAAATCTATATAAAGCCCTAAGTAGTGAAACAAAGAAAATCATCAACATACTTAGTAGAATCTTGTCTTGAGAGAAAAAGAGCAAAATTAATATGGTTCGTTTCTCAATCCTAGTTGTTGTGTTTCTTTTCTGTGTCGCATCCTCCTATGCGGCTAATGATGTAGACG
Organism: Medicago ruthenica; assembly: GCA_018208015.1. Taxonomy (NCBI): domain Eukaryota; kingdom Viridiplantae; phylum Streptophyta; class Magnoliopsida; order Fabales; family Fabaceae; genus Medicago; species Medicago ruthenica. The sequence continues at coordinate 68,023,292 of CM031376.1, read as the reverse complement.
TGCAAGATCTTTGCAAGAAAACCAAATACCCTTCGTTTTGTTTAACTCTTCTCAAATCAAAGCCTGGTAATGTAGGTGGAGACCTCATTAGTCTAGCACAATACACCATTGATGTGCTTAATACCAATGCGTCCAATACTGTCACTCTAATAAAAAAGTTGATTGCGCAAAGCGGTGGTGATCCTAAGAAAAAAAATCATTATAAAGATTGTTTGGATCATTTTGGTGAGGATGGAATTATTGGTGATATTCTCGAAGTCCGGTCACTTTTGAAGAGCTCTGATTACCAGGGTGTGAATGTGCATATGGCTGCTGTCATGACCAATGTTGATGACTGTCTTTCAGGAGATTCATCTGATACCTCTTTGCTTCCAAAATATGCAAATGAAGTCAATCAAGTTGCTGATATTATTCTTATTATTGCAAACATATTATTACAAAAGTAGACTATTAATCTCGTTTGTCCAAAAAAAAAATAGGAGAAATAAAAAGTTGAGAGATTAAACAATAATTGTTGAGTAATTGTGTTTTTGTACCGATTTTGATTTGATTTTAATCATGATTTTGTATAAGTTTTCTTGTTTGTATTGTATTTGATTTGATTTCGGTTCAATTTTGATTAGCCTATCTACAACAAGATGTAAAAGGGTTGACACATATATAATAAGGTCCTTAAACAATAACAATATTGAATTGAGTCATATATCAAGGGGTATGTTCATTTGGTTACTATAAAAATTATCTCTACATTTTGTGTGGATTCGATCTGATGTTCACGCTTTGAATCTGATGTTTTGGGTTTGAGTGATATTATCCTCCTCACGGTTTGAAAGTGTTTTTAGCATATATGTTTGTGTGGTTGTTTGATCTTAATCTGGGCAAACTTTAACTCTGATTGGACTGATAGATATCAGACTATTTGGCTCGAAATAGCCTTTATTGCTTGTTGTTGTTATTTATGCAGTGAGTTATTGATGCATCGACTTACTACGGTGTTGATGGTGGTGTCTATTCGCCAGTCATCAAGATGTTTTCAATGTTAACACGCTACTCTTTTTGCAATCCAGTTTCACGTTCGTAAGTGGGTTCACCGAGTTGTGCTTGTGGTCCTTGTATGTTAATCCCTATAAATATATCAACTTTTCGTTTTAGTCTCTCTAAAAAATTTCTTCGACTTTTAGTCCTTAAAAGTTTTTCATCACCATTTTTGGTCCCTACTTTTAACTTAACTCATGTTTAGCATTCATATTTTTTAATGAAAATTTTTATGAACATATAGAATATTATAAGAATCCATCCCAAAAAAAATTAGAATTTTTTAACAAAACATGAATAAAATATGAATTTTTTATATTTTTTGTGCTAAAAGATTCATCTCAAAGTGGAATTTTTTTTTTATATTTTTTATATTCAGGTCATTTTCTACTGGTAATGCTTGATTGATCTCAAAGTGGAAGTTATAATTTTGAATATTGTTTGTAATTGATTCAGAATTAATATAACCTAAATTAGGGTTCAGATAGCTTCAATTTCAAAGAAGAAAATATGCATGTTTTTGTACTGAGAAAATATAATTTTTGTGTAGGTAGATAAAGCGGCAAACATCACCTAAAATTCACACACTCCCGTCTAACAATGTCCACATTTGCAAATATGCATTTTGCTTCTCATAAAAAAGGCTTATATTTAAAATAATAATAACTAATGAAGTATGGAAATATAAATTAAATATATGATTATTTATTGTCAACAATAGAAAAGAAATTTGGCTCAGGTTCCTCGATGTTACTCTTTTCTTAAAAAATAATAATAATAAATGTTTTTTTTTTCTGGTCCTTTTCTCTTTTCTCTGGGTGTTTTTCTTTTAAGGATTTTCTTTGGGTGTTGTTTAGTGTTTTTTTTATTTTTTTTTGGTGGGGTGGTGGGGTTCTTCTGCTATCCTACCACCTTTGTATTCTTGACCTGATTTTTTTTCGGTATATATATATTTTTTTGCTTTAAAAAAAAGACTTTTGTAGTATAAAATCTGAAATTTGGAGGATTAAATGAGAAAGACAAATGGTGGAAAAGAAGTTCTCTTAAAATAAACATAAATGATCCTTATAAATATTTCAATTTTTTGTTTTAGCTCCCCTAGATTTTTTATCGATTTAAGTCTTTCAAAAGTTTTCCTTCACCACTTTTGGTCTTTGCTTTTAAGTCAATACATGTATGTCATTCGAAATTTTGAATTTTTTTCACAATCTATGAATTTTTATTGAGATTAATTAGAATAGGCTGATAGTGTAAAACAAGTTTACACCGTCAACCAATTAAAATCATCCAATTAAACACCTCATCTTAAATGTTAAAAAAAGAAAAAATCAAATAAAATCTTTATAATAAATGCATTCTAAGCACGATTCTTATTTTGACATTTGATTTCCTGGTTTTCAGCATTAAACATATCGCATCATTGCACTCTAGACCTAACCTTCTCCTACCTTTGTCTCAGTCATTTTTATTTCAGTTATGCTGCATAAACGAAATTGATTTTGTCGTTATTGGTTTTCTTCGTTTCTTTGGTGCCTCTCTTTCTCTCACAATCATCAATATTCTTCCTCTTTTCACTCTCTCTAAACCCAGGTAACTTCTTTTTTCAATTTGTGTCTTTCTTCCTGATTACATGCTTTCCTCTAGAAAAGTTCTCAATTTTTTGTAAAAGGGTCAAATTTTTTATTGAATTTTTTTTTTTTAGTCTGTGTCGTTGTGATGCTCTTTAGGTACTAAATATCACCAAAGGAACAAAAGGGGTTCTGTGTCGTTGTGAAAGCCAATGTATAGTTGTATGATGAAAGTTAAAAAAAAATCTGCTAATGCATGTTCATGTTGTGATAGAGTCTCTGTTCAATGCTCAATGCAACATCTTTTTTATTTTTAGCCTCTTTTATTATGCAAAAGCCTCTAAAAAACAATATGTAAAAAGAAAATTAATTTTCCATATAAAAATTTGGAGTCATCGCATAAATTTACCGGCTAATAATTTTTAGAGTGTTCATTCATATATATTATTTTCTTCACAGATGCAATATTATTTTCTTCATGGATAACTCCTGATTGCTAAACAAAATCAATAAAACAGAGAAAATGTTACCTTATGTAGTATGTAGAGACCAGCCTTTGAGTGGGTGGTGTGGGTGGTAATAGAGATGCTCAAGATTTTCTTTTTTCTTCAACTCATCATTATCTCTTTCAGCCTCTATGAAAACTAGGTTTGGAAAGGTGAAACAGGATGCAGTATCGTGCAATGCAGATTGAAACCTGCTAAATCAAATACCAAAATCAGAATTGTTGACGGGAAATAAATGTGAGATATGACATTTATTATAAAGATTTATTTGATTTTTTCTTTTTTTAACACTTAAGATGAGGTGTTTAATTAGATGATTTTAATTGGTTGACAGTGTAAACTTGTTTTACACTGTCAGTCTATTCTAATTAATCTCATTTTTATTTGATTTGATTTATATTAACTTTAATAAATATTTTATGTTTATGAGTGATTAAGTTCATTCTTATCACTTCCTTCAAAAAAAGTTCATTCTTATCACAATTGTTTTTAATTTTTTTGGCGATAAGTAATATGAATTTTGTTAATAACTAAATAATATGAACTTGCTATCAAAAAAAAAAAAGAAGAACTTGTAACCAAAAAAAAAAGAACTTAATTAGTGTCTTTTATGCACCATTAAATTATTCCTTATATATAAAAAAACGTTTTGCTTTGACCAAGATGTATCAAAGATAGTGTAAATTGAAAATATCGTAAATCAGCTATGCAAACATGATACATTATATTTCCTTGAAAACAATTCATGCTAATTAACAAATAAACATGTAATGTGTACTTTGAAACCTTTGCAAGACATTTGTTTAATATAAAGATAAAGATAACTTGACAAAAAAAATAAAGATAAAAAAATGGGCATTGACCATAATTTATTTTGTTTTTTTCAATTGATGAAATCTATATAAAGCCGCTAATGAGTGAATCAAAGGAAATCATCAACATACAGTAGGGAAAATTGAGAAAAAAACAAATACATTATGGCTCATTTCTTAACCCTAGTTGTTGTGTTTCTTTTTTGTGTTGCATCCTCCTATGCGGTTAATGTTGTTGATGTGCAGGCTATTTGCAAGGATGCCAAAAACCCTTCTTTTTGTTTAACTCTTCTCAAATCAAAGCCTGGTGGTGTAGGTCGAGACCTCAATAGTCTGGCACAATACACTATTGGCGTGCTTCATACCGATGTATCAAATACAATCGGTCTAATCACAAAACTAATCGCACAAAGTGGCAGTGATCACAATAAACAATATCATTACAAAAATTGTTTGTCTCATTTTCAATTGTATGGAGGAGCTCTTGGTGAGGTTGAGAAAGCTCAACAACAGTTGAAGACTTTTGATTATTATGGTGTGAATGTACATATGACTGCTATAGCGACCGATGTTTATGACTGCCTCACCGGATATCAGAGTGTTCATCGGGATGCAAGGGATTTATCTCTTTATAAAGATACATCTTTGCTTCCAAAATCTGTTGATGTTATTGACCAAATTTCTCTTATTATCACAAATATGGTGTTGTTATTACAAAAGTAGATAACTAGTTTCGGTTTCTATTTCTTGAATAATTTTACAATGAATTAGTCAATTTGTCATACTTAATTTATTGTCTATTTCAAGTTTGCGTCATGTGATTTTTGTCTCTAGTATGTACCTAGATATAAGGAGGCCCTTTAAACTTGAACGATATTGAATTCGGTCACCAACATGAACATTATTCCATTAAAATAAAAGTAAAATGCATTTAAAAAATGGTTGAAGAGATACAGTTTTTCAAATAAAGTGTACATTATTGATCATTTTACAACACCTTCTGATTTTTGATGGAATTTAAACTCTTCAATTTCTGTAATATTATAACACTTTGATCAATCAATTTAGCAATTTGTTTAGACAAATTCTAACTTGTGCCCTCACGGACACATATTAATGAACTCATTATTGAAATATATATATCAAAAGTCATGTATTTAACTTTTTAAAAGTTAAAATATTATGTTTTCCAATGCAAAGTTGTTCTTTTTAGGTTGCTTAACATATGCTCTTAGAGCACAAATTAACATGACCAGTTTGTTTATATGTGTTGGTCCAATTGTCATGAAGCACATCAATTATGTGTTGTATAGGGTCAAGAAGATCTACGCCTTTTGCTCCTCCTGGCTTTCAATTTAGAAAATTTGAGCAATATGATTGATTGGAGGTTTCTTTACAAATGACATCTACTTCAACAACTTTCACAAAAATTGAATTGGATGAATCAACACATAGAAGAAGAATGACCAACAAGAGAGATGAGTATTGACTCATTCTGTATTTTTTTTTATTCTTCTGTTTTCCATATTAATTTTACGATTGGTTTTCATTGACTGGAGAGTATTTTTTTTTGGTTTTCATTGACTGGAGAGTATTTTTTTTTTGTTACCATTGACTGGAGAGTATGTGGATGAATATGTTAATATTTGATACTATCAAATAATTATTTTAATTTGTCAAAAAAAAATTAATTATTTTAATTTTGAATTATGGTCAATTAAAATCAATTATAATTAATGCTATTATTCTTTTAAAGAAATCAAAATGTGTTGTTCCTTAAAAAAAAAAAAGTATTGAATCGTAAAGCTCGACGGCCTAACCTACAAAAGTAAATAACCATAATTACAATTCATTACTAATATTGCTTTCAGTTTTTTCTTTTTTAAGACACATATGTGAGTTTATGGCTTATAAGTTTGTCTGATAGATCCTTCAAAAAAAAGTTTGTATGATAGAAAATACTTGTTTGGTAGGAGAATATGTTAGAGTAAATTACACTTTCCTCTTCTAAAAGAGCTTGAATTACACTCTCCTCCTCTCTTATGTTAAATATGAACTTCCCTCCCTTGAAAAGTAAAATTTATACTCCCCTCCCCTATGAGATGCTTGAATTACAATCTTCACCCCTAATAATTAAATATGCACTACCTTTTAATCTATTTTAACATAAATAAATATTTTTATAATATATACTAATTTTGAATCACCATTTAAAATAAATAAATTTTGTTTCTTTATAATTTAAATGTTAATGATAATTAAATTTAAATATTTTGTTATTAATTTTATAATTTGGAGTATAAAATTCACTTTTAAATAACCCTACTTAATCAACTTTAGTAATTTTTCACATATTTTAATTTTATTTTGGGTTGTTTCATATTTTATAATAGGGTTTAAAAGTACATGCTAATGGAATTGAGATTAAAAATAGCGAAAAATATGTATTCAAAATTTGATTATATAAAAATGGATCCGCAATACTATTTTTCTTCGAAGTGTGTTATATTATTTTTTTTCTTCTGATTATTAGAAATAAAAAAAAAATTATTGAGGGTGTAAAGCTTAGATTTTAACATAAGAGGGGAGGGGAATGTAATTCAAGTTTCTCTCAAGGGGGAGTGAAATATCTACTAACAATATATATCTACTAACAATATTTTTTTTTTAAGGAATCTACTAACAATATATAAAAATCGAAGTACAGCAAATTTTCATAATCGTCCTTATTAAAACTCGTAATCTCCTTAATTTTATGTGCATAACGGTCATTTCGCAAAATTTAACTTATTAGCTTTTTAAATAATTAATTACGGATAATGGTTTGTAACAAATTTTGGATAACTATGAAGTAAATAATAAGTAATCACAAGCTGTAACCAAATTTTTTGATAAAAAAAAGGTGTAACCAAATTCCTCAATAATTTAGCACAGTATGAAAAAAAAGTGTAACCACAATTCCTCAAAATAAATTTCCACAGATAATGCACCACATCATAAATTGTAACCAATTTTTTCTATAATAAATAAAAAAACAGTAATCAGAATACTCAAAATAAATTTTCACGGTATCAAAAAAAAATGTAATCAAGTTCCTCAAAATAAATTTTCACGGATAATGCACCACATTACGAGTTGTAACTAATTATTTCTATAAAAAAAAAGTGTAACCAAAATTAATTTCCACTGTATAAAAAAAAGTGTAACCAAATTCCTCAAAATAATTTTTCACGGTAATGCTCATCACAAAATTTTCTCGGATAAAGTGTAACAAATTACTCTCATCTCTTTAATTAATCCTTTATCTTCAACTCACAAAAAGTATATGTTTTTTTCTCCAACCCATCAATCAACTTCATGAGTATGATGAACAATTAATAGTTAATCTTATTCTTCCAATTTTTTCGATTTTTTTTAGGATGGATCTATCTATTGATGCAATCATTGATATCAATGACTCTAAAGAAACATAGAGGCTTGCTGTTAGTGTTCTCAATGTCTAGAGTGTTGTCAACAATCACGGAAATGAGCCCCTTAAAATGATCGTTATGGATTCAAAGGTAAATTTTTTGAAAAAAAAAAAAAACTTAAAAATTTTTAGGCTTGGTTTGTTTTAGGCATTCTATTTGTTATTTATAATTGACCACTTGATCATAGTGAAAAGTAAGTAGCAAGCAAGCAATAGTAAAGAGTCACATTGGAAAGTATACCATAAGAAGCATGCATAGACAAATCCAGTAAGGAAACTGGTAATACTGGTTTGTTTTAGGCATTCTATTTGTTATTTAACAACCGAATCTACCACTTATGGCTTTGGACTGTAGTTTATGGAAGTTTCAAGTATATTCAATCATGTGGAGTCTTTGAGAATTTTGGGGAGGGACTTTTATACTGTATTATTGTTATTGTTATATTATTTTTAGGCTTAAATGCATTTTTGATCCCCCTATTTTAACTTAATTGGAATTTTAATCCCCCTATTTTCAAAACCACTATTTTAGTCTCCCTATTTTACATTTTTTAGGTTTTTTTAATCCCCACCAATTTTAGTGATTTGTCATTGTCATTAGTAACGTGACGGTAACGTGACAGTGTGTGTTGACTAATTAAGTTTACATGTCATTAACATAAACAATTAAGTACATACAAAATGTAAAAACTAATTGATTAATAATTAAAAAACAACAATTGAATTAAATTATAATAAGAAAATGAATCAGGTTTTATACTATGAAACCTAATTTCTAAAATCTCTAATTTCTTCAATCTCCATCAACTTTTCCTTTCTCACTCCACACAATAATTTCTAAACTAAATGGTATAAATGTTGGGTTTATATGAAGGGACCCTTCAGAAGGGTTAAGATGGCGAGAAGATTAGGAGAACATTATACTTTCAACTATGCTTGCTTGCTAGTAGTGTGTTCAAGATACCAGTATAGAGACTGTAAGTGTTAGAGGTTGGAGTATTAAGAGGAAAAATCAAAGGGTTATTGCAGCTTAGTTGTGTTCAAATCACTAAAATTGGTGGGGATTAAAAAAACCCAAAAAATGTAAAATAGGGGGACTAAAATAGTGGTTTTGAAAATAAGGGGATTAAAATTCCGATTAAGTTAAAATAGGGGGATCAAAAGTGCATTTAAGCCTTATTTTTATCTTAGAAACCAATTTGATTTGAGATTCTTCCTCTTTGTGACTATCAATAAACAATTGTATGTTTAGCAAAATTAAATAAATAATTGTATCATGAAAATGAAAGATGGATAAATAACTATGATTTTTAAATTTCAATGACCATGTCTTATAAATTATGTTCTTACATTACCCTTTATTAATTTATAGTATAGTATTCTTAGCGTCCATTATAATCCGTATTGCGAAGCATATCACATATGGCCAAGTAGCATAATAAAATTTAATTAAACACTCTATATCCTAAAGTTTTGTTGTATATGTAACATCATCCATCATTTAATGTCATGTAATTATATGATGATTAAATATTTTAAAATTCAGTTTCCATTGATTCTGGAATTTTCGCAGGCTTTTTAGTCCTACCATTCATCATTTTCTTAATATAAAAGGTAAAATTTAAACAATACCTATGTCACAAATTTCCAAGACTTGCATTCTTTTAATTTCATTATATATTATATGTCATTGAATATAGTTTATAATCAGGTGCAAATTTTCGTTGCTTAAGGGTGATAGGATCCAAGTGTTAATTCGTACTGATCACACACCAAAATGGAAGGAAAGGATCAAAGAAAATACGGCATGCATCATCAACAATGGTTTCGTGTATGATAACGATTTTCATTGGAAGCTGTGTGAACACCCGAAGAAATTTGTGTTCGTTGGAGCTACAATTGTCAATGTAATATCCCGCTTATAAGTAACTGTTATCAATGTTAAAAGATTGATGAGCAAGCATGGCATTTTGGTAATTATGTGGGAATGGAGGAATATTTAAAAAGGGAACAAGATATTTTCTTTCATTTATCTTCTTTCCCTTCACTCTCTCCAAATCAGATTTTTCTCCTTCCCCTCCCTCAAACTCACGCCCTCATCATCCTTGTCATCACCCATCAAGCCTTCATCCTCAATCTTGTGAAATTTATGCAAGCAAGCCTAAGTTTTGGAAGTTTAGAACAAGAGAAATAAGAAGAGAAGCAAGGAAGAATCAAGGAGATAAGCTAGGGTTTGGAACTCAGAAGTTAGCAAGCACCAATCAAGGCATAGGTGAGCTCCCTAAGGTTTTTAGAACCCGTTTTGAGTAAGTTTGAGAGTTTATTATACTTTGAGCAATTTTAGGAAAAGTGCCTTAATTTATGTTATTTGCTAATTCCTTGTTACAGCTATGATTTAACTGTTTATATGCTTAAGAAAATCCTTTTTATACCTTTGGGGAAGCTTGGGTGTGTTGGAATGGTTTGGAATGATGAAAAATGCTATTTCTGAGTTTTCTGGACCTGTCATGGTCGCTACAGCGAGCTGGAGCTCGCTACAGCGACCATGCAGGATTTTGTTCTGCCTACGGTCGCTACAAGCGACCAGGCCTTCGCTTCAAGCGACCAGCCCCAGAACAGCCATGACAGCTTAGCTGTTTTGGGTGTTCTGGTGCGCGTAGGCATGGTTTTTCGCATCCGATTTCTCCATAAACATTTTAAAAGCAACAACTACCATTCTAACTCATTCAAGAGGCTTCCTAAAGGGATGTAATTATAAGGAACAAGGATGGTACAATAACTTAGAATTGAGGGCTAAGTTCAGACGAATATGGGAACATTTCCAACAATTAAGTAGTGACTTATGATAACGATAAGCCTATGATCCTATACTCATATGTTAAGTATTGGGAGATTGATTCCCTAAGAAATGCATTAAATATGCAAAGCTCATAGTAAATTATTAGATGTACTTTCAAGTACTTAAGAGAAGAATCGATGAGAATGAGAATGCACCCAGAATAGCAAGCTTAAGATGCACTCAATTAAGTGTGCGTATGCACAAGAATGATCTAATGATCAAAGTTAAGAACCTTTTATAGGTTAAGTTTTTAAGAATGAATTACTTAAAGAATGCATCAGATATGCATAAGTTATAAGTTATATGTATATATATAAAGAATAAGAACAAAGTTAATTAAATGACTAGATGTGTCTCCTGTAGGCTCGTTAGTTAGTATACAGGGGGTTCCGGTGAAATTACCGCCTTAAATGGCAGCTGGAACGGTGAAGTTACCGCTCGTGAGGGCAGCTACACATCCAAGTCAAGAAAGTTAATGTGTCTCCTGGAGTCTTGCTAGTTAGAATACAGGGGGTTCCGGTGAAGTTACCGCCTTAAATGGCAGCTGGAACGGTGAAGTTACCGCTCGCGAGGGTAGCCACACAAAAGAAAAGAGGAGTCCGGTGTTAGCCTGATATGATAGGAATTTCACCGGTAAGAAGGGAGATGTACTTCGGGGTTACTCCACCCGGATGCACTCCGTAAAATGAACTCAGATAAATATTGTTTGTTCAACGCTGACTTACTAACTTTATAATTAAGAATGATGTAAAGTAATACTTATGAAATTATTATGAGAATATGATGATTAGTCAGCAGAGAAAGAAAGTGATCGTAGGATGTCCCCAGATAACTAAGTATGAGTTTAGGTTTAAGATGAGATTATGATAAGTATAAGACATGATTGAGACAAGTAGCGATCCTAGGTTCCCCCTTGATCGCGAAATATGTAGAGATTGACGGCGATCATAGGAATTCCCAAGATTCCCAAGAGTAGGCACGACGACCCTAGGTTTCCCCCGTGGTTGCCAACAGTAGGTTGGGCTGGAGCTCACTGAGACATTATGTCTCATCCCAATCCTTTTGGTGCAGGTTTACAGGTTAGCAAGATGTGCATGAAGTTATTCTTCAGGAAGACGCTGGATGGAGTGCAGTTGCTCGTCATGGACAAGCTCAGGAGGTTGTCAGATTTTATATGTATATGAAAGTGTATTCAATGATGTTTGGTTAATTGTATAAACGAGCCAATTGTACTCATTCAGTTGTATTGTATTGTGTTGTTATTATTGAAAATTTTAATGTATCCGATATCAGATTAATACATATGCTAAATATTCTAGATAATTTAGTATGGGTGTTACAATTGGTATCAGAGCAGGTCGATTCAGACCGTGCCTTGGGTCATTAAAATATTCAATAAGGTAGTGAGACCATTGGGTTCCGGATATTGTTCTAAAGGTCACATCTAGTTGAGCCTGATCAACTCAATATAGTATATGACGGTTAGGATAAATGTCCGAGAGCTGAATGTGACCAAGGAGGAATAAAGTTTATGAAGGGCGAAGATTAAGGTGACAGAATTTTAAGACGGAATTGGCGAAGAAGTATTCATGCCAAATGGTGGCCATCAACCATGAGGTAGCGAAGCCTGTTAGTGGCAAGATTTCAAAAACATAAGAGATATTTAAAAGGTAAGGTGAAGCACCTCAATCCAGATGGACGCGTCGTTGGACGATGCCTCGTCTGCGGAAGACATACGGATTAAGGAATCATGGGATGCTCTAAGGGATGACTTGGAATTGCAGTACCAAACCTAGAGACTCGAAGTGAGGAATTATCGGTCGGTTTTGAAATCTCTAGACTCCCAGCAAAGATAGAGTGCGGAAGAATCGAACTCGAATCGGATGAGACTTTAATGTCCAAACAGTTAAGAGAATTAATTATGGATTAAGTGAGTTATTTGGACAGATGAAACTAACCACTCAAATGTGGTCATTGAGCGTGAATCGCAAGTAAGTTTAACCCCATCAGATCAGCCGCACCTCCCGAACCATAAATGCCTGATTTGTGAATTGAGGAGAGAAGATGGTATGCAACCTAAGGACTACGATGGATGAATAAGTGTTGATAATAAGATTTGTTGCATGTTGAAGTGTGAATCAGATATTCAGATGTGTACTATTGGTAAGGAGATTGGAAATAAGCTAAGATTTAATTGAAATTTTATACAATGAAAGATGGATATTGAATAATAAGTCATTGGAATTTAGTGAACTGATGGACGAATAAAGTCGAATTTCCTCGATTAGATGAAGAAGGCAAGTTCAAGATAACACAAGATTAAGGTTGATCTGTATTTTGAGAAATAATCGGAAATTCTAGCCGGGAAGTATTTTGAGGTTTTATCATCAGAAAGATCGGCACTAGTACGTAAGTTAATGTTGTGTTAATGTAAGAAGTTCTATGTTCAATTGATGGACTTCCTTATACAATTATTCTGGAAAGCCGGAAGTGATCACCTTATGTTAGTAAGCTTCCAAAGGCGGTAATAAAATACAGATTTGGGGTTGTTCAAACTATATGAAGAATCATTCGGCTGATAAGATCAAGATTGAATTGAGAATACAATAACAAGTTACTGGAGGAATCCAATAGATAATGATAAGTGCAGAAGTTTAAGATCAATTAATTGGGTGCTTGAAGAGACGTAATCTATATTTGGGCATGCTGGAGAGCCGGCAAGAGCTTGAATCTATTTCGACACGGATAGTTCTGGAGAAACTCGAGGGGTAACCTAAGAGATATGGTAAGACGATAGAGACCGAAGTTGTCTCAGAAAAGATTATGAATATGAAATCCTTACGGATAAAGATAGAACGACTAGTAACGGGACTCAAACCCTTAGTGGATTCAATATATAAAAGATGTGAACCTCCAGAAACCATAAGTCGTTTTTAGAAGTTGCCACAAGTGATTGTGTGTGAATTTAAGTTGCCTCAGGCATGCTTTCAGTCGGATTTCCGCAATGTTTTAATGATTATACATGAAGAACTGACCAAGAGATGGTCACAGGATTCAGGATATGGGGAGTAAAGTGAGAACCAGAGTATAGGTTGTTTGACAGGAGCATTGTTGGGCTCGTAATAGTTTCTGAAAACCGTTTACAGGTTTTGGCGTATTATTATGAAAGTAAGTATATGGTTTATGTCGGAAAGGAAACACAAAGTCAGGTAATGACCAATCCGTAAGTTAAGCAGATGGTTCAAGCCACAAGAGGAACAATAACGTCAGATGGTTTTGTTACGGTAATCACAAAGTGATAAAGTAAAAGGATTAGTCAAGGAAATTTTGTGTGACAATAGTGGGGTATTGCTCCAATTCTAACTCAAGTTGTTAAGAATCAGAGTTGCGCAGCGGAGTAGTAATCCAAGAATGAATTAATGAACAATGCTAAGCCGAAGCTTAGAGAACGAGAAGATGTTAAGTGCTTAATTCTTATTATATGGAATAGCAGTAAGTATAGACGACTTGAACTTATCACAAGTTCTAATAGAAATTTTTGGAAGTTATGTTAAGGGATACTTCAAACCTCGAAACCCACGAGAAGAGGAATATCGAAATAGTTTAAGAGTATGTGGTAAGATATAAGGAAGATGTGTTCCTACTAGGTTGAGTCTTAAGTGAATGAAGTCACCGCTAGTAAGGTAACCCAGCTATTTTAGCTCCATAATTTCAAGTAGACTTGAAGAGTAAGTTCAGCCAAGAAAGAATTATTTATGAGGCAACAACAGTAAAGGTTGTGGTTGCAAAGTAATATTTTTGGAAATCGAAGCATTGGTCAAAAGCGACAATGCAGTGGCGAATGAGTTTAATTTCACGTTGTACCAATGTCATGTCAACTTATCTTAGCTGAAGATTTCGGAAAGTCTTGAACTTAATGTTCACCAGTAAAGAAAGGAGAACTTTTATACAGATTAAAAGTCACTCGTAGTCCACAGTAAAGGGCTACGTAATTTCAGGTTATGACTAAAGGATTAAAGACTAGGTGTGCTATTTTTGGTAGCAATCAAGTAGAGTTTTCTATTGAAAACAAGGATCTTGAACTTGACGTCCAGAATGAGAAATAAGTTTGTGATGCCGATAAAATGTAACAATAATTTACAGGTTGTTGTATACTCAAGGAATAGATATGGGTAACATTGGCGGGGCAAACCTGGCAAGCCAGTTGAAAGGCAAATCCCGGATGTTACAAAATGAGTTAAGAGTAAAAGAAAAGATTCCCAATTGATGTGGTAGTGTCTCAAATATGTTAAGATTAAGAATGATGTCCCGCTAGTTGGACAATGATGATGTGACGTACTATGTACCCGTTAGTAGTGTACATGTACTCTAACATATATGTAAATTAAGTGCTATGGAATATACTATGTGATGATATGTGAGACGGTTTATACCACTCATCACTTGGGCTAAACTCCTATGAGTTTTGGATTATCGGTATAGAAAATATTTATGCTACGGCAAGAAAACGAGAATAAGTAGTGACAAGAACGATGGGAGATTGGCAAACTCCCAGTATGAAGAATGATTCCTAAGTTATTAAGATACGCGTTGACGCCGTAGACTAGCTGTAGCGGAGTACGAGTAATCTGTAAGAATTCCGCAAATCTTTGAGAATTTCATAGTGAGGATAATGATTGCGATTGTGATAAGTAGCACATCGTGATGTCAGGAAGAAAGGAGCAGGTGCTAGAGGTGAAACTCCTGCTTGTACTTGGAATAATAATGAAGTTGGAATAATCCTTACTTTGCATGTGCGTACACTATATCGGATGGTCGGTGTAAGAATGATTCTATATGGACAGGTACGATATAGGTCTATGAGTAAGATGTCGTCGTATGGGACGAAAGATAAAGATAAGAATTCATTGGAATTAGTTGCAGTGCAATAAACCCCTGAAGAGTGGAAATATTTGAGGAGGATAAGATTATCCAGTAAAGTATTTGAGATTTAGTGACCTTAAGTTGGAATTGTAAGAAGTGAGCCGAACAAGGAACATAGTCAAGTGAATTGGATAAGATGGTTCAGACAATCACATATCCTACTACGCAAGAGTTGTGTAATGCACATCAGGTATCTCAGTTAAAGGAAAGATTGTCAAATACAATCGACTTGTATAGAGTTGGAAACTAAGGAATTATGATAAGTAAGACGGACTGGAGTTTAGACTAGTAGAGAAAGTAGTGTGAGAGGATTCTAAATTTCGAGGACGAAATTTCTTTAAGGGGTGGAGATTGTAATATCCCGCTTATAAGTATCTGTTATCAATGTTAAAAGATTGATGAGCAAGCATGGCATTTTGGTAATTATGTGGGAATGGAGGAATATTTAAAAAGGGAACAAGATATTTTCTTTCATTTATCTTCTTTCCCTTCACTCTCTCCAAATCAGATTTTTCTCCTTCCCCTCCCTCAAACTCACGCCCTCATCATCCTTGCCATCACCCATCAAGCCTTCATCCTCAATCTTGTGAAATTTATGCAAGCAAGCCTAAGTTTTGGAAGTTTAGAACAAGAGAAATAAGAAGAGAAGCAAGGAAGAATCAAGGAGATAAGCTAGGGTTTGGAACTCAGAAGTTAGCAAGCACCAATCAAGGCATAGGTGAGCTCCCTAGGGTTTTTAGAACCCGTTTTGAGTAAGTTTGAGAGTTTATTATACTTTGAGCAATTTTAGGAAAAGTGCCTTAATTTATGTTATTTGCTAATTCCTTGTTCCAGCTATGATTTAACTGTTTATATGCTTAAGAAAATCCTTTTTATACCTTTGGGGAAGCTTGGGTGTGTTGGAATGGTTTGGAATGATGAAAGATGCTATTTCTGAGTTTTCTGGACCTGTCATGGTCGCTACAGCGAGCTGGAGCTTGCTACAGCGACCATGCAGGATTTTGTTCTGCCTACGGTCGCTACAAGCGACCAGGCCTTCGCTTCAAGCGACCAGCCCCAGAACAGCCATGACAGCTTAGCTGTTTTGGGTGTTCTGGTGCGCGTAGGCATGGTTTTTCGCATCCGATTTCTCCATAAACATTTTAAAAGCAACAACTACCATTCTAACTCATTCAAGAGGCTTCCTAAAGGGATGTAATTATAAGGAACAAGTATGGAACAATAACTTAGAATTGAGGGCTAAGTTCAGACGAATATGGGAACATTTCCAACAATTAAGTAGTGGCTTATGATAACGATAATCCTATGATCCTATACTCATATGTTAAGTATTGGGAGATTGATTCCCTAAGAAATGCATTAAATATGCAAAGCTCATAGTAAATTATTAGATGTACTTTCATGTACTTAAGAGAAGAATCGATGAGAATGAGAATGCACCCAGAATAGCAAGCTTAAGATGCACTCAATTAAGTGTGCGTATGCACAAGAATGATCTAATGATCAAAGTTAAGAACCTTTTATAGGTTAAGTTTTTAAGAATGAATTACTTAAAGAATGCATCAGATATGCATAAGTTATAAGTTATATGTATATATATAAAGAATAAGAACAAAGTTAATTAAATGACTAGATGTGTCTCCTGTACGCTCGTTAGTTAGTATACAGGGGGTTCCGGTGAAGTTACCGCCTTAAATGGCAGCTGGAACTGGTGAAGTTACCGCTCGTGAGGGCAGCTACACATCCAAGTCAAGAAAGTTAATGTGTCTCCTGTAGTCTCGCTAGTTAGAATACAGGGGGTTCCGGTGAAGTTACCGCCTTAAATGGCAGCTGGAACGGTGAAGTTACCGCTCGCGATGGGCAGCCACACAAAAGAAAAGAGGAGTCCGGTGTTAGCCTGATATGATAGGAATTTCACCGGTAAGAAGGGAGATGTACTTCGGGGTTACTCCACCCGGATGCACTCCGTAAAATGAACTCAGATAAATATTGTTTGTTCAACGCTGACTTACTAACTTTATAATTAAGAATGATGTAAAGTAATACTTATGAAATTATTATGAGAATATGATGATTAGTCAGCAGAGAAAGAAAGTGATCGTAGGATGTCCCCAGATAACTAAGTATGAGTTTAGGTTTAAGATGAGATTATGATAAGTATAAGACATGATTGAGACAAGTAGCGATCCTAGGTTCCCCCTTGATCGCGAAATATGTAGAGATTGACGGCGATCATAGGAATTCCCAAGATTGCCAAGAGTAGGCACGACGACCCTAGGTTTCCCCCGTGGTTGCCAACAGTAGGTTGGGCTGGAGCTCACTGAGACATTATGTCTCATCCCAATCCTTTTGGTGCAGGTTTACAGGTTAGCAAGATGTGCATGAAGTTATTCTTCAGGAAGACGCTGGATGGAGTGCAGTTGCTCGTCATGGACAAGCTCAGGAGGTTGTCAGATTTTATATGTATATGAAAGTGTATTCAATGATGTTTGGATAATTGTATAAACGAGCCAATTGTACTCATTCAGTTGTATTGTATTGTGTTGTTATTATTGAAAATTTTAATGTATCCGATATCAGATTAATACACATGCTAAATATTCTAGATAATTTAGTATGGGTGTTACAGTCAAGCCAAGAGATATTAATGAAATACCTCCAAAACAATATTATTTCAAAGATTTTGCTGAAATCCTTGAAGGGAATTGTAAACTTGGGAGGATTGAAGGTTATCATTCAAATCTATAATAGCGGTTTTATGAATTCCAATTTTACTTAACACATATTTGAATTCAAGTAATCTCATGTACGTGTGTTTCTGCGGCCGATATAATTGGTGTTGTACAAGAATTAGTTAACTTTCCTTCAAACTCTGGCGGGAAAAAAGTGGTTGTAGATGTCAATCTCAAAGATTGGAAGTATGGTTCATACATTTTTTCATAGTTTGTTTTTTGATATTATCGTATTCATACATTTTTTCATAATTTGTTTTTTGATACTATCGTATTAAAAAATAACAAATGACTAATTTTTTATATTTTCAATAGGGGTAATGTTATTTCCTGCAGTCTTTGGGAAAGCTATGCAACCAAGTTCTTAAATTACTACAACCAAAACAAAAATTGTGGAGCAATAGTACTTATTCTCACACATGCAATGATCAAGGATAAACAAGGTTTCTTCCTAATTTTGTTTTGAAATGTTAGATAGAAGACTCGAAGACATAATGTCTGGAACCCGTTTTTCATCAAAAAAAAAAAAAATTTGAGGGAAAGTTATTATGTTTGGTGGTGATTTTAGACAGATCTTACTAGTTGTACCAAGAGGAGGTTGATGTGATATAGTTCATGCAACCATCAATTCATCATATATATGAGATCATTGTCAGGTGTTGAGACTTACAAAGAACATGTGGCTGTAACCAAATATCCAAACATCCAATGATTCAGAATTGGAGGAATTTTCCAAATGGATATTAAATGTTGGAGATGGGAAGTTCTCTTAACTTAATGATGGGTATGCAGATATTGACATTCCATCAGATTTGTTGATCACTAATTTTGATGATCCAATTCAGGCGATTGTTCAAAGCACGTACCCAGACTTAGTCAAGAATTACAAGGATCCAAAATTTTTACAATCCAGAGCTATTTTGGCTGGAACACTCGAGATTGTTAATGCTATCAACAAATATATTTTGGGCTTGATTCCAGGTAATACACGGTTTCAACATGTGTTCAAAATTATCTGTTATAATTTGATCATTGATTGTAGTTTTTTATGTTTTATAAGTGATGAAAAAGAGTATTTAAGTGTGGATTATGTTGATAGATCTGAAGCTGATGGCAATGAAGCTTTTGATGTGTTTACCCCTAAGTTTTTAAAATAAAACTCAAGACCATACACATATAATGCTACTCAGAAATATTGATCAATCAGAGGGTTTGTGCAATGGAACAAGACTCAGTAACAAGACTAGCAAATCATGTTATTGAAGCAAATGTTATTTCAGGTAAGAACATTGGAGGAATTGTATATATCCTCAGAATGGAGATATCTCCTACACAGTCTCCATGGCCATTCAAGCTCTCTAGAAGGCAATTTCCAATTACCGTTTGTTATGCTATGACAATCAACAAATCTCAAGGACAACCACTGAATTATGTTGGATTATATCTTCCTCGGAGTGTGTTTAGTCATGGTCAATTGTATGTGGCAATATCAAGCGTAAAGAGCAAAAAAGGTCTTAAGATAGTAATTCATGACAAAGAAAATCAAGCATTGAAGTGTACCACCAATGTCGTTTTCAAAGAAGTTTTTGAAAACTTATAGTTTGTAGTATATTTTCACCTATATTATATGCATATAGTTATATATTAAACAATTGTCGTAATAAGAGTGGTGTTGAAACTTTGTTCAACAAGCTCTACTTTTGTCCAGGTTTCAGCATTTACAAGTTGCTCTAACTTTTGGAAGTTGACTATGGATAGTTTGTTGACTAAAAGTTTCTTCTATTCAAATTATCTTTGACCAAATTATTTGTATTACTTTGACCCTTTCAATTTATTCTCTTATATATGTTGATTCCGTCAATAATTATCGTAATAACTTGCAACCCGTGCGAATGCACGGGTCTATTACTAGTTTTCCAATATGTTTTGAATAAGAGGGGAGGGAAGTATATATTTTAATATAAGAAGAGAGGGGAGTGTAATTTACTCAATATAATAACACTTACTTATGGCGCAAGTGATGTGACAGGAGCTTCACATGAGAATTTTCTAGGAAAGCATTCATTTAAATATATTAAAGCTTTCCTAGGAAATAATTTTCTAGGAGACCATTGATTTTAAATAATTAAAATATAAATATATATTTCAACAAAAAAATTTAAATTCTTAATTAAATATATAGTGAGGAAGAGGAGTGTGATGATTGATATTTTTGATGTGTAATAATAATATTTGAATATTTTCGTTTTTGAATAAATTTGAATATTGTCGTTGTCTAATAATATTTGGAAAATTTTATTATATGGTGCAGCTATAGTTTTATATATAATAACTTTAGTTAAAGTTTTTTTTCTCAAGTAGTTTAGTGGTTAGAGCTCACACATTTAAAATATGGAGAAGTGGGGTGTTCGGGGTTCAAACCCCGACCCCTGGATATAATATGCAATATCCTATCAACTGAGTTAAGCTTACGGAGATAACTTTAGTTAAAATTTTAATATGATAGCTGTGAATAATTTGATATGTATGCTTTTATAATTCATTATTTTGATTTTAATTATTATGGTTTCCATCAACATATCTTTGGATAATCAATTATTGTTTTAAATGATTCCTCATTATTTTGTATTTATTTGGGTATGTGATTATTTTTATTTTAAAATTTTGAAGAAAAAAAGTGAGAGGGAATATTTTTATACAACCAGGTCTAAGGTTGTACAGAAAAGAAGCAAAAACAGAAACAAAAATGACCAAAAAGTTCTTATACAACCAGGTCTAAGGTTGGCAACTCAAGGCCTTTGCTATGAAGAGCCTATATTGGAATGCAAGGGGTTTGCCCAATGGCCCCACATGACTGGCCCTCAAAAAGTTATTTTTATATCAGAAACCTATTTTTTGTTATATTGTTGAGCCTTGGATGAACTTTGCAGATTTTCCTAGCCAGATGGTTTGATAGATTAGGCTTTAAATTATTTGCTATGAACTCTAGAGATAATTTAACACCAAATCTCTACTCTCTATTGCTGGGAGAGTACAACTTGTCAAATCTGTAATTCAAAGCATGCTAAACACATACTATTATGGTCTATGAATGACCTATATCTTTGTTGAAAGAGCTTGAATGCTATATCAGGAATTTCATTTGTAGTGGTGATGTCTCAAAGATAAAGTTGGTGACTGTGGCATGGAAAAAAGTTTGTAAACCTCTTGGCTCAGGGAGGTTTGAGCATTATTTCAAATGTTTCTCTTACAGTATAATAACTCAAAGATATGGATATCTTTTATATATTCCTTTGATGAAAATAGTTATTAGTTTTATGATCAAGAGTATAGATTCAAACGAATGATATTTTAGAACCTATATAATAGAATTCATCGAAATACATCTGAAACTACTGGATTGGCTGCTTTTAATTAATTGAATTCTCCTCGCTTGCAAACTATTTTCGAAAACAACTAAACCCCCAATTTTATAATGATGTTTCAGTATTCTTATTTGATTATTTTTAACTCAGAAATCCTTGAGAAATGACGAAGGTTACCTATATTTCACTACTCTTTCTAAAACAATTATTTTTGATCGTGCACGACAACAATCGGTTGTCTTGTTGTACATCTAACTCAAATAACTAATGAAACAATCAAATTCATTATTCCTTCCAATAAAGCTAATTTTTTATCCAAGATTTAAATAGTTTGATATAATATGAAGAACTTGGTCACCTTGTAACATATTTTGAGAGTAAATGGTATCGTATGATTATGCAGGCTTCTCTCAAAAAAATGATTATACAAACTATCCATACAATGAATAAATTATTTGATTTTAATCATAAGTATTTTTAAAGTCACACATATGAATAATTGTGATTTGTAGACATTATAAAATTTTATATGCTGACATTGTACAAAAATTCATCGTACAAAAATTTGCATCTTTTTCTGTAAAAAAATTTGAGTGACGAGCTTTTCAAAATAAATTTACAACCAACAAAAGAACTCACATTGCAACCTTATCCAAACCATAACCGTGACCCAAGCATAAGGTGATCTAATTAAGCCTCACATTAGGCATCCTAAAAAACATTTTCCATTAAGTGAATAGCAGAGATAAAAAAAAAAAAATTGAACAAGCAAAGATGAAATTTATTAACACTGATAAAATAGTATCCTTAGCACAAGGCGCAAATAAAATTAAATAAACAAGTTGTCTTGATACACATGACAAAGTGTTTTGTAACAAAAAAAAAAAAACGACAAAGTGTTTTTTTTTTGACCTCAAACAAAAATGTTTTATTTTGAATATACATATTTGAGTTTGAATATATCTTGCGTTGTGTAACTTATAATTTTTTTCACACACACAACTCAACTAAAATATAATAAAATAAATCTTGCTTAAAAGTTTGAGTAGGGCTACAAATGTGTTGGATCAACTCTGATCCAAACAACATTTTCTTTGAATATGAAAGAACAGAATATTTATATTGTTGGATATGTTTTTGGTGTAGTATTCACTGACTTTTGTTGAAGGTGAAGGCTGACCACCTTTTTATTGGTCTCTCTTCTACTCACATTGTTTTTCATTCATAATGCTCAAAGAGACCTTTTTTTTTAAGGAAAACTCTCACACCTTGTTCAAAAAATCTAAATTCAATACCGCTTGGCCAAAGTTGTTTTTTTTTTTTTTTATTTTGTGGATCAGGTATCCTCCGCACACGCAGTTCCGGAGACTAATCTCTGAAACCTTGTGAGACCTAAATGGGCGACAAACTCTTCTAAGAATTTTAACGTTGATGCATGCCCAATGCTGAATTTGAACCCAAAACCTTGGTTATGTTAGAAGAGACTCGTGCTATCTCATCTAAGAACTCTTTGATTCTTGGCCAAAGTATCTAATATATGAAGTTAATAACTTTCTAATTCCTTTAAAATAAAAGTAAAATACATTTAAAATAATGAGAAGGGATAGTTTTTTATTGAATGAAATGGCACTATTGGCCTTTTTTTTTTGGTCAATACATTATTGGCCATTTGATAACTGGTTCCGACTCCAAATATATATCACTAAACTAACACCTTATGGATGAACGTAAAATACTAAGAAACAATTCTAAATGAAACAACTCATAAACAATCCAGTTTATTATCCCTTCTTAAAAAAACTAATTTATTATCCTAGATTTAAATATTTTAGTATAATTTGAAGAACTTGATCATCTTGTCGAAGATCATCAACATTCTTTGCAAGTAAAGGGCTGGTTTCATTTTTTTTCAGACCATCGCTACATTCAAGAAGAGATTGCATAACATCAGCTGCATCTTTAACCATGGCTGGATATTGTCCGAGTGTCAATTCTAATTGGGCAGCTGCAAGCTTAGTGGTGGCACTAATGATTTCTAATGCACATTGAAAATAAATTGTAAGATTATTACCACTTTGCAATTTAGTGATGAGATTAGATGTGTTGGCCAAATTTTCATCAAGCACATTAATTGTGTATTGTGCAAGATCAACAAGATCTACACCTTTTACTCCTCCTGGCTTTGAGTTGAGAAGATTTGAACAAAATGAAGGATTGGAGGCTTCTTTGCAAATGACATCTACATCAACAACTTTGGCTGAAATTGAATTGGAGGAAGCAACACATAGAATAAGAAGCACCAAGTAGAGAGAGAAATGTTGACTCATTTTGTGTTGTTTTTCTTTATTATTTCTCTTCTTCTTCTTTTTTCCTTGTTTTCCTTATTGATTTTACACACGGTTTTATAGAGTATGTGGATGAATATGTTAATAATTTATATGAATTAATTATTCTTACTGTTTCTACAAAATAATTATTCTAATTGCATTTTGGTCAATTACAATGAATTATAATTCGTAAAATATATTTTTTAAAGAAGTCAACATGTGTTGTTCAAACCTCATTATTAAAATTGCAATTACTTGTTATCAAATAGTGGTGGCGGTTACGCCACCAAGGAGGTGGGGCCAAATCGCGATTAGGGTTACGATTCAGAAGTGTGGCCTAGGTTAATTTTACCGAGGCCCCACGGTGGCCGCCAACTGTACTTGCAGTGAGTACAATATTTAAAGCTATGGTTTAATCTGTTTTAGTGATGCCTTGAAAATGCCTCTCAAGTGTGTATTTATAATCTTATTTGGGCTTGGTTTCCCGTGGCTTTGGCCCCAAGTAACTTGGGCCCATAGCCACGTTTAGAGTGTTCTGGAGCTTTCTAGAGGGTTCTAGAAGGCTCTATGAGGTGGCGCCCCCTAGCGGGCTTGCCTAAGGCCCTTCTGGTCCTTATGGAGGGCGCCAAGCTCTTCTGGAGGGCTTTGTGCCCTAAATGATAAGATTGATAGTCCAGTTTCATAAGACACCTCAATACCCAACTCTAAATGAGAGACAAGGCAATTATGTAACACCACGATTTCTAAATATTAATCCGTTAATATTATTATAAGATAATATTAATATTATTATTGCATAATGTTAGTATTACCGTTATTATAATGTATTAATTGCTAGATATTTTTAAAATAAATTAGCCGGGTTAAAGATGTTATGAATAATGAGGAAGTAGGGGAGTTAACTGGTTGGTTAAACGATGGGGGGAATCGGGTTAGGAAGAATACAATGTTTTAGCAAGGATGAGGAAGGTGGTGTAAACAACAAGGTTGTATAGTTGCAGACGGAACAAATATCCAAACTAGCGGTGCGGATAGCAAATCTGTCTAAGATTATGTGAGGAAGGCAAAGCCCGAGTGGTGACTATATAAGATTATGTTACAGAGAACTTTTGCTGAATGGAGAAAATAAGAGAGGAGAGGAGGAAACCCTAGCTAAGGAGAAGAGAGCCAAGCGCCACGTTTTCGGAGAATTCGAGGTAAGGGGGAGAATTCTTTCACTTTAGGGTATCTTATTTTATAACGAGGGTTGTTTAATTCTTAAGATGATCTTGTTGTTATGTTGTAAACTTTGATGAGAAAATGATGATGAACGAAGGTAAAGACGAGGTTGAAAGATTTAAAATTAAGGGAACTAGTTTTGAGTTTTCGAAATTGAGGATTGACCATGAAGAGAGTGTGTGAATCGGTATGTTAATGGAAAATTAGTGTTTAGAATGATAGGGTAACCTTAGGGTGATGTTTAGGGACAAATTTGGTGAGTTTGAGGGTCGAAATAGGAGTCGAGGAAGCTCCCATGGTGGAATATTGCAAAATCTGCGTTCTGATGCTGTAAAAATCGTGTCACGAATTTGGCATCGTGTCATGATTTTGTAGGCAGAAGCAAACCATTTTTCTGGGCATAAAATCGTGCCACAATTTTGAACCACCTTTTTGACCATTTTATATTCCGAATTAAGCTTAGGTGTCTTCATGAACGTTGTAGATATGGATGTTAGCTTTCATTTGGCTTTTGAAGTGACCTCATTTAGACATCCACAACTTGAGTTATGATCAAAATACTATACATAGGTCAACACGGTCGTGCACTCTTTCTAGACTTAGGAAAACAAACTTGTATACCCTTTTCTGTTCCAAATTGAGTTTAGGTGTCTTCATGAGAGTTGTAGCTTGGGATGTCATCTTTCATTTATCTTTACTTTGACTCCATGTAGACATCTACAACTTGAGTTATTATTAAAATATTGTACCTGAGTCATGCTGCACTCTTCATAAAAATTCAGCACAATCCTTTCAGAGAACTCTAAAACACCATTGAAACAATAATGAGCTTAAGGAAGTCTTTAGATTAAAAATTATGAGTAATGACCCTAAACTAATATACCTAAATGAGGAAGAGTGTTTAAGCATAATTAGACGTGATTACCTAAAAATAATAGTGAGTCTAACACATGAACCTGTGGAAAATGTATAAGTGTGGTAAAGAGAGATATAGAAGGTAGAAATCGACGAAGATAGCAATAATACCTTAGAGTAAAGGGTATGTTTAATGCTAAAACTAATTTGAAGAGTGTAAACTAGAGTAAACCAAGAATACAGTGATAGAGGTCCAGGATAATGAACGACATTGATAAATTTCAATATATGAATATAAGGTCTTAAAACTTAATAAAACTTGGTTGTATATATGGAAGACGCTATGAGGAATGTTAATAGAGAGGTAAACATTTTTAATTAGAATAGAGAATGGGGTATGCTATTAGGATGAAAGATGTAGTAATGGAGAGAACGAACGAGGAGAGTAGATTAAAAAAATGTAGTATTGATTAACGAAAGAATGAAAAATGTATATATGCTCATATAAAATGTTAATTAATGATGAGGAGTTACTGTCGTATGATGATGATTTATGACGAGATTTTAATTGTTGAATGATGATGACGAATGATGCTTGTGAATGACGAGTAATGACGATGATGTACCTTGTTTAAGATGACGAGTAAACGATGAAGTGGATTACATCGTAAGTAGAAGTTAAAGCAATGGGTAAGGTCGGAGATGGTAATAATAGTGAGAGAATATATCAAGTTAATTAAGATTAATAAGATGAGATATTAATAGTGTAGATGGTGAGGTTACACAGTGAGTTTAAAACATGAATTGGTTGATATGGTGAACGATGATTGTAAGAAGAGATACAGAGTGATGGTTTAGAATAGTGGAGGATGATGTAGGTAGATTCTTAGAATAGTAAAGAGCTCAAGATAGTAGTAGATAGAAAAGTGCAAAGCTAAAATGAACAATTAGAATGGTGAAGTTGTTTAAGGTAATGAAGATGCTAGGTGAAGAGATAAGACAAAGGTAATAGGTGAAGTAGCAATAAACGTCACAAGAAAGGGGGGGTTTGAATTGTGACCCTTTTAAAATTATTCCTGAAATATTAAACAAGATTGTATACTCAAGAAAGTTCTTGGTAAGTGTTAGTATAAAAAGATTATGGGTTTTAAGCTTGTTTTATCCTGACCAGAATGTTCTGGATCAAATATAAAATATTTAAGTTGCTTTTAGTGAGTACCAGAATGTTCTGGAGAATGATTAATTCATATAAGCAGAATGAGAAAATAGTAATGACCAAAATGTTCTGGAGAATGATAAAACAATATTATAAGTTGATTTTAAATGAGAGTTTATTTTAGGCAGGTTGTTTTATCTTGGACCAGAATGTTATGGAGGCAGTTAATAAAACAATATAAGTGATTAATTTAGGACCAGAGAACTCTGGATTAATTTAATTAGGACCAGAATGTTCTAGAAAGATTAATAATATTATGATAGTGATAGTGTGTGATCTTTGTGTAACGAAAATAATAGAGAGAAAGGAAGAGAGAAAAACACAGGAGATTTATCCTGGTTCACCAAACCCGGCTACTTCCAGTCCCCACACCTCGTGTGAGATTATCCACTATAGTATCCTGCTAACAGAAACTTCTGACTAGCACCATAGATTCTTGATCACACCAGATCAGTCCGTTACAAAAACGTATTATCAACCTCGACATGCTTCTACAATTCTTTGCTTTCGCACAAGAAAGGTTGTTATACTTCTTTCCCAAACTATTGTTACGAATAGACTTGAGAATTACAATACACTTTGTATGAAAAGAGATGATTTTTGGATCGAATAAAATTCTCAATACATGTTTGAGATTTTACTAAAAAACTCGAAAGAGTATGATCCAAAAAAGAAAGAGAGAGCTTTGAGACTTGTTTGTGAAGAGCTTTTGTATTTAGTGATGATTTTTCACTTGAGAGAATGTTTGCTTTCAAAACTCTTGCATTTAACTTCCAAAGCCTCTTGTATTTATAGGTGAGGAGTGTCTTGGTGACCAAGGATGAAAATAGAGCTGTTAGACACGTTTTTTACAGCTGTCTACAGCTTCATTTGTTTTCATACTTTCTTCTTCAATTCGGCCAGAATGTTCTTAGAACGATCTGGTTGATTCAGCTTCCTTTTGTTGTTTCAACGTGTGAAGTTTACAGCTGTAATGAGCTGTTGCTTGCTGTAGTGAGTTGTTACTTGCTGTAATGAGTTGTTGCTTGCTGTAAAAACTTGCAAGTCACTCATGTTTATGTCACCATGATGATGCCATTCCATTTCACATGTGACTTAATACTTTTCATGAGATATTTATCTTTTGATGGACTTTTCTCCAAATGGATTGAAACTTTCAAGACCCTAAGATAACTTCTCATGTTTTAATGCCATGCATTCCTTTTTGCTTTCTTGCCTTTTGATGTAAATGTTTCATTGTATCCAGACGGTTCATGGAACAGTGACCAGAACGTTCTCGTAATGTTCTCATGAAACAATTCTCACAAAATAGATTAGTAGATAACAAGATGAAATAAATTTAATATGTTTGTAATCTTTAAAACATCAAATAAGGATTTTGTCTCAACAATAGGAAATAGAAAGGCCTAAGTTAAAGTAAGGGATAATGTTAGAAATAATGATAATGGTGAAGTAACGATCTTAAGTTAAAATGAATAGAGTGTGGTCAATTTCAGATGACAGACGATGTTGAGAGAGTTGATAGGACGAAACAGAATGGGAATGGAAAGTTGTATGTTAAATGATGAATGATGTCAGGGGTAAAATTAGTGATGAGACAAGATAATAAATCAATAGAGGAATAAAGACATAAGTTAGAATGAGGTAAAGATGATGAGGATGATTGGAATTATAAATGACGATGTCGAGAGATGGTGTAATGACGATGTTGTAAAATGTTGAATGATGAAGTAAAAACAATGTTGTATAATGTTGAATAATAATGACGTAAATGTTTCCTATGAAGATGAGTAGCGACAAAACATAACTTGTCCATAAATGACGAGTCTGATAGATGAATTATGTTGAAATTGTGAGTTGTTGATGATGTGCTATATGTAGTATTTAGAGAGTCTTCCCTCATGCATCATATCATATTTAGGACCATGTTGAATGACGAATGACGAATGATGTATGTATGTTCAGTAACAAAACTCTGTTGATTAGGTTGTATATATGTTCAGTAACACAACTCTGACATATAAATGTTGATTAGAAACCGGTACCGGGATGCATATAGGTCTAGGAACAAAGTGCATTTGCATATGGCTAACGTTAGGTGTATATGATGTATATGTGATATATGTGGTATATGTGATATGTGTTAATGTTGACGTATTGTGAGTGTTATGTGCATTTCTTTAATGTGTTGAAACTGGTGAGTTATGATGATGTGTTAATGATGTTGTATAACCTGATGAAGAATTGTGAATATGTTGTAAACAATGATCAATGATGCTATGCCTATTTATATATTATTCATGTATCCCAATATATGTTATGATGAATATTCTCACCCCTTTGTGGTTGTTGTGTATTATGGTGTCTGTACTCTTGGGGTACAGACACTCAGGACGAGGAGCGCTAGATTGTGGGATGTTTAGAAGGTGTCGACGGAGATATACTTTCGTAGCTATTATCTAATTATTTACGTAGTCGAATAATCACGTGCTCTGATCTGTAACACTAGGGTTGGGTCCAGACGTTGAATATTTGATTTTATGAAGTTTAAATATTAGAAATCCTTATGTTATTTTTCACAATGACGGTTGAGAATCAGACTTGTTTATTTTATGAAATATTTTTTTGAAGTATTTTCCGCACTCTGAATATTACGTGTTATTTATTATTTGAATGAATGATTGACGAGTATGTGTAACATCCTTTTTGTTTAAATTTGATCGCATTATTTATTAAATCGACATTGGGAATTAGGGTGTTACAAGCTACGTACCATCGGCGTTAAGGATCACACTAGAGTGATTGTTGTTGTTCCTCTTGATGAATCTGTCCGCAAAGCAACGTTAGAATTGGTAGTAAAGCAATTTTTTGAAGGTTTCCATCATACTTTGAATGTTGAAAGAGACATGGTTGAGGGACCAGTTCTCATTTCTTAGGCACATCATATTTTGGTGATGCCACACCCACCAAACAGTAGCATTGAATATGAAAGGGTAAGGGCCCAAAAGGCGCATTAAGCCTCGTGTGGAACCATGCTAGAGAAGAAATCTTGATGATTGTAATCAACATGATACCAAATGTTAAACCATTGAGGTTAATTTGATGGTGATGACTTGAGACCTTAAACTGTTCTTGTCTCAGTTTAATTCTCCATGATGCCAACTTCGGTATGCTAGTTTAGTAAACTAGCATCTTATGGATAAAAGTAAAATACTAAAGCAAGCAACTCATATACAATCCAATTTACTATCCCATCTAAATCAAACAACTCAATTGTAGCAGCCACTATAAGCCAAAAATGACGTCTTCAATAATGCCTTATTTTTGGCAGCACAAAGTAGCACAAAGTTTAAAATCAGGTTTAAGAAATGCCATAATACGCTTTGAATATATTATTGGCTATTATTATTTTTTTTTTTGAGTAAAACGGCGATTTCAACCTCCACGGGGTACACTTTTTCAGCAATATAATTTGTGTGTAAAGTGGCAGTTTGAACCACAGTGATTGTCACTTTTACCGGTACTAAAAAATTACTGGTACGAATAAAAATTATGTTCATATATAAAATGTAATTTACATAGTGTAAAAAAGAATCAACATAAGTTATATAAATTAAACTCCAATTACAAATCACATATTCTCCGTCCCTATAAAATTGGAGGCTCGACTCTCAAATAAAAATAGGCCCTTGGTATAAATTAGCAGTAAAATGTTTAGAAGATTTATCTCTAGAAACCTTCACAATAGTAAAATCTCTTTTAGGACCTTTTGTAGCTAATAACTCAATCATTTTAGACTAGCCAGAATCCCAATTTCTTGGATCAAATACATCTACACCAATGTGAAAGTCATTAACACTATCAACATTTTCATTATCATCTAACAGGATTTAACCAAGTTAAATTAGCATGTGAGATTTCAAACTAACAGATTCAACCAAGTTAAATTAGCATATAACCACCTATTCAAATGAATGTCAAGGATTAAAAACATATCATGTGTATTCTCATCCACCCTATAAGGCTATAACCATCTCGTTGACTCAATTTTCCCAATTCATTCGTTAAAACCATTCCTTTTTATTATTGTTAAATTAAATTAAATTAAATTATATCATCATTTTCCAGTAACAATAGATTGAATTGTAAAAAAATAAAAATAAGAATAAGAAAAGTAACAATAAATTGAAGGGGCACTATCATGTTTTGTTTCGGTGAAATTTCACAATTTTGCTCATATCAACATAATAGTAATGAAATTAGGAAAGAAGAATAAGTAATTAGCAAATTAGATAAGAAGAAAGAAGGAGCAATTTTCAAACCAACCTTCAATTTCGTTTTCTCTTTCTCCCATTTTGTTGTTCAATAAAAAATCAAAGAAAGGAGAACTCGAGGATATATGGAGGTTTGATTGGTGTGTGTGTGGCGGCGCACGGCTGAGAGATGGAGGTTGGGCGGGGACCCGAGGTTAGGGGAGAACTGAGAAGAAGAAAGAAACACGAGTGTGAGGAGTGAGGTTAGAGAAAGTGTTTTTTTTTTTTTTGCTTTAAGTGGGTGGGTATTGGACTATAATTTTTTTAGGCCCATGAATTTGGGAGGCCCAGTTCGGTTGAGCTGTTTGCACTCCCCAAGAACGGCCCTATATTCTATATCAATCAAAAAGAAAAAAAATCACATGTTTTCTCCAGTCATATCTCCAATTATGTCACAAAACAATCAGGTATCAAATAAGTAGAAGCATTTGCAAAGGATATGAATTTCATTTATCTTAGAAGTTTATGATTACTAATCTTCGTATGAGAATTTGTTTGCCAATTTTATTGGGTCTGAGAACTTGGCTTGCCACTTTTAAGTCATGAGTCTTTCCTTGCGGCCATACTTTTTCCATCAACAATGCTTGGAGACATTGTTGAAAGAATCCAACTCTAGTTATACCCAAATCAATATAAAGTTGGTGATGAAGTATCTAATTAAATTGTTATTACTAATTTTTTTAGAATTCCTTTAAAATAAAAGTAAAATCATTTTAGTTTTAGGAATTGGAGAAGGGAAAATAATTTATTAAATAAATTGGCACTAAAGATCATTTTACAAGACTATTATCATCGAGTCATCACCTCATAGACAAAAGTAGAATACAATGAAACAACTCTAAGTGAAATAACTATGAAACAATCCAAATTATTATCCCTTCTCAAAAACTAATTTATTTTCCAAGATTTAAATATTTTGTTATAATTTGAAAAACTTGAGCACCTTGTCGAAGATTATCAACATACTTTGCGAGTAAAGGGCTGGTTTCATGTTTATGAAGACTATCAGTACATTCAAGAATGTATTTCATAATATCAGCTGAATCTTTAGCCATGGCTGGATACTTTCTGAAATACAAATTTACTTTTGCATCCGTAAGGCTAGAACTGACACTATCTGCATGGTTCAAAAGATCAAGATCACAACGATAATAATAGTTTGCTACCGTATCATTTTCAGCAGTTCGACCCAAATAATGTATTAGGTTAAGTGTGTCAGTCGAATTATCATCAAGCACATCAATTGTGTATCGTGCAAGGTCGACAAGATCCACACCTTTTGCTCCTCCTGGCTTTGAGTTGAGAAGATTTGAGCAATATGATTGATTGGAGGCTTCTTTGCAAATGACATCTACATCAACAACTTTGGCTGAAATTGATTTGGAGGAAGCAACACATAGAATAAAAAGCACAAACAAGAGAGAAAAATATTGACTCATTTTGTGTTGTTTTTCTTTATTATTTCTCTTCTTCTTTTTTTCCTTGTTTTCCTTAATTGATTTTACACACGGTTTTATAGAGTATGTGGATGAATATGTTAATAATTTATATGAATTAATTATTCTTACTGTTTCTACAAAATAATTATTCTAATTGCATTTTGGTCAATTACAATGAATTATAATTCGTAAAATATATTTTTTAAAGAAGTCAACATGTGTTGTTCAAACCTCATTATTAAAATTGCAATTACATGTTATCAAATATTGTTCCAGATTGTTTTTCTTTTACTTTAGTTAAATAAGTGATTTTCACATATTTTTAGTTTTTTTTCTGAATGTTTTTGTGATTTTGTCGTTTAACACGACTTTGTTTATTTTAATTTTACGTCTTTTGTGCGGTGTGTTTTTATTTCCCGTCTTAGTATGATGTTTATTCGATTCAGATTGAAATATTAGATTTGATCAAGTGCAGATTCAATCAATAACTTTAGTGCCGTCAACGTTGCAAACCCGGAAACCTGAATATTTCAGTGACTTGAATATAGTCATATTTGTAAGCATATGTACCTATGTCGTTTTATGATATTAACATGGATGTTGTGAGTTTATTCGCAAATTCACCATTTTTGTTTTTAGCGACTTTGAATTTGTATTGTATCAATGTACTCTATCAATTTGAATGAATGAATATCGTCTATTTTGTCAAAAAAATATTTGTCCGTCTAATATAGACCACTAAAAGATTGTCTAAATGTGGTTTTTTCACAAATTTTAGTAACATTATATTTATTCTCCATTTTTTTTGTCAAGTTGCCTAGTGGCTGGAGCTCATACATTTTAAATGTGGAGAAGTGGGGTGTCCGAGGTTCGAACCCCAGCCCCTGCATATAATATGCAATGTCCCCTCCATTTTTTAACAATAGATAAAAATTGATGGACTAGAACCAAAATTTTAGATATTTGAATATTTAAGTCTAGGGTTTCCTTTTGGCTTTTTTTTTTCTTTCAATTTTTCATTTTTAGGGTTTCCTTTTGGCTCTTTTTATTTAAGTTTTGACTCCAATCTCTAACTTACTAAACCGAATTTCAAGTATGTGATATCTCTTCATTTGTGTTTCTCATTCATATTATACTAAAAAAAAAATTCAATCTATATTGTTTAGGGTTTTTGACATCTTAGTTTGGGGTTTTTTCCTCATTAAATTGGTTATTTGATTATGCAATTAGAACTATGAATAGTATAACACCCCTGATTTCCGAGACTACTATTTAAATAATAAATCATTCAACTATAAAACATCGAGGCATTACAAACATCAATTAGTCTCATGCTAAATTCTCATAATAAAATTTCATCACAAATCTATATACTCAGATCACAGCGGAATAATCATCTCAACAAATATCATATCGGGTCACAACAGAAAAATCTCAAAAGCATAATACATCAACAATATGATCATAAAGATCCATCATCAATAATCCAACAAATAGAATAATACAATCTCCAAAACTCCTAGATCAGAGCACCTAATCTAGACATCCTCAAAACAACATAAAAGGAGTAGGCATGACGCCATCCTCAACAACACACACCAAGCAAGCTAATCCTCAACCTACATACACGTCTACACCACGAGGATGCAGGCGACAACAAAGCCACTAGAGGGTAAGATATACGTTCAACATAGAGGATCAATAAACGCATGTAAGCTTTATGCAAACATCAACATCATATAAGCATTTAACACAAATAGCCTGATTACCATCTTACCACATTCATAACACATTCATAATTCATTACAACTTACTTACATCAATATCTTAAATCACATCTCATATGTGCGCACTCGTTAAAAAACGCGCAATCCCCCGAGACGTGTACGAACGCTCGGAAGGCTTTTGTGAAGTCGCCACCAAAGTTTTTGTTTAAAGGGAACGTTGATAAACCCTTAAGTTTTTTATTTGAAGGGAAACGATAATAAAACCCTTGACGATGAGGAAAAGGACTGGTCATCGCAACCATTGTCGGGTTCGGGAGTCGATTACGCAAGGGGAAGGTATTAGCACCCCTCACGTCCATTGTACTCAACGGGAACCTCCTATTTGGCTAAAGCTTAAAATGTTTTTTAAATGTTTTGCGTGCATGCTTGTCTATATTAAAGGGAAAAAGAAAATATGATAAAAGGGAAAAAAGTTTGTTTTTTATTATTGTGCTTGACAAGATGACGATCTTGCTCCTACGTATCTCCCGGTAGTCAGAGAATTCAAAGCGTACGTAGTTCTTTGGTAGAAAAACGTACATATGTTGGTTATTTTTAATGAACGATGTTTTGACCATATTCTTGCAATTAAACGTAGCTTGTATGCTCGCGGATGTGAGACTTAAGCGTATAGCTTGTATGCTCGCGCATGGGAGGCTTAAGCGTTTGTTTACGAATCGCGCTTAGAATAGGTAAAACATGTCCGTTGGGTAAAAGGGTTCGAATTGGTCGCTATGGGACCAAAAGGGGTGCAATGGACTCAATCGAGTCGATCATTGACCGGAGTGACTCAAGCGAGTCGAGAAAAGGTTCGATTGATCCAACGGGATCAAGAACGGGTACAATGGACTCAATCGAGTCGATCGTTGACCGAAGTGACTCAAACGAGTCGAGGGATTGAATCAAATGGCCACGGGGGACCAAAAGGTTCAAATTGACCACAAAGGGCCAAGAATTTGTTTGGTGTGGTCGGATACGTTGAAAATGGAATGACGATTGTCCGAACGACGAGACATACGTCACGCATTCGTTCAATCGGGGCAATGGAGAGACATACGTCAAACCATCCCTTTTTCATTCAAGTTTTTGGTTGAATTTCTTAGAAATCCCAAAGTTTATCAAAACACTTGGTTTGGAGCTCAAAATGAAGGGGTTTTAACAAACTTGTGAAAAAACGCGTAAGTTCGGCTCAATTTTGAAACGGTTTTGAAAAGCGAACAAATTCGGCTTAAGTCCACGTTTGATTTGAAAATCATGAACAAGGCTCTTGTTCATGTTTGGTTTTAAAAATGGTGAACATAGCTTAATTGCTCAAGTTTATTTGAAAGTTTGTGAGCGTAACTTGTTTTGCAAGTTACCCAAAAAAGGTGTTACCCGAACTTGCGAATTTTCCAATTTTATGCAAAATCCTTGAATAGGTTTGGATTAAATGAGTTTTAAACCTCTTAGGTTCTGAGCTCTTGGACTAGAACCTCAAAAATTGGCCATTTGGGAGCCTAAACTCAGATTCTGAGTTCTGTCATGGTCGCACTGCGACCATGACTTCGCACTGCGAACAATGCGAATTTTTGAGTTCAGAAGCTGTTTCTGAACTGTTGTTCAGAAACAACTTCTGAATAAACTCAGAACCTTTTAGGAGAGTGAAAAGCTTTGAGTTTTGCAATGAAAAGAGCTGGACAAACCAGTTTGAGTGTTTTGCAAACCTTGGGACTTCTTTTGAAATTCAAAAGGGGTTTTTTAGAGCAAAAAGGTTTTGAACCAAATTAAAGATGCAAACACAGCTATAAATGCAAGGTAAGGACCTATAACACTTACAGAGATCCTAGCAAAGCTCCTGATGCAAGGAAGTGAAATGAACTTGGATTGTTGAAGTTCTTGCAAAGTTTTGAATGTTGTTGATTTGGAGCAATGAACTTGTGTAAAGATTTGTGTTGGAATTGGTTTTTTGCTAGTGTTTTGTGCTGGTTTTTCTGGTTGTTTGTAAGTGTAAGCAAGTGTATTAAAAGTGTTGAATGAGTAGTGCTTGTAACCTTGGGCATTGCTTCCTATTTATAAGCCAAAACCAAATCAATTTCATCATTAGAAATCCCCTAAATCCAGCTGATTTGTGGGCTAGGATCAGGCTAAATCACTTTGCATTTAATGCAAAAGTGAAGAGGTAACCTTGCCTTGTGCCAAGGGTCAAGACTTAGCCAAATCCAGCCACTAATTCAATGGTTTTTAGATAGAAATGATGATAAAACAGGGCTGGTTTGCAATTGGCTGTGCTTGGGGATTGATCCTTGCAATCTTAATGGTTAAGAAATAAAAACGTGCACTATGATGTGCAGAGGTTGGGGGAAACAAAAGGCAACATGTGGGCTGGTGTGAGGAGGAAGAAAAGCTGCTGAAAAACAGGGCAGCAATCATGGTTTTTTGCAAGTGAAAACCAGCTGGGTTTGACTGGTTTTGGGGGAGAAAGCAGGAAGAAAGTCCACAAGCTGGTGGCTGGCAACCTTAGGGTCAGTAGCAGGTCACTTGGGAGGGACAAGAGCTGCCCAAGGGCAAGCCAACTTGCTTGGCACATGCTAGGTTGGAAGAAAAAGCTTCTTTCCTTGGCATTAATGGCAAGTGCTTCAATTCTGGCTTTACTGAGCCCAATTGGCCATGAATGATGATAAAACAATAATAAAAATCATATGTAACAAAAAATGGAATTAAAATCAAAGAAACAAAAAATCTGCAAAAAATTCGCAGACTTCGCACTGCGAAGTGAACTTCGCACTGCGAAGTCACCATTTTTGAAATGTTGACTTTTGTTGACTTTGACTTTTTCTCTTCCTTTGTTTTTGATTCTTGTTTATTGTTTTGAAAAGGCTTAGGACAAAATTGGGGTACTACAGCTGCCCCTACTTAATTGTGTCTTTGCATAGAGTGTGTGAGTGCCAAGGGCATCTCATAAACTCTTTGCGAAGATCAATTAAGTAAAAGAAGGACCCGAATTTTGTCCTTCGCGGTACGAAAAGATTGTGGTAAATAGAAAAAATAAGTGCAGGGTAAAAGATCGTCACTTAAACATCTGAGATGTGTATGAACGCTCAGGCGATTGGATCTGAAGAGAAAAAAGATTGTCACCTAATCAGGTGATTTCAATCTGCGAGACGTGTAGGAACGCTCGAAAAGTAAAAAGACTGCGAGACGTGTATGAACGCTCGAAAGGTAAAAAGACTGCGAGACATGTATGAACGCTCGAGAGGTAAAAGATCGCGAGACGTGTATGAACGCTCGAAAGGTAAAAGATTGCGAGACGTGTATGAACGCTCGAAAAGTAAAAGATTGCGAGACGTGTATGAACGCTCGAAAATTTGAAAGATTGCGAGACGTGTATGAACGCTCGAAAGATAAATGATCGCGAGATGTGTATGAACGCTCGAAAGGTAAAAGATCGCGAGACGTGTATGAACGCTCAAAAGGTAAAAGATTGCGAGACATGTATGAACGCTCGAAAGGTAAAAAGATCGCCACCTAAACAGGTGGTTGGATCTGAATGGGCAAAGATAAAGGATCGTCACCTAAACAGGTGGCCTCAATTTGGCAAGACAGAAGGATAAAGGATCGTCACCTAAACAGGTGGCCTTAATCCGGAAAAGATAAAGGATAAAGGATCGTCACCTAAACAGGTGGCCTAAATCTGGCAAAGATAAAGGATCGTCACCTAAACAGGTGGCCTCAATCTGACAAGATAGAAGGATAAAGGATCGTCACCTAAACAGGTGGCCTTAATCCGGAAAAGATAAAGGATAAAGGATCGTCACCTAAACAGGTGACCTTAATCTTCGAGATAAAGGATCGTCACCTAAACAGGTGGCCTTAATCTTCAAGATAAAGGATCGTCACCTAAACAGGTGGCCTTAATCTTCGAGACGATAAAGGATAAAGGATCGTCACCTAAACAGGTGGCCTAAATCTGGAAAAGATAAAGGATCGTCACCTAAACAGGTGACCTTAATCTTCGAGACGTGTATGAACGCTCGCAAGGTAAAAAGATTGTCACCTAAACAGGTGATTTCAATCTGACATGATCGTCACCTAATCAGGTGATTGGATCTGAAAAAGTCGTCGCCTGAATAGGTGCTTAGACTTATCTGGGGAAATAGGACCTACCGCTGTGGGGATAGTGTAATCGTCTCTAGGCGTGGCTAGTACTTAGATTGTTGAAAAGGGAAACATGATTGTATGATGCATGACATGCTTCATGTTGTTTTATGCAATGTGTTATGCAATATGGTATGATATGAGGTAGACTCAATCTGAGTTTTGTTTTGGGAAAACTCAGCTGGGGCATCCTAATGGCCGTGAGTAGGTCACTTGGGGATGTGATAAAGTTGGGAAGAAAACCGCCTGGGTTCTTCTAAGAGAACTTACTGGGGAAGCTCTGGAATAGGTCCACTGGGGAACACTAGAGGTGATTGATGGATGTTGGTGAATATGTGATACTCACTGGAGAATATTGGTTGAGAATGCATGACATGAATATGAGATGCATGTATCTTGATTGATTTGGATATGCATGTATGAATTATGAATGATATGCGGGATGATGATTGTATGCCGAGCAAAGTCGGTCTTTGGATGAAATTGCATTTGGATGTAAGTAGATGCCAAGCATGGTTGGGCTTTTTCTGGGGCTTTGTGTTTGTGATTGCCAATGATGATTGAGCTTTTTTTTTGGGTTGAGACTCCTTTGGGGAATGTCAATAAGACTTGGGCTTCATGGGGATATAAGGATCATTTTGGAAGCATGATCGATATCCAGCCTTGGTTGATGGAAGAGATGTTCGGTGTGTTTTTTTTTTGACTGGGGAATTCTGTTCCTCTTGTATGAACGATAAACTTGATGAGACAAGATTAGACCGACAAGATAAAAAGTGGACCGGTATTGCATTATAAACACTCGGTAATCTTCAAAGGGGATGATGTCGCAGGGGATATATCTGAATATTGACGGGGCAAAGCCGCGATAATTGATGAAAGATAAATACCTCGTGGGGATTATTAATCCGCTGGGTAAATCGTGCTAATCCGCTAGGGAGAAAACTGATGATTCCGTCGGGGATGCTTGTGCTTTGGTTGGCCAATCTTGCCTGAATTGTCCCTTCGGGCTCTCGATTCATTGGGGATATTCTTTTTTGATTCACTGATAACCCTACTGGGGAAATCCTTTTAGCAATTGACCATACTCGGCCTGCGAGGTTTATCTCCTCTATGGATAGATATTGACGCACGTTTTAAGTACTCACAGTTCAGAGAAAATGCGTTTGTTATTATTTATTCAAAAACATAAAAGATTCCACATAAGTTTTTTTGGAAAATTTTGTTTTAAGCACTATCA
Source organism: Medicago ruthenica (assembly GCA_018208015.1). NCBI lineage: Eukaryota > Viridiplantae > Streptophyta > Magnoliopsida > Fabales > Fabaceae > Medicago > Medicago ruthenica. The sequence goes on along the minus strand of CM031376.1, from coordinate 67,983,538 downwards.
TAAAAATGGGAAATTTTGACAAAAGTAAAAGACTTCGCTTGGGAAGAATTTTGTTAATGGGGTGGTGACCTGCCCCAAAGGTGTGGCTCCTTTGATCGTGTTTGGGATTGCTGATGACAATTGGGCCTTTTGTTGGGTGATTGAGGAATGTCAATGACAACTGGGCTCTTTGTGAATTGTAGGGAGAGTGCCAAGCATGGTTGGGCTTTTTGAATGATTTGTGCACCGGGTATAATCGGGTTTTGGTTTAAAATCGTGGGTGCCAATGGAAATTGGGTTTTATGGTTGGGTTCCGAGTGAGGTCGGGCTTTTATGATTGGATGCCGAGCGAGGTCGGGCTTGTATGATTGGATGCCGAGCGAGGTCGGGCTTGTATGATTGGATGCCGAGCGAGGTCGGGCTTGGATGTTTGGTAATTTTGATGTTCCCAATAATCAAAGATTGCCCCAAAAAATTTGAAACAATACCAAACACAAAAATTATATCATACAGCTCAAGTTAATAACATGTTTATCAATGAACCATACCTATCACACATTTTTGTTAAATAGATGAACAAATTAATTGCGGGGGTATTGAACACTCATCCGGCAAGTTTGCTAACATTCCGATCGAGTTATGTGTCCATCAAATCATCATTTCTAAAAGCACAAAAGCATTGATCACAAGGTCTTTGCGGGTTGTAATTTGGCTTGGTTACAAAAGAAATGTCATTTGTGGGAAATTGAATTCAAAAGGCCAAGCAAGAGGAACATTCTTTCTAATTACACACTTCCTCCTTATTCAATCACAACTTTTGGTGATTTTCAAAGGTTTTTCTTTGATCTTGACAACTTTTGATTTATTGATTTTTTTTCTTTCTTTCTCTTCTTTTTTTTCTTTTTTCTTTCTCTCCTTTTTTCTTTTCGTTGTCAAGATCAATTAAGAAATTCACCATTTCTTGACTTTCACAACCTCCTTTTTTCAACTTAATCAAAAGTGATACCCTAATTGAATGTTCCCCTCTTCTTTTGGCAAGGGACAATAATCATGATGTTTTAAGGGTTCAAAAATGAAAGAAAAATATCAGAATTCAAAAAGGGTTTAACTATGAACTGAATTTTTTTTACAAACTCCGGCAATTTCATTAAGCAATTGAGCTTATGAAAGTTGGCAGTTCATAGTTAATGATTCTGATTCATTAGGCTCAAAGGGGTTTAACAAATACTCACTGCTCATAGGGTGGGCTATTTGTGGTCAAGTGTTTTTACTCCTATTAAAAAAAATGCCTTGATCCTATCAATGCTTTCATACAATCTAAAACAACGTTCAGATTTAACATAACAAAATCAAGTTAAACAAAAAATGCCGGTCTCCTGCATATATATAATGATTTTGAGGATTCCTCACATTTTGGCTAGTTCTAAATGGTTCATAGAACAAACACATTAACAACGCAAACTGTATGATATAGCTATTGTACTAAGTACATGATTGGATGTCGAGCAAGGTCGGGCTTTGATTGTGAATTGTGAGTGGGAATGCCAATGAAAATTGGGCTTTTTGATTGGATGCCGAGCAAGGTCGGGCTTTGGATGGAAATGTGGGTAAAAAGGCTGCAGTGGCCTGGGGGAAGGTAACCTCGGATTGAGGAACCGGAATCTTTTGAAGAGTAGTGGGAATAGGGATGAATTCCTCACCAAAGTTGAGAGGCATGCCCCAAGTACAACCGGGGAGCCTAGTGTTATATGCGTAGGCTGTTTTGGGCTGACGAGCCAGTTTCCTTGATGGGAAGACGCGTAGTGTTGCGAATGAAATGCGAACACTGATGACTCAATTCGGATTGTAAGAAATCATTGTGATAAGAAGGGAAACGAGTTTTGGACTCGAAACAAATGTATGCATGTTATGCATGATGTTAATGCATGTATGCGATGTATATGACAAAATATGCCCCTTCTTTTTTTTGAAAATGCATATGCAAAAATCATTTTTATGAATGCAAATGTATGGTATGTAAAGGTATGGTATATGAAGGTTCAAAACTTCCCCCCATCCTCACATGTAGGCTCTAGAGATGAGATTTTCTAAAAAGGTCCCTAGAGTCATGGATCCCACATGGAATTAAGGTCGTCGATTGCGAACATTCGCAAGACTTCAATACATTCCAAGTGAAAATCTCCTCTAGGCGGGGTTTGGCATCCTACCTCACGGACATACGTCAACGCGGGCTTCCGCTCACAACCACCATCCTAACTTAGTTTTCTCTCGAGCTCGGGTAGAGAGCCTCACACGTCCAGCATTAACCCGAACAATGTGGAGTAACATCGCTCAAGTAATATCCCCACAATTGATATATATAATATGAATATAAAGCAATATAAAGCATTTATAAACATAAAGCAAGAGAAGGATATAGACAATGAAATAAGAGCATGCAAGCAAAAAAGATAAAAACATTTAGCTTAAAAGCTAACTAGGATAGGCTTGACTCGCTAGAGGGAGAGCGCCCCAGTGAAGTCGCCAGCTGTGCGCACTCGTTAAAATACGCGCAATCCCCCGAGACGTGTACGAACGCTCGGAAGGCTTTTGTGAAGTCGCCACCAAAGTTTTTGTTTAAAGGGAACGTTGATAAACCCTTAAGTTTTTTATTTGAAGGGAAACGATAATAAAACCCTTGACGATGAGGAAAAGGACTGGCCATCGCAACCATTGTCGGGTTCGGGAGTCGATTACGCAAGGGGAAGGTATTAGCACCCCTCACGTCCATTGTACTCAACGGGAACCTCCTATTTCGCTAAAGCTTAAAATATTTTTTAAATGTTTTGCGTGCATGCTTGTCTATATTAAAGGGAAAAAGAAAATATGATAAAAGGGAAAAAAGTTTGTTTTTTATTATTGTGCTTGACATGATGACGATCTTGCTCCTACGTATCTCCCGGTAGTCAGAGAATTCAAAGCGTACGTAGTTCTTTGGTAGAAAAACGTACATATGTTGGTTATTTTTAATGAACGATGTTTTGACCGTATTCTTGCGATTAAACGTAGCTTGTATGCTCGCGGATGGGAGACTTAAGCGTATAGCTTGTATGCTCGCGCATGGGAGGCTTAAGCGTTTGTTTACGAATCGCGCTTAGAATAGGTAAAACATGTCCGTTGGGTAAAAGGGTTCGAATTGGTCGCTATGGGACCAAAAGGGGTGCAATGGACTCAATCGAGTCGATCATTGACCGGAGTGACTCAAACGAGTCGAGAAAAGGTTCGATTGATCCAACGGGATCAAGAACGGGTACAATGGACTCAATCGAGTCGATCATTGACCGAAGTGACTCAAACGAGTCGAGGGATTGAATCAAATGGCCACGGGGGACCAAAAGGTTCAAATTGACCACAAAGGGCCAAGAATTTTTTTGGTGTGGTCGGTTACGTTGAAAATGGAATGACGATTGTCCGAACGACGAGACATACGTCACGCATTCGTTCAATCGGGGCAATGGAGAGACATACGTCAAACCATCCCTTTTTCATTCAAGTATTTGGTTGAATTTCTTAGATATCCCAAAGTTTATCAAAACACTTGGTTTGGAGCTCAAAATGAAGGGCTTTTAACAAACTTGTGAAAAAACGCGTAAGTTCGGCTCAATTTTGAAACGGTTTTGAAAAGCGAACAAATTCGGCTTAAGTCCACGTTTGATTTGAAAATCATGAACAAGGCTCTTGTTCATGTTTGGTTTTAAAAATGGTGAACATAGCTTAATTGCTCAAGTTTATTTGAAAGTTTGTGAGCGTAACTTGTTTTGCAAGTTACCCAAAAAAGGTGTTACCCGAACTTGCGAATTTTCCAATTTTATGCAAAATCCTTGAATAGGTTTGGATTAAATGAGTTTTAAACCTCTTAGGTTCTGAGCTCTTGGACTAGAACCTCAAAAATTGGCCATTTGGGAGCCTAAACTCAGATTCTGAGTTCTGTCATGGTCGCACTGCGACCATGACTTCGCACTGCGAACAATGCGAATTTTTGAGTTCAGAAGCTGTTTCTGAACTGTTGTTCAGAAACAACTTCTGAACAAAGTCAGAACCTTTTAGGAGAGTGAAAAGCTTTGAGTTTTGCAATGAAAAGAGCTGGACAAACCAGTTTGAGTGTTTTGCAAACCTTGGGATTTCTTTTGAAATTCAAAAGGGGTTTTTTAGAGCAAAAAGGTTTTGAAGCAAATTAAAGATGCAAACACAGCTATAAATGCAAGGTAAGGACCTATAACACTTACAGAGATCCTAGCAAAGCTCCTGATGCAAGGAAGTGAAATGAACTTGGATTGTTGAAGTTCTTGCAAAGTTTTGAATGTTGTTGATTTGGAGCAATGAACTTGTGTAAAGATTTGTGTTGGAATTGGTTTTTTGCTAGTGTTTTGTGCTGGTTTTTCTTGTTGTTTGTAAGTGTAAGCAAGTGTATCAAAAGTGTTGAATGAGTAGTGCTTGTAACCTTGGGCATTGCTTCCTATTTATAGGCCAAAACCAAATCAATTTCATCATTAGAAATCCCCTAAATCCAGCTGATTTGTGGGTTAGGATCAGGCTAAATCACTTTGCATTTAATGCAAAAGTGAAGAGGTAACCTTGCCTTGTGCCAAGGGTCAAGACTTAGCCAAATCCAGCCACTAATTCAATGGTTTTTAGATAGAAATGATGATAAAACAGGGCTGGTTTGCAATTGGCTGTGCTTGGGGATTGATCCTTGCAATCTTAATGGTTAAGCAATAGAAACGTGCACTGTGATGTGCAGAGGTTGGGGGAAACAAAAGGCAACATGTGGGCTGGTGTGAGGAGGAAGAAAAGCTGCTGAAAAACAGGGCAGCAATCATGGTTTTTTGCAAGTGAAAACCAGCTGGGTTTGACTGGTTTTGGGGGAGAAAGCAGGAAGAAAGTCCACAAGCTGGTGGCTGGCAACCTTAGGGTCAGTAGCAGGTCACTTGGGAGGGACAAGAGCTTCCCAAGGGCAAGCCAACTTGCTTGGCACATGCTAGGTTGGAAGAAAAAGCTTCTTTCCTTGGCATTAATGGCAAGTGCTTCAATTCTGGCTTTACTGAGCCCAATTGGCCATGAATAATGATAAAACAATAATAAAAATCATATGTAACAAAAAATGGAATTAAAATCAAAGAAACCAAAAATCTGCAAAAAAATTCGCAGACTTCGCACTGCGAAGTCACCATTTTTGAAATGTTGACTTTTTGGTTGACTTTTGTTGACTTTGACTTTTTCTCTTCCTTTGTTTTTGATTCTTGTTTATTGTTTTGAAAAGGCTTAGGACAAAATTGGGGTACTATATCATACATAACAAACTTTCATCGATAAGATAATCATCAACTATAAGATAACCACATTTAACCAACATTTAATCATCAACTCAACTATAATTTATTCACAATCTCAACAACATCGTCAAGTTCACACCACAACATTGCCAAACACGACTCATGTACATGTAAGGCGCCTAAATCAATTCTACATGCATGTGGTACCAAGGATTTGGATATCAGAGGTCTGCTATTGAGTGATCTCATAACTATAAGTCGTGATCTTTAACCACACAACTATAATTCGAGATCTTAAATCTTGCAACTATAAATTGTGATCTTAAATCACATAACTATAAATTGAGATCTTAAATCTCGCAACTTTTGACTGACCATGAATGCATGGATGTTTACGTATGGACTTGACAATGCACACAACTATAAATCGAGATCTTAAAATCCCGCAACTTTCACAACTATCACAACTTCCATTTGCATTATCAAATCAATACATCCACACATTTCATATCATCACCATATCATCATTTAATCACAACTATAATGCATTAAGCCACAACTATCATCATCAAATCATTTCAATACATTCAACATGCTTAAGACATCATCATATCATCAATACTTCAACATCATGCTTTCATTCCTCATCGTTCACATAATTCACAATCCAAGATTAAATCAAGCAAGGTTTCATAAACCTATCTCTATACCACTTTATATAATGTTTCAACAACAATCACATCTCTATAATCAATTGACATGTTTACATACATCTCACGGCTCAATTAAAGATAAATTCACCAGCTCCTTTCACATCTTCCAATCCTAAGTTATCTTTAATCTTACACCATGTTAATCAACCATATACATCATAATTAAACACCCCTTAATCAAGTTTAGGGGTTTGGGAACCATTCACGTGCATTGGACACTTCAAAAATTCACAAAAATACATTTTTCCCATACAGGAAAGGTGGCACGGTCGTGCCACTGGGGCGCACGGTTGTGCCATCCTAGGAAGCATGTCACACACGGCCGTCACACTGAGGCGCATGGTCGTGCCAGTTCAGCAGGTGGGGAAAACTGACTTTTTTTCGTTTTTCGCAAAAACACCGTTTTCAATACCATTTTTCCATCCAATTCACACCAAAATCGTCTCAAATCCTTAAACCAATTTTATCCAATCAATTACACGTCAACTTAGCTTAAACAAATTAATCATAATCACTTTTCATCAATAATTACCATGTTTTTCAATTAATTCAAACATCGTCTCAAAAGTTCATTTTACCAACAATCTTTCAAACAAACATGGTATAACAATAGTAGCAGCATTTCATCGTGTTCCACATAATCATAATCATTTATTTCAATCATCTTAACAACTATTTATTCAATTTAACAACAACTTAATCATTTTCACTCAATTAAGCAATTTCACCAAGAACATAGCAACAACAACTTAAACTATAACTTAATCAACATAATCTCATGGATTCTCGAACCAAACATATACCCATGCTCAAAATCAACTTACTAAACCATAATCATCATCCAATTATTATGTTCTTAATCAAAATCATCAAAATTCACAAAGTTACCAAAACAACATAACCAAACATGAACTTTGATGCAACAACAACATGAATTCATCAATTTAACACATGCTCAAATTAACCACAAGAAAGGAGCACGAATTTCACATAATCAACATCAAATATTCATGAAATTAACATAATAAAAAACACCCAAACTACTCATGGTTTATTAAACTCATATGGTGAAAATAATCTTCCCCCTTACCTCAATTCTTCACTTCACTAAGCTCTTCTAAGTGATGTGATTCCCCCTTTTTCCCTTGTGCTCTTGAGCTTCTCTCCAACTTTCTCTCCAAGCCTCTTCTATTCTCTCTCTCTTGCCTCTCTCGAAATTTTGATACAATGAGTTAACCTAATTCCACTAACAGATACTCTTCTCTTTATACATAATGGGTTATGGTCACTCTCACTAATGAGCTTAGTCACATCCAACTCTCATGATTAATTCTCTACATTTTTACTTCACTTAAACCTCCCATTTTACTCTTACACCACTATTCCTCTAAATATTCAAATTTCTAATTCCAAAAATGCCATTCACCCATAAATGACCAGAATACCCTTAATCACTTAAAAATCCACTAACCCACCAATCACACGTAAAATAAACAATTAACAAAAATAATAAATAAATAATAATATTAAATAAATCTAATACTAAAAATCGGGATGTTACAAATAGTATATTTGTGTTATGAAATCATTGTTAGGGTTTTTGATATGTTCAAAATTAGGGATGTTGTAATACTCTTCAATATTGGAGATGTTTTCATAGGTTGTTGATAAATATATAATTTGAGCTAAATGTAAATCTTCATAGGGTTTTGTTGTGATTACACAAGATAGGAGATGTAATATAAAGGTTTCTTTGTAATTCTTCTTGGTTTGAGTTCAATGCTATAATGTTTGCTTGATCCATATGTGCATGTTGTTTTCATAATTTACAATTTCTTATTCACAAACCTTTAAATTGGTTGATGTGATTTTGGTTGGTTAATGTTTTTTGCTATTGTGATTATAGTTGTTTACTGTTTAGGAATTTAGTTTATACACATCTTGATTGATAATGGCAGAAAATATATGAAATGTTATTGTCGCGGTGATTTTTGGAGATCAAGCTATTGATTAGCGTTGACTCACTAATTTTATTCACGACTGAACTTTTAATTTTTTAAATGAAAAGTGGAAAAAAGTTCTAAATTACCACATTTTTTTTAAAAATTTAGGGTTCGGGGGTTAGTTACGTTTAGGGAAGGTGTTAGCACCCTAAACGTTCGTAGTACTCTACGAGAACCTCTCGATTTTATTCATTTATTTTGGCTATAACTTGCTTATTATTTTTTGTTTAGGAAGAAAAGAAAGAATGAATTAGAATAATGTGAAAGGAAAATAAAATGTTTTTTTTTTTGTATTTTTTTATGATTTGGAAGGACAGAGTCCTCTGCCTACGTACCCGTGAGGGATCAAAACCTCGTAGTTCGGGGTAAAAAATGACGTTTGATTTGTTTTGGTGTTTTTTATTTAGTTTTAAAAAAAAGGTTTTAAAAATAAAAGCCAAGTGGCAAAATGGGATTGGTTTGTGTTTTTTATTTTGAAAATGATTAAAATGTAATTAAAGTGGATTAATGATTTTTTAAAGAAAATAAAAGAGAAAAAACGAACACTTGATTGAAAATCAAGGTTTATTAAGAAAAGATTTTTTTGATTTTTGATTATTTGAATGTTTTGTTGTTTTTGAATATGGACTAAAACTAAAAAGGCTAAACGCGAGGAAATTCCGTGGTGACGTTGGATCACCACGAAATCCCTTTGAAATTAAACTAACCTAATATTTTTGTATTTTTTTTTTATAAAGCGAAATAAATAAAGATAAATAAAGACATAAAGCAAAATAAAATAAAGTGAGTGTCAGTGCAAATTCTCATTAATATTTACATTGTACCTAAATACATTCTAATCAAAATAAAAAAAAAAAAATGACAAAACAATAAATAAAAGGGAATTAAATATGCTAGAATAAAACTAAAATGAAAATGCATGGAATAAAAGGAAAATAAAAAATAAAAAATGCATGATGATTATAAGATAAATTCAATGGAATAATATGCATGAAAATACCTGAAAAAAAAAAAAAAGATAATATGCAAGAATGATAAGAAAACTAAAAAAAAATAAAAGGGAAAGGGGGGGGGGGGGGGGGCAGTAAGCAAAAATGGGGGTATGAGAAGCAATCAGCAAGAGCTGATTGAAGAGGAAGGTTTGGGCCGCATGGGCCTGGCTTGGGTTAGAAGTTTTAAAACCAATTTTCAGAAAAAAAACACATCATTTCACTCTTCTCTTTCTCTTTCTTCCCTTTGTTTCTCTCTTCTTCCTCTCAATTCTCTCAATGCCTCGCCGGAAACATCAAACTCAGGCGCGGTGGTTGGCCGGCCCAAGGGGCGGCGCCACCGCGCCGGAGCGGCCAAACACCTCTCTTTTTTTTTAAAAAAAATATTTTCGAACCCCTTTCTTCCCCCTCTTCTCAAAAATCCTATTAGTTTTCCCTAAAACTTTTTAAAACGGCCGGATCTAAATTAAAAAAAAAGAAAATCGAAACTACCTTTGTGGATGTATTGTGTTCGGTTCTGGTTTTGAATGGGTATAGGTTGTTTGTGGTTTTTTGATTTCGTACGGTCTTGGTGGTACGGCCGTGTGTTGTTAGGTTGTTATGTGGGTTGTGGGAGTTTTAGGGAGGTTGGGTTGGTGGATTGTTGTGGTTTGATTGAGGAAAACGTGGCTGAGTTTGTTATGGGAGGTTGAGATGGCCGCAAGTGGTTAAGGAGTGGGAAGTGTGTGTTGTTGTTGTTGGAGAAAGGAGAGGGTTGAGTGGGTATGAGGTGGAGCCGTACGGTTTGGGTTTGCTGTACGGTGATGAGTGAGTTGGATTGTGGTTGGGAGGTATGTTTGTTGTATGGTTTGCAGGTGGTACAGGGCGTGAGGTTGGTGGTGGGCTGTGAGTGTTGTAGTGTTATATTTGTGTGGTTGTGTTCTTAATTGTGGTGGTGGATTTTGTGTTATCAGTGTGGATTTTGTGTTATTTTCGTTACTGATGAAATTTTTGTGATGGCTTTTTTGCTTCTGAGTTTTTTTGAATTCCTCCCCAAATGCCTGTGTTGACTCCCTTTTAATCCTGGAATCCTCATAGTCAAAACACACTAATGGCTATCAAACACCATAATGCTGAATTAAAACCCATTAAGTGACAAATTAAAACACAAGATTATGAAAAAAGTCTTCTCCACAATAAATAAATAAAAAGTCAGCTTGATTAAAAAGGTAACAAAAAAAAAAGAAGAGAAAAAAATAAATAATAAAAATGCTAAATAAAATAACAAATAAAATATTTAAGAGAATAAAAATAAAGATAGAAATAATACTAAAAACTAAAAGACGGACTTGGACGAAATTAAAAAGAAAAAAAAATGAGGTATTTTAAAATACCTCCCTGTCGAAATTTCGTCTGAGACGACGAAAAGTTCCGAACTAAAAGGACGAGTAAAAAAAGAAATTTAGGTCAAAAATTGGGGTCTGACAGATGCCCCTATTTAAGTCTCTTCGTCCGGAGATTTGAAGATAAAATCTTTGATTCGACGGGTCGAAGGGACTTAAATACAAAGTACACCAATTTTGGACCTAAGAAGATGTGAAATGCTTGTGATGCCAATGCAAATGCAAGACGGCAAAGCTGACCCGACTGGGGGTAAAACAAAACAAAAGGATACCCGAGTTCGTTAAAGAAAGAGATCCAACTCCACTGGGGGATAACATAGTTTCACTGGGGAAGGGATCAACTATCGTATTGACAGCTGAAAAAAGGAAGTATGATATGGGAAAAGACACCGACCACAAGCTGACCGTTTGTAGAGCTCGCCCCTTGAGGTAAAGACGGAAATATAAGTATCTTGCCAGCTGTTCGGGATGTAACCGAACTAGCCACTGACAACAAAGTGACGGTAAACAGGTAAATGTCAGCTGTTCGGGATGTTATCGAACTGCCACTGACAACAAGAAATAAAGGGTAAATGCCAACTGTTCAGGTTGTTGCCGAACTGCCATTGACGACAAGAAATACAAGGTAAATGCCAACTGTTCGGGTTGTTGCCGAACTGCCATTGACGACAAGGAATAAAGGTAGATGCCAACTGTTCGGGTTGTTGCCGAACTGCCATTGACGACAAAGATATAAAGGTAGATGTCAACTGTTCGGGTTGTTGCCGAACTGCCATTGACGACAATGAACAAAGATAGATGCCAACTGTTCGGGTTGTTGCCGAACTGCCATTGACGACGAAGAAATAAAGGTAGATGTCAACTGTTCGGGTTGTTGCCGAACTGCCATTGACGACAAAGATATAAAGGTAGATGTCAACTGTTCGGGTTGTTGCCGAACTGCCATTGACGACAATGAACAAAGGTAGATGCCAACTGTTCGGGTTGTTGCCGAACTGCCATTGACGACGAAGAAATAAAGGTAGATGTCAACTGTTCGGGTTGTTGCCGAACTGCCATTGACGACAAAGAAATAAAGGTAGATGTCAACTGTTCGGGTTGTTGCCGAACTGCCATTGACGACAAGGAATAAAGGTAGAATGCCAACTGTCCGGGTTGTTGCCGAACTGCCATTGACGACAAGGAATAAAGGTACGCGCAAGCTGTCCGTTAAGGAACTGCCACTTGGCGAAAAGAGGGTGACATCTTTGGACCAGACACACTGGGGATGACACTTGGGGAAAAAAAAAGTCACAAATTGTTCATGATTGATTGACATGAAAAGCAAGACTCTGGGTGGTTAATGCAACCATGTATTGAATGATGTTATGTGCATGTTGTGTATGCATGAATGTGTATATGCATGAATGTATGAATGTATGTAAGACAATACGACTTGTATGACTGTATGGAGGATTGACTTGTGGGATAGTATAACTGATGGACTTGATGAGACAAGACTGGACAGGTAAGATGGAAAGTGGACCGACGACGCAGTACAAACACTTAGCAATCTTCATTGGGGATGATGTCATTGGGGACATATCCAAAACATTGATGGGGAGAAGCCCGATGTATGCAATAACCGGTGGGGAGCAAACACTTCCTGGGGGAGACGTGTTAATCCATAGACCTGGCAGAAGAACTGGCGTTTCTGTGGTCATGCTTTTTGTTCTTTTTTCTTTTCTGAATCCCTAACTTTTGCCTGGACCGCCCTTTCGGGTTTTCAGTCCACCAGGAATATATTCTTTTTGTATGCCCCTAATTTTTGCCTGGATCGCCCTTTCAGGTTTTCGATCCAGCGGGACGCTCATTTTTGCCTAAGCCGCCCTTTCGGGTTTTCGACTTACCGAGCTCTTTTCTTTTTTCTTTTTTTTTCAAGCAATTGACCATGTTTATCCTGCAGAGTTTGTCCGTTCTCAGGATAACTGTTGACGCACACTTCACTTATTCATGAGTTCAGAGAGAATGTGTTTGTTGTTTATGCTTTCCAAGAATAAAAAGATTTATAATTTTTTGAAAAATATTTTGCTTCAAGTACTACCATCAAAAGTAGAAGAAATTTTATAAACAGAATAAATGGGAATTCCAAATAAAAGGCACAGGCTCAAATTCATTTAACAGAGTGGTGGCCCGCCAATGACGTGGCTCCACGGATCTCACAAAGTTTGGAAAGTGGTAAATATAAGGGGAAGGTACATTGGACACAATAACCGTTACTCTCCCTAACAAACTTTGAATTCCACAGTTTAGATGCCTCGGATTCAGAGTCTCTTTGACTGCTAATGTGCCCCAAGTGAGTCATGGCCAACCTGATGCAGTTACTTTGTCTTTTGATCCTTAACTTTTGCATAGACCGCCCTTTCGGGTTTTCGATCTATCAGGATGATTATCTTCTGTTTCATGTCTCTAATTTTTGCCTGGACCGCCCTTTCGGGTTTTCAGTCCACCGAGACGCTCATTTTTGCCTAAGCCGCCCTTACGGGTTTTCGACTTACCGAGCTGTTCTTTTATTTTTTAGACAAAGTATTTCTTGACTGCATCGGCGTTCACAGGACGGGGGAGCTCATCACCATCCATAGTTGTAAGGGTCATTGCACCACCGGAGAACGCTCTTTTGACGACATATGGGCCTTCATAATTAGGCGTCCATTTGCCCCTGGAGTCCGGTTGAAAGGATAAAATCTTTTTGAGCACAAGGTCTCCTTCTTGAAATTCACGGGGACGAACCTTCTTGTCAAAGGCTTGTTTCATCCTCTTTTGATATAGTTGACCATGACACAAGGCAGCCATGCGTTTTTCTTCAATCAAGTTCAGCTGATCATACCTACTTTGACACCATTCAGCCTCAGACAATTTGGCTTCCATCAGAACTCTCATCGACGGGATTTCGACCTCCACAGGGAGCACTGCTTCCATGCCGTAGACCAAAGAGAAAGGGGTTGCCCCTGTTGAAGTGCGCACTGAGGTACGGTACCCATGCAGAGCGAATGGTAACATCTCGTGCCAGTCTTTGTAAGTGATTACCATCTTCTGGACAATCTTCTTGATGTTTTTATTTGCGGCTTCAACAGCACCGTTCATCTGGGGTCTGTAAGGAGAAGAATTATGATGTTCAATCTTAAACTCTCCGCACAATTCTTTCATCATCTTGTTGTTCAAATTGGTTCCATTATCCGTGATGATTCTATTAGGTACACCGTAACGGCAGATGATATGGTTCTTGATGAAACGGACTACGACTTGCTTGGTTACATTGGCGTAAGATGCTGCTTCGACCCATTTAGTGAAGTAATCAATGGCCACTAGAATAAAACGATGTCCGTTTGAAGCCTTTGGTTCGATCTTTCCAATCATATCAATGCCCCACATAGAGAAAGGCCATGGAGAGGAAAGGACGTTGAGGGTAGTTGGCGGAACATGAATCTTGTCGGCATAAATCTGACACTTGTGACATTTCCTGGCATGTTTATAACAGTCAGATTCCATCGTCATCCAGTAGTAACCCGCTCTCAACAACTTTTTAGCCATTGCATGCCCATTGGAGTGAGTTCCGAAGGAGCCCTCATGTATTTCACTCATCAACATCTCTGCTTCACGTTCGTCTACACATCTGAGTAATACCATGTCGAAGTTCCTCTTGTACAAAATATCTCCATTCAAAAAGAAATTACCAGACAATCTCCTCAGAGTCTTCTTGTCTTTACTGGAGGCTCCAGGTGGGTATTCTTGACTCTGGAGGAAACACTTAATATCATGAAACCACGGCTTATCGTCAATGACCTCTTCAACTGAAAACACATGTGCAGGCCTTTCAAGACGTTGGATTCTGACCGTTGGCAGGTCATTCTGATGGCTTACTTCATACATGGAAGACAAGGTTGCTAAGGCATCTGCCATCTGGTTCTCATCACGAGGAATGTGGTGCAGCTCAACCTTGTTGAAGAAGGTTAACAAACGCCTTGCATAATCTTTGTAAGGAATCAAGCCGGGGTGGCGAGTTTCCCATTCTCCTTTGATCTGATTGATAACGAGTGCTGAATCCCCGTAGATATCAAGGTTCTTGATTCTCAAGTCGATGGCTTCTTCGATGCCCAGGATGCATGCTTCATACTCTGCCATATTGTTCGTGCAATCAAACTGTAACCTTGCAGCGAAAGGGAGATGATTACCTTCAGGAGTGATAATAACTGCCCCAATTCCATTGCCGTAGACATTCACAGCCCCATCGAATATCAAGCCCCATCTGGACTCGGGATCTGGACCCTCTCCAAGCAATGGTTCATCACAATCTTTCATCTTCAAATACATAATCTCTTCATCGGGAAAGTCAAACTTGATAGGTTGGTAATCTTCAACCGGTTGATGCGCCAAATGATCGGCCAGGACACTGCCTTTGATTGCTTTCTGGGTGCGGTATTCAATATCATACTCGGACAACAACATCTGCCAACGAGCAATTCTTCCTGTTAAGGCCGGCTTCTCAAAGATATACTTGATTGGATCCATTTTGGATATCAACCAAGTGGTGTGGTTAATCATGTAATGGCGAAGGCGTTTGGCTGCCCAGGCTAGTGCACAACAAGTTTTCTCAAGTAGGGAGTATCGAGACTCACAATCTGTAAACTTCTTGCTCAGGTAATAAATAGCATGCTCCTTCCTTCCGGTTTCATCATGTTGTCCGAGCACATAACCCATGGAATCTTCTAACACAGTTAAGTACATGATCAGTGGTCTTCCTTCGACTGGAGGGATAAGAATTGGAGGCTCTAGTAGATATTCTTTGATGCTGTCAAAGGCTCTCTGGCAGTCTTCTGTCCAAACAATCCCCTGGTCTTTACGGAGTAATTTGAATATTGGCCCACATGTGGCAGTCATGTGAGAGATGAATCTGGAGATGTAGTTCAGACGCCCCAGGAATCCTCTTACTTGTTTTTCTGTTTCTGGAGCAGGCATTTCTCTGATGGCTCTGACTTTATCCGGGTCTACTTCAATACCTTTCTGACTAACAATGAACCCCAAGAGTTTTCCAGATCTAACACCAAATGTACATTTGTTGGGATTCAGACGAAGTTGATACTTTCTCAACCGTTGAAACATCTTCAGCAGGTACTCAACATGCTCTTCTTCAGTGCCTGACTTAACAATCATATCATCCACGTACACCTCTATCTCTTTGTGCATCATGTCATGAAAGAGAGTGGTCATGCCTCTTTGGTAGGTAGCGCCTGCATTTATCAAACCAAAAGGCATTACTTTGTAGCAGAAAGTGCCCCAAGGCGTGATAAAAGACGTCTTTTCTCTGTCTTCGGGTGCCATTTTGATTTGATTGTAACCGGAGAAACCATCCATGAAGGAGAAAACTTTGGACTTAGCAGTGCTATCAACCAATACATCAATGTGAGGTAAAGGGAAATCATCTTTTGGACTGGCCCTATTCAGATCTCGGTAGTCGACGCACATTCTGACCTTACCATCTTTCTTCGGGACCGGAACTATGTTGGCCAACCATTGAGGATACTCAGATGTAACAAGGAAGCCTGCGTCAATTTGCTTTTGCACTTCTTCTTTGATCTTGAGAGCCATATCGGGACGAGTTCTTCTCAACTTCTGCTTGATTGGTGGGCATTCAGGTTTCAAGGGCAAACGGTGCTCCACAATACGGGGGTCTAAACCTGGCATATCTTGGTATGACCATGCAAACACGTCAACATATTCTCTGAGCAGTTCTATCACCCTCTGTTTGACAGTCTCTTCAAGCAAAGCCCCGATCTTGATTTCCTTCTTAACTTCCTCAGAACCCAAGTTGATCACCTCAACCGCTTCTTCATGAGGCTGAATGGCTTTCTTCTCATGTTCGAGTAACCGGGCAATCTCGTGTGGAATTTCCTCATCCTCCTCCTCTTCGGCTTCGTAGACAGGGGACTCAAAGTTGGGAGAGAGCGTAGGGTTATCGTGTCCAACGGGCTCATTGATGTTTAGTCTGCATATATGATTCATGATTGATTTTAGAGAATGAGTGAAAAAAAAAAAAAAAAAAATGCAGACCTTTTGAAATTGATTAAAAAAGACAAAAAATATTTTGGGTTTTTTGTGATACCATTTTCCAGAAAAAGCAATAAAAAGAATTGGAATAAACAGCATTTTTATTAATGGTGAAAGTACTTGAAGCAAAATAGCCCTACATGATTACACTTTCGCTCGAGCAAGCCGAAAGGATTTTATTGAAAAAACAAAAACAAGAAACACATTACTTTGACACATGAATGGCTAAAGGCACGTCAACAGCATCCCAATTACAAACAGACCCTCCAGGTGTCACAAAAGTAGGCATCATCTCTTCAGATCCATCTAAGATAGCATTGGCTTCGGGCGGGGTATTGATGGACCCGGCACTATGAAAGGTACCACTAACAGAGTCCAAGCTAACACCGTACTTAGAGCCGCTTGCAGAGGAAGCAAAACCCAGTCCCTCGCGATTCTTGTTTTTTGGCAACTGCACAACCTTTCCCCATCCTACACCTGTTCCTTCCTCCACCACCTTCTGTGCGCTCTTCCAGGTGGCAAAAGACACTTCACTCTTCTCTGGCCCCTTACCTTCCACAGTCAGACCTTGGAAAGAGGTTCCTTCTGTTTCATTGGCACCAATAAAGGAAAAAGCTGACAAGTGGCTTATCAACATGGCTTCTTCACCGCTTACAGTTATTAGCTTCCCGTTCTTTACGAACTTCAACTTTTGATGCAGTGTAGACGTCACCGCTCCGGCTTCATGGATCCATGGTCGGCCTAACAAACAACTGTATGCTGCTTGGATATCCATCACTTGAAAGGTAATCTGAAATTGGTGTGGTCCAATCGTTATAGGCAGGTCTACTTCTCCGATCACCGACTTCCTCGAACCATCAAAAGCTTTTACTATTACTCCGCTTCTCCTTATGGGTGTACCCTTGTAGGAAAGTTGATCTAGAGTTGATTTGGCCATCACATTCAGAGACGAACCGGTGTCCACAAGTACATTCGACAGTGCATCAGACTTGCAGTTCACCGATATATGCAATGCCAGGTTGTGATTCCTACCTTCTGCTGGGAGTTCTTCATCACTGAAACTCAGATTGTTACATGCAGTGATATTACCCACTATTCCACCAAACTGATCAATCGTCACATCATAATCCACAAAAGCTTGGTCCAAAACCTTCATCAAGGCATCTCTATGAGCGTCAGAATTCAATAATAAGGACATCATAGATATCTTTGACGGAGTTTGCATCAACTGATCAATCACTTTGTACTCGCTTTTCTTGATCAACTTCAAAAGTTCGTCTTGATCAGAGTCTCCACTGGCCCCACTAGACTGGCCCATCTCCTTGCTTCCACTAGGACCAAATACTGGCAGTTGTTCAATCACCGGATCACTTACTTTCTTCGGGAGCGCTGCTGGGATGACACGCCCGTTCCTCAATATCTTGTTATCACTTGCAATGTTGTCGACAGAAGTTAGAGAGGGTAAGGGTACCTCTTGCCCATTTTCCAACATCGTGGCCTGGTATCTGTATGGGATGGCTTTTCGGGAAGTAAACGGCACAGGTCCCGGCAAACAAATCACCAGAGGAGTAGTAGTTGTACCTTTCACTGTTGTATGCTATTTCCACCCGTTCTGGGAGGTTGAACTCAGGTGTAATGACACACACCTCCTTCTCCTTCTTCGAGATGAGCAACTCCCTCCTGTCTATCAACCCTTGTATATCACCCTGCACTTTCTGACATCCTCTTGGGTCTACAAGGCACACTTCGCATGCTGTATGATCATGACTAAACAAATTCACCTCGCACATCTTGTATGTGCATTGGAACCAGTGGGGTCTGAACATGTTGGACATTAAGAATGATACTATCTTTGCAACAGTCTTGTACCATATTAACAGACGGTCCATGATTCGGTAGAGGGTTAGCCTGAACATTTGGGTCCTGGTCTCGGAAGGGACAAGATGTTGGCTTGGATCAATCTTTGCACTTCTCTCTTTAAAGCAAAGCAGTGTTCAATCGTCAGTGTCCTGGTGCCCCTTGGTGGAAGGCACACGTGTGGTCAGCTCGGTACCAAAAAGGTAGCCTTTCGGGTACTTGAGGTGGCGCTTGTTTGTACTAGGTTTTTCTCAAGCAAAGCTGGGAGCAACTCTGCGTACTTCATAGGGATCGGGTCAAACTTGCTGGTTTTCTTGGCATATGGTTTTGTGGATGAGTGCTGTTGGGGAGCTTGAGGTCGGGGGCGTTTGTTGGTAGGTACGGTTGTTGGTGAGGCTGTTGATAATGTTGATGGGGCTGTTGGTAAGGTAGTTGAGGTTGTTGATAGGCCTTTGTGGGTTTGTAGTTTGTAGTTTGAATTTTGGGCAGTATTGGTGGATGGTGAAATGGCAGCAATGTGTTGGTAGGATGGGTATCTTTGTTGTGGTCTCCCGTGAGCAACCATACTGACCTCCTGTTCCTTCTTTCTTGGGAAGTGATTCCCGAACTTCTTCCCACTGTTGGCGGGGGTACTCTCTTTAATCAGACGTCCTTCCCGGACTCCTTCCTCCAGGCGCATACCCATGTTTACCATCTCAGTGAAGTCACTGGGTGCACTCGCAATCATCCGCTCGTAATAAAATGAACCAAGAGTATTCAGGAAAATCTTGGTCATTTCTTTCTCCTCCAAAGGCGGGTTGATTTGAGCAGCAATTTCCCTCCATCTTTGAGCATACTCTTTGAAAGTCTCCTTGTCCTTTTGAGCCATGGCCCGGAGTTGATCTCTGTCCGGGGCCATGTCCAGATTGTACTTGTATTGGCGGACGAAGGCTTCTCCCAAATCATTGAAAGTTTGGATCTTGGTGCTGTCCAAACTCATGTACCATTTTAAAGCTGCGCCAGTTAAACTGTCCTGGAAGTAGTGGATGAGCAATTGGTGGTTATCAGTCTGGGTGGACATCTTCCGAGCATACATCACCAAGTGGCTTTGAGGGCAAGTGTTCCCCTTATATTTTTCAAATTCAGGGACCTTAAATTTGGGCGGGATCTTAACATTTGGCACCAAACAGAGGTCGTGGGCATTTTTCCCAAACAGATCTTTTCCCCGGAGGGCTTTGATTTCTCGTTGTAACTCTTCAAACTTCTCTTGGAAATCATCCATTCGATCCTGGGCCCCTACACTTTCCGTGTGAAAGATGGGTTCATTGTCGTACGGGGTTGTATGAATCATTGGAGCTGAAAAGGTCATAGTAGCCTGAGGAAAAGTAACACCGGGTTGAGGAGCAGAAGTTGCAACAGGAATAGGGATGAAACCTTCTCCGGAGCTAAAAGGCATGCCCCATGGATATCTGTCAGGCATTGTGTATTGTGGAGCACTGGTGTGCGCTGTCGGAGCCGAAGTAGTTGCAGTTGTCGGCTGAGCTGAAGAGCTAGGGGAAGGAGGCGGTGGAGGAACTTGTGCGGCTGCCAGCAGCTTTACCAACTCTGTCAATTCTTCCATCTTGGTCCGCATGGATGTCATTTCCTCCCGAAGTATTTGGTTTTCTTGTTCCAGATGGTCCATTCTTTTTCTCTGGTGTGCTCTAGTGTTGTACGTGTAAGTTGGTTCCTGCTGAGGACGTCGGGCCACCTTCCGGGACTAGGCAGATGAACCTTTGGAAAAAACAAGACGTGAGACTCGGCTTGGGAAACTATGAATGCAATATGATGCATGATCATGCGTATGCAAAAAAGAAAGATATTTTATCGAGGACTTTGTTGAAGTAATTGTAAACATCATGGTTTGAACATTCCGTTTAAGCATTAAGATATTACAAAATAGTTCTTTTTGACGATTACAAGATTTCGGAAACTAGAATCTAAACATAAAACTCTAAAGACTTCAACTTAAGCTCCTGGAGTAGATGAATCCTCGGAATCTGAATGTGCACCAAAGAACGAATCCGTAAACCTTCGCTTCCTTTTAGAATCCCGGCTGAGCAAAGCATCTTTTTGCTGAAGCAAATCATCCTTCTCGATCATCCGTTGGTTCTGAATGAAAAGCTCGTGATTCTTCTGTGCTAACTTCCCTTTCAAGGTTTCATGCTCACGTTCAAGTTCCTGGTACCTTCTCTTCCAAGTTTCCTTCTCTTGTTTTTCCTTGGTTAGCTGCTCCTGAAACTCTTCCTTGGTGTCAAAAGGGATAGGCAAGGATGATGGTGGGATGGTGGAGGATAGGTATCTAGGTAGGTGGTAGGGTAAGCCAAAACTCATGGTCCTATCAATAACCCACTGAGTGTAAGATTCATGCACATAATCTGATTTCTTCCCCAACTGACTTCTGTGTGAGTCTGCGGATAGCGCTCCAAGCTTGTGCGAATCTCTCTCTTTTGTTTGAGGGTCTCCATGGTTAAGATAGAACTCATTAGTCAAGGTAAGGTTGTTTGGTTTGACTTCATTGGGTACCCGAATTGTCGTCGAGCGAGAGATGGGTTGTAGCTAATTCCGCCACGCATACCCAAAAGAGGTACGTTGGGGTATTCACCACAACTCACAATAACCTCTCCAACGTCACTAGCTGCCTGGTACCAAACAATGTCTGATGGGTCGAGGGTCATGATTCGGTGAGGCCAAGAAGTTTGTCAACATTGGTCTTGAAGGCACGGGATTGAGGTAAGTGGAAGGTAAACCATTGATAGAGTAGAGGTGCACAGCAAGAGATGGTTCCACGGCCAGCTTGGGTACGGTCATGGATGGAGTGGTAGTATCGGCAAGTAGAGTGGGTACAGGGTTTTGGAGAGGAAGATTTTGATGGCATTGATATCGATGAAGTTGTCAATATTTGGGAAGAGTACAAGGCCATATATAAGGAGGCTAGGATGGAATGGAAGGCATATGTGCTAGCTGCTTCAGCAAATATGGAGGCTTGTTGGTAGAGGAAGTGGGTGGGAAGACCTTGGAGGCCTCCTTTAGAGGTAAGGTTTGTTTGGATAAGGGAAGTTTCGAGGGTGAAGAGCAGCTGCAATATCGGAGGGTCTAGGTACAGGTTCGAGCCGTGGAATGGTATCTTGTCAGGTACGGGTAAACCAACCTAGGTATGAATATTCCTCAAGTGTAGGGACAAGCTGGTAGTCAGGAAACGTGAAGCAATGATAAAGAGGGGTCGTAGAATTGGACCAAGGTTTCCAGACATCCTTCCTCAACATCTACTCTAAGAATTCTGAGCAACTTCCCATTATGAGCTTGAAAATCCACTGGATCACTTACTAAAGATGCTAGCTCCTTTAATCTCGACAAGTCTGTTTTTTTTGAAAAGGTACTTCTTAGTGCTTCTTTTTGGAACGTCCATATCTACAATGTTTACAAAAAGTTCATTTAAGTCCTTCGATGTTTTGGATGAAAAAGAAAGAGTTTATGCATGGATGCATGTATGCATGATTATGCTCAGGAACGGAGAAAACATGGTGAGGTTAAGTTCAATAATGATTGGAGTCAAGGGTAAACACGCCATTTGGTAAGGACTATGGTTTCATTAGTACCTGTATCACGGGTTCTACCAAGTTCCCAAAGTCCTCAACCCCTTCCAAATATCGTCGGGTTACGAGATTGACTCCCGATCCAATAATATTTGTAAGAAAGTCTCGTTTGAGTGTAGTATCGCGTATCAACTAATTCAAGATTACTCTTGGTTAGCCACCGCACTACGTCCTAAAAGGCCAAGATGGGTTAAAGGTAACTAAAGGTCCTCAACTTCATAGGTCACTTGAAATATCAATGCCGGACACGACTTACTCATGCCAACATAATAATACTTCCGAGATCCCTCCATTGAGCGGGGTTATCACATGTGTCACATCCGAAATTTACCCTCGGAAAGCCACTTTGATTATACCACCATCCTATCTTATGTTTCCCTCAAGTCCGGGTGTAGGACTTATCTCACCACTCACGTAAAGGAAAAAAAACACATATTCACATATTTACACATCTTATTTTTAATTTAAGCAAGTTATAGCGCAAAATATTTAAATAAATTCAAGTTAGGCTCAACCCTCGATCGTCCCCAGTGAAGTCGCCAATTCTGTCGCGGTGATTTTCGGAGATCAAGCTATTGATTAGCATTGACTCACTAATTTTATTTCACGACTGAACTTTTAATTTTTTAAATGAAAAGTGGAAAAAAGTTCTAAATTACCACAAATTTAAAAGATTAGGGTTCGGGGGTTAGTTACGTTTAGGGAAGGTGTTAGCACCCTAAACGTTCGTAGTACTCTACGAGAACCTCTTGATTTTATTTATTTATTTAGGCTATAACTTGCTTATTTTTGTTTTAAAAGGAAAGAATGAATTAGAATAGTGAGAAGAAAAAATAAAAATGTTTTTTATGATTTGGAAGGACAAGGTCCTCTGCCTACGTACCCGTGAGGGATCAAAACCTCGTAGTTCGGTGGTAAAAAATGACGTTTGATTTGTTTGGTGTTTTTTTAGTTTTTAAAAAAAGTTTTAAAAATAAAAGCCAAGTGGCAAAATGGGATTGGTTTGTGTTTTTATTTTGAAAATGTAAAGTGTAATTAAAGTGGATTAATGATTTTTTAAAGAAAATAAAAGAAAAAAACGGACACTTGATTGAAAATCAAGGTTTATTAAGAAAAGATTTTTTTGATTTTGATTATTTGAATGTTTTTGTTTTTTTGATATGGACTAAACTAAAAACTAACGCGGAGGAAATTCCGTGGTGACGTTGGATCACCACGAAACCCTTTGAAAAAAACTAACCTAATATTTTGTTTTTTTTTTTTAAAGCGAAATAAATAAAATAAATAAGACATAAAGCAAATAAAATAAAGTGGTGTCAGTGCAATTCTCATTAATATTACATTGACCTAATACATTCTAATCAAAATAAAAAAAAAAAAATGACAAAACAAAACAAGAAAAAAAAGATAAATATGCTAATAAAATAAAATGAAATGCATGAATAAAAGGAAATAAAAAAATAAAAAATGCATGATGATTATAAGATAAATTCAAGGAAAATATGCATGAAAATACCTAAAAAAAAAAAAAAAGATAATATGCAAGGATAAGAAAAACTAAAAAAAAATAAAAGGGAAAGGGGGGGTGGCAGTGGGCAGTAAGCAAAATGGGGGGGTAT